>CM023482.1:163535204-164022704 GCA_013339685.2 Hyalomma asiaticum | reverse complement strand
AGGTAGGTAGGTAGGTAGGTAGGTAGGTAGTAGGTAGGTAGGTAGGTAGGTAGGTAGGTAGGTAGTAGGTAGGTAGGTAGGTAGGTAGGTAGGTAGGTAGGTAGGTAGGTAGGTAGGTAGTAGGTAGGTAGGTAGGTAGGTAGGTAGGTAGGTAGGTAGGTAGGTAGGTAGGTAGGTAGGTAGGTAGGTAGTAGGTAGGTAGGTAGGTAGGTAGGTAGGTAGGTTAGGTAGGTAGGAGGTAGGTAGGTAGGTAGGAGGTAGGTAGGTAGGTAGGTAGGTAGGAGGTAGGTAGGTAGGTTAGGTAGGTAGGTAGGCTAGGTAGGTAGGTAGGTAGGTAGGTAGGTAGGTAGTGTAGGTAGGTAGGTAGGTAGGTAGGTAGGTAGGTAGGTAGGTTAGGTAGGTAGGTAGGTAGGTAGGTAGGTAGGTAGGTAGTAGGTAGGTAGGTAGGTAGGTAGGTAGGTGGTAGGTAGGTAGGTAGTAGGTAGGTAGTAGGTAGGTAGGTAGGTAGGTAGGTAGGTAGGTAGGTAGGTAGGTAGGTAGGTAGGTAGGTAGGTAGGTAGGTAGGTAGGTGGTAGGTAGGTAGGTAGGTAGGTAGGTAGGTAGGTAGGTAGGTAGGTAGGTAGGTGTAGGTAGGTAGGTAGGTAGGTAGGTAGGTAGGTAGGTAGGTAGGTAGGTAGGTAGGTAGGTAGGTAGGTAGTAGGTAGGTAGTAGGTAGGTAGGTAGGTAGGTAGGTAGGTAGTAGATAGATAGATAGATAGATAGATAGATAGATAGATAGATAGATAGATAGATAGATAGATAGATAGATAGATAGATAGATAGATAGATAGATAGATAGATAGATAGATAGATGACAAAATAACATCACAAGTACGATGAGGATTATACATTACGCCTTGATTCCTCCTTGCCGTAAGACTCAAGCCGTACACTACTAACCTTCACTCAAATCTTTAGCTGGTCGATGTAAATTGGATGACGCATTAACAGTTTGAACCCACTTCCTATAAGAATGAACGCGACACTCTGCCTTCACCACCACAATAGATAGTTTGCGTGTGTCTGATGGGGTGTATGCTTGCGTGTTTGCTAGTTTATAGATATGTATGTATGTATCTGTGTGCCTGTTACCTCCCTGATGCCTGTCTATTTCCATTTCGTCTCCACACATCCATTCCGGCATACTAAATGGTAGATCTCATTACTCATTGCACATCATGCAACCGCGAATGGTTACAACCAGCAATTTGTTTGTTGTGTAAGGCGGTTTATTGCCGAAGCAACGAAGCGACCGTCTCAGCCGAGCGTCGGACACCAAGAGCGCGAGCTCCTCTTCGTCGGTGAGCCGATGATGATAGAGCGTTCGTAGGGTTCACCAATCCTCTTCGCTACAACTGCCCCCCCCCCCCGGAGAAAAAGGAGCCATCCTGGCGACTCAAGGGGAGGAGAGGACGACCGGATCGTAATAAGGTTTAAGCCTCTGTACGTGCACGGTCTCGCGCCCCCGACGCCTCAAATCAGTAGACGGCGTCACCGGCTCGACAACGTAGTTGACAGGGCTGGTCTGCTGAACGACGCGGTATGGACCATGGTATTTGGTGACGAGTTTAGAGGAGAGACCAGGTGTGGTTGAAGGTATCCACAGCCACACTAGTGAGTCCGGCTGGTAGGTGCAGGGAGGACGGTCATCATCACGGCGGAACTTCTGGAGGCCTTGGTCTTCTGCCGTGAACGAACGGGCCAGCTGACGGCACTCCTCGGCGTACCTCGAGGCTTCGGACAGTGGTGTGCCCTCCGAAGGGTCAGGACGGTATGGAAGAATGGTGTCCAGCGTACAAGTAGGTTCACGGCCATACACAAGGAAGAATGGCGAAAATCCCGTTGTGGCCTGTGAGGCGGTGTTGTAGGCGTACGTGACATACGGCAGAACTAGATCCCAGTTGGTGTGATCCGACGCGATGTACATGGATAGCATGTCGCCCAGAGTGCGGTTGAACCGTTCGGTTATGCCGTTGGTTTGCGGATGATAAGCTGTAGAAGTGCGGTGAACGGTACGGCATGCAGTGAGCAAGGCGCTAAGAACTTCTGAAAGAAATGCACGCCCTCTGTCGCTCAGAAGTTCCCGCGGCGCACCATGACGAAGTACGAAGTGATGTAGGAGAAAGTATGCAACGTCGCGGGCTGTGGCTGTCCGCAGTGCCGCGGTTTCGGCATAACGTGTGAGGTGGTCGACAGCCACAATAATCCATCGATTGCCAGCTGACGTGCAGGGAAGAGGGCCGTAGAGGTCTATGCCGACGCGGTCAAACGGTCTAGACGGACAAGGGATGGGCTGTAGAGGACCGGAAGGACGAGGAGCAGGAAGCTTGCGGCGCTGGCACGCTGTGCACGAGCGAATGTACTTTCTGACAAAGGCATACATGCCGCGCCAGTAAAAGCGTAATCGAAGCCTGGCGTAAGTTTTTAAGAGGCCAGCATGGGCACACTGCGGGTCCGAATGAAGAGCAGAGCATACATCTGTGCGCAGGTGACGGGGAACGACTAACAACCATTTACGGCCATCAGGAAGGTAATTGCGGCGATAGAGAACGCCGTCCCGCAATTCGAAGTGAGACGCTTGGCGGCGAATAGCGCGTGAAGGTGGATTTGTTGGAGCGTCCGAAAGACAGTCCATGATTGCTGCGATCCACGGATCCTTGCGCTGCTCCACGGCCATGTTGACGGGCACTGGCGACGAAAATACCGGTTCGAGGACTGAGATGGAAGTCGTGTCAATTGGTGTAGGCGAACGAGAGAGGGCATCCGCGTCTGTGTGTTTACGACAAGAGCGGTAAATGACGCGTATGTCGAAGTCTTGTAATCGTAGAGCCCAACGAGCAAGGCGGCCAGATGGATCTTTCAATGTCGATAACCAACATAGGGCGTGGTGGTCGGTAACGACGTCGAAGGGACGGCCGTAGAGGTAGGGTCGAAATTTCCCAAGTGCCCATATAATAGCTAAACATTCCTTTTCAGTGATGGAGTAGTTAGTTGGATTCCGCTTTCGTTAGTGTACGGCTCGCATAGGCTACTACGTATTCATCATACCCATTTTTCCGCTGTGCAAGCACTGCGCCAAGTCCCACGCCACTGGCGTCGGTGTGAACTTCTGTTGGGGCCGTAGGGTCGAAATTACGCAGTACAGGAGGCGATGTGAGCAAACGCCGCAATGTTGTAAAGGCATCGTTGCAAGGTGCGGACCAAGTGGAAAGGCTTGTGTCACCTCGGAGTAGCTGAGTCAACGGAGCGATGATAGAAGCAAAATTTCGAATAAAACGGCGAAAGTAGGAACAGAGCCCGATAAAGCTTCGGAGCTCTTTCAGAGTCTTGGGTTTGGGAAACTCGACGACGGCACGGAGTTTGGAAGCGTCGGGTAGTATGCCAACTTTCGACACCACGTGTCCGAGTATTGTAAGCTGCTTAGCTCCAAAGCGACATTTCTTCAAATTAAGCTGGAGGCCTGCGTCGGTAATGCACTGCAGGACTTGTTCTAGACGGTACAGATGAGTGGGAAAATCTGGAGAAAAAACGACGATGTCGTCAAGGTAACATAAGCATGTCTTCCATTTGAGCCCCCGAAGCAAATTGTCCATCATTCGTTCGAAAGTAGCAGGGGCATTGCAGAGCCCGAACGGCATAACGTTAAATTCATACAGGCCGTCGGGCGTAACGAAAGCTGTCTTCTGGCGATCGGCGGGAGCCATGGGCACTTGCCAGTAGCCTGAGCGTAAGTCGAGTGAGGAAAAATATTCAGCGCCTTGTAAACAATCTAGAGCATCGTCGATCCGTGGTAGCGGGTAGACGTCCCTGCGCGTTATTTTATTAAGGCGGCGGTAGTCCACGCAAAATCGGATGGAACCATCTTTTTTCTTTACGAGGACTACTGGTGACGCCCATGGACTATTAGACGCTTGAACCACACCACGATCAATCATCTCGCTCACTTGGTCTTCAATAACACGGCGCTCTGCAAGGGATACACGATAAGGCCTCTGGCGCAGTGGTGCATGAGTGCCGGTGTCTATCTCGTGATGTACAGTCGATGTGCGGCCTAGTGACGCTTGGTGACAATCGAACGTGGACTGGTATTTCTGTAGCAAGCTAAAGAGCTGTGAACGCTGCGTAGGGCTCAGGAGGGCGTCTACTGTGCTATCGAAGACGTCTTGCGTGGACTGGGAAGAAGGCGAGCTATAAGCCAACGTGCTTATATCGGAACAGGTATTGTCAAGTGGCGCGTCGAAGATGGTCACAGAGTCGGCATGCTGGAGACGCCCAAGGCACTCACCACGACGTAAGGTGAGGGACGTGTCCATGGCGTTGGAGATGAACAGTTGAGTGCAACCACCGCTCACATTTAGGACAGCGAAGGGAAGTGAACATCGTCGGCGAACGAAAATGTGTGATGGTACAAACAGTGCAGTAGCATCGTGCACGTAATTGGAGCAGGCGGTCGCAATGACTGAAGAGTACGCAGGGATCGTGGTTTCTGCACTAAGGACCAGTTTGTCGCCACATTCGTCAAGCTCGTATAAGCAGGTTTCGAGATGCGGAGATAATGCAACTTCAGCGCGAGAACAATCAATAATGGCTTGGTGATCGGAAAGGAAGTCCCACCCCAAGATGACGTCGTATGAGCAACATGAGAGAACGATGAACTCGACCGTGTACGTGTATCCTTCAATCACGATACGGGCAGTGCATGAAGCAACAGGGGTAATGCAGTGTGAACTTGCTGTCCGGAGTGACAGCGTAGATAAGGGCGTCGTTACTTTTCGAAGCTTGCGGCAAAGTTCTTCCGTGATTACTGAGACAGCAGCGCCTGTGTCCACTAATGCGAGTACGATTATTCCTTCCACAGATACTTCAATTACGTTCGTCGGAGGAGAGCGAGGTCTTGTGTTGTTCGACTGGAGCGCAGTTCTTGCCTCTTGAACTGCGGTGGCTAGTTTTCCGGATCCGAAGGGGCAGGACGGCGACGCATGGGCGAAAGCGAGCGGCGGCGGGGAGATGGTGAGCGACGATCACGGGAAGGGTGGTCGACGTCGCGTGTAGGACGCAAGTGTGTGTCATTTGGTGGCGAGTAGGGCGAAGTTGGGGAAGCGTAGGAACGAACAGACTGGTTATTACCGTGAAGGCCTAATCGACGGTAACAGAACCGTGCGACGTGCCCAGGGATGCCGCAGAAGTAGCACACAGGGCGATTGTCGGGCGTACGCCAGGAATCCGTGGTAGCTGCTGGTCTGGTGGTGTACACAGGTGGTATCGGACGTGGTGGTGCAGAAAACGGCGGAGGTGAAAAGGTCGATGGAGATGGCCGAGCTGCAACCTCGGCATAGCTTAGGGGTGAAGGCGCACGTGGTGGCGCTGCGATGGGAGACTGTATAGCTTCAGAAACCTGGTGCTGGAGCATCTGGCGGAATGTAGGAGTCAAGGATGATGTGGGCGGAGCCAAAGAAGGCGCGGCCCTTGGAACAGCCGCGAGCAGGGACAACTGACGAGCAACTTCAGCGCGTATGAATTCTTTGATTTCGCCAAGATGATCGCCGTTAGTTGCTGCAGCTAAACTTGAAATGGATGTATCGTGCACAGGACGTCGCGTGAGGAGACGTTGCCTCCGAAGTTCGTCATAACTCTGACAAAGTTCGGCGACTTCGACAACCGTCCGCGGGCTTTTTGAGAGGAGCATTTGAAAGGCGTCATCTTCAATACCCTTCATGACGTGGCGGATCTTGTCAGACTCTGCCATAGACGGATCAATGCGCTTGCAAAGGTCCACGATATCTTCAATATAATTCGTGAAGCTTTCGCCAGGTTGCTGCGAACGGCTGCGCAAGCGCTCTTCGGCACGGAGCTTCCGCACGGCAGGGCGACCGAAGACTTGCGTAATGCGCGCCTTGAAATCTGACCAGGTGCGAAGCTCAGATTCGTGGTTGTTATACCACACGCTAGCGACACCCGTGAGGTAGAAGTTCACGTAGCTGAGCTTCTGAGGATCGTCCCACTTATTGTGCGCACTCACCCGCTCGTACAATGAGAGCCAATCTTCCACGTCGTATTCGTCGGAGCCACTGAAGATGGGAGGATCGCGCTGACGCATGGGGCCAGGGCAAATCAATGTTTGCGATACCAGGGGTGGTGGTTGGGTGGCGTCGTCAGGCATGATGGCTGGCAGCCTCCGAGTACGCAGTTCCAGGTTTGGGGAAAAACCCAGCACAAGCTCCACCAAATATGTAAGGCGGTTTATTGCCGAAGCAACGAAGCGACCGTCTCAGCCGAGCGTCGGACACCAAGAGCGCGAGCTCCTCTTCGTCGGTGAGCCGATGATGATAGAGCGTTCGTAGGGTTCACCAATCCTCTTCGCTACAGTTGTTCTTTTTTTCCTTCATATTCACGTACGTAGTAAAAACGATTTCTGTATGCGGGAGAACATGGAAGGTTTTCAAAAATTTCTTTTAACCCAACTTTGACTACGCTCGCCAAACGCGCAGAACTCTGCACGCGAAAACAGGTCTGCTTAGCTACAACCGACAAGTTAAAACGATTCGCTAAAACACGATTTTCCACACACATCAGTCTACCTGTCAGAGCAATTTTAAGAACCATGACGTTCTGGATGTCGCGATGAGCAAAACTTTGAGATCAAATACTGTACGCAATATTAATTCGGATAGAAATTATCGCCCATGAAAGGCCTTGAAAGAATGTACGTTTAACGATGCGCAGGCGCCGAAACCGGGGCCGCCACGGGTCACAGGTCACAGGTTCGACGCCCCCCCCCCCCCTTTTTTTTTTTTCGGTTTGTTATTATACTACTCGAAATCACGTCGGCAGGGGGCCTGGCGACGGTTGGGTACCTGAAATGCTTACAGTCGTTCAACTGCCGTTTACGACTCACTCCTACACCAGAACAGGAATTGGCCTCCCTGGTGAAGTACTTGGCCACCACCTCCCACACGATGTCTACAATTAAACCTTCGCCCTCAGTGTCCAGCAGCTGCAGAACATCTGTCCATGGCGGCGGTCAGCTCTGTGAAGCAGCAGAGGGCAGTAACAGTCACTGGACCCGGACAGGCCGCCACTGGAAACTAAACATTGGAACGTTCAATGCAAGATCCCTCTCCAGCGAAGCTAGATTAGCGGAACTACTCGAGGAACTAGAAGGAGTTAGTTGGGACGTCATTGGCCTTAGCGAAGTTAGGAGACCAGGTGAAGCTTACATAGTCTTAAACAATGGACATGTCCTCTGCTATAGAGGATTACCCCAAAAGAGAGAATATGGCGTCGGGTTACTAATTCACAAAGATATAGCGGGTAATGTGGATGAATTCTACAGCATTAACGAAAGGGTAGCATGCGTCGTAGTAAAGCTAAATAAGCGGTAGAAACTTAAGATAATCCAGGGATATGCACCAACAACGAGCTACGACGACGAACAAGTGGAGCAGTTCTACGAGGATATCGAATTAGCAATAACGAAAGTACGCACGCAATACACTGTAGTCATGGGGGATTTCAACGCTAAAGTAGGGACAAAACAAAGTGGAGAGCAGGCGATTGGCAACTACGGAGTCGGCTGTAGAAATGACCGTGGGGATATGCTCGTGCAATTTGCCGAAAGAAACCGACTCCGAATAATGAACACGTTTTTCAAGAAACACAAGAATAGGAAGTGGACGTGGAAAACAAAGAATGAAATTGACTTTATAATGTGCGAACAACCAGGTATAATTCAAGACACAGAAGGAGTGGGGAAGATAAAATGCAGCGATCACAGACTATTAAGGGCAAAGATTGTACTTAACCTAAAGAAAACAAGAACTAAATTATTCACTAGAAAAAAATGTAATCTAGAGGTAATCAGATCGAAGAACGAAGAATTTAAAGTCGCCCTAAGCAACAAGTTCGAGGCCTTAGGCGAAAAAGGTGACGATGTAGAAGAAATAAACAAAACTCTAACGAAAACAATCCTTGAAACAGCGATAGAACTCGGGGGCAAAACAGCAAAGCAAACAACAAATAAGCTGTCCCAATCTACCAAGGACTTAATAAAAAAACGTCAACAAATGAAAGTAACTTCGCCCAAAGATAAGATTGAATTCGCAGAACTATCAAAGTTGATCAGTAAAGCCAGGCAAAGAGATATAAGAAACTTTAACACGAGAGAAATAGAGAAAGCAGTAGAAAAAGGCACCAGCATTAAATCGGTCAAAAAGAAACTGCACTTAGGACAAAATAAAATGCATGCGCTAAAAGATAAACAAGGTAACATTATCAATAATTTCAACGAAATAGTAAAGGTAGCAGAAGATTTCTACTCGGAACTGTACAGCTCTCAGACAGACCATACAACTTTAAAAGAAATAGAATCAGAGGAAGATACTGAAATTCCATGTATAACCACTGACGAAGTCAAAAAAGCTGCTAAAGGCATGGCCCGCGGTAAAGCAGCCGGTGAAGATGGTATAACAGCCGACTTGATCAAAGACGGAGGAGATGTTGTACTTGAAAAACTTGCATCGCTCTTCACGAAATGTGTCAAGACATGTAGTATACCGCGCAGTTGGAAAAATGCTAATATAATCCTTATCCACAAGAAAGGTGACATAAAGGAGTTAAAGAATTACAGACCAATTAGCCTACTCCCAGTAATATACAAGCTATTTACAAAAGTAATTTCTACAAGGATAAGAGAAACCCTCGACTTTAACCAACCGAGAGAACAAGCTGGTTTTAGGAAAGGTTACTCGACAATGGACCACAGCCACGCTATCAACCTAGTAATTGAGAAGTACGCCGAATATAACAAACCTCTTTATATGGCGTTTATCGACTACGAGAAAGCATTTGACTCCATAGAAATACAAGCAGTTATAGAAGCTCTACGACGACAAAGGGTACCTGGCGTATACGTGAAAATCATAAACAACATATACAAAGATTGCACAGCCACACTACTCCTACATGAGAAAAGCAGAGAAATCCCGATCGAGAGAGGTGTGAGACAGGGAGATACGATATCCCCGATGCTATTCACTGCATGTTTAGAGGAAATCTTTAAACGTCTAGACTGGGAAGACAAGGGAATTCGAATAGATGGAGAATATCTCAGCAATTTAAGATTTACAGACGACATTGTACTCTTTAGCAATGATGGAGACGAACTACAAAACATGATTAATGACCTAAACAGGGAAAGTATTAAAATTGGGTTAAAAATGAATAGGCAAAAGACCAAAGTTATGCTCAATAGCCTAGCTAAGGAACAGGAATTTACAATCGACAATGAACCCTTACAATGTGTAAACGAATATGTATACCTGGGACAGTTAATAACAGGAACTCCCAACCATGAAAAAGAAATTCTCCGTAGAATAAGGATGGGCTGGAGCGCATTTGGAAGGAATTACGAAATCATGACTGGAAACTTACCGCTCTCACTAAAGCGCAAAGTATTCAATCACTGTATCCTCCCAGTACTAACGTACGGCGCAGAAACGTGGAGGATAACTAAAAGACTAGAGATGAAACTAAGGAGCGCGCAACGTGCAATGGAAAGAAAAATGATAGGGGTAACGCTAAGAGATAAAAAACGAGCGGAATGGATCGGAGAACAGACAGGAGTAGCCGATATTATTATATCAATTAAAAGAAAGAAGTGGACCTGGGCAGGACATGTCATGAGGAGAACAGATAACAGATGGACAGTAAGAGCGACGGAATGGATACCAAGAGAGGGAAAACGCAACAGAGGCAGGCAAAGGGTTAGATGGAGCGATGAAATTAAAAAGTTTGCGGGCGTAAAGTGGAACCAACTCGCTCAGGAGAGGGTGGAGTGGAAATCGATGGGAGAGGCCTTCGTCCTGCAGTGGACCTAAATAGGCTGATGATGATGATGATGATGATTTATTGTAGAGACTACCGAACCGGGTGTGTACAAAGAGGCAATAAAGAAAAAAAAAAAGTGTCTTGTTAGTGTGTAATGTGTGATGATAAATGCAGCTAAAATCAAATGCTGTGTCACTCACAGTGCGATTGCAAAGCTCATGCATCCTCCATTTTTGCTCTACACACAAAAAGGGTGTCGCCCATGAGCTTACTCCGTGCCCATGGGATAGGTCATTTACACCCTTAAGGGAGTTAAAATTTTATAGTGTGTATTAAGCTTCATACGTCTAGGTTATTAGAACAATTTATATTTTCCTATAGGTCTTGTACAAGCTATTAGTCTAATACTAATAAATTCTATTGGTGACAATAACCTCATAGGCTATTAGTTTCTCTATTAGAATTTTTGCTAGGGAGTTGTTCAGTCTTCTTTAATGGTTGTCTTCAAAAGTTTGTACAAGTTGTATTACCAGCAGCAGGACAGTGAACGGCCCATAGTCACCTAAGTTTCTGCTGCTCGCCTCAAAAGTAACCAGGTTGTGCGAACCGTCCTCCCCTTTTAGTCATTATCACGTCTTCGGGCAGTAATACAGCGTGTTTGAAGAAATACTGCAGAAGTGGATACTCTGTGATAAAATGAGCATCGTCTTGTAATCCAGGCAGCCTTCCTCAAACTGAATGCTAATTCGGCCCTGGTCAAATACCCAACAGGGCACTACACAATCTCAATTACAGGTCGATGAAAAAACTCGCAGAATACATTGAGTGCTGGGAGCGTGGCAAACTGCTGCAGCCATGCAAAGAAACACAAATCACGCTGATACCAAAGCTCGGCGAAAAATGTGGTTGATCCCTCTGTCATAGGTGAAATACGTATTCGCGAAGCTGTGGAATGCATGGGCAGCAATCTGGCAAATTGAGCGATGGGTTGGGTACTCTGGACATGTGAACCCATTGCACGTAGACTTCAGTGACACCTCAACACTGCACAGGAATCCACAAGCGAAAGTTCTCGAACGACTCGCATTGCTCCAGATACTGAACTGCCATAGACCCCGAGCATCCGTTAAAGGTGTCGCCCACTGCAGCGAAGGGCGTGTTATTTGCTTGTCGACAGCCACCTTTGCTTTCCTGGAGCGCTCACAACTTGCTATCGTATCCCCACAAACAATCACAGCAAGCGCACGCAAGACAAATAATGCAGCAGCCGTGGTTGTAGTAGCAACGCGTTGGCAGGCCGCCGAAGCCTTCGCAGCGACAGAGAAGGTGAGCACTCATTTGCATGGCGTTGCTTCATCGTTCCTAGATGGCAGGACCAAAACAGCAGTGAAAGGGATGATGTTAGTTTAGGAGTAATTTTGCTTGCCAAACACCTTTGCTTTAACCTGGCATCAAATCTATGCAAATCGTAAAGCAACGCAGTCAAGATATAAGGCCTGTTTGTTCCTGACGTAGTGGGGAAGAATGAATGCAGGAACTACAGTAGGACCTCGTTCATACGCTTTTGAAAAATAACACAACACTGAACATATTATCCGGGAAAATGTATGATCCAACCGAACGAAAAAATCGTGCAGTTTCGCTGGAAAAGCATGGACTGATATAATTATTAAATTATCTTATAACATAATTCATGCAATAAAACATCACGAAACAGCAATAAACATCTGCTTATTAGCTACGGAAGCATGTTGAAGGGCGCCCAGGGGCACGGCAGTGACCGCGAGCGCCAGCCGTCAGCACTGACAGCGTCGGGAGCAGAACACACGTGTGTTGCCCCTTGCTTCAATGTTTAAACTACTCCGCATATTCAGGCGAATTATTTAACATGTAACAATATGTGCGCATTCACATCGTCATTTTCTCGGCCTGCCCAAACCGCACATGCGGCCATCAATACACGGTGCAGACACACGGGCCATGTTGTGCCCAACGGCGCGCACTCTGGTACATAAGTTGTGTGCACCAAGAGCCCTAGCCTTGCATCAACAGGTCACATGAACGGGCACATCACGTGCGTCGCACAGCTCAAGCCAAGGTCGCTGGGCAAGCACATCGCGTGCATGTTGACCGTGAGAGTTAGCAGCTCAATCTCTAGACACTATGAGACATTCAACCGTTTTTTTTAACATGAAAGAAAGTGTTTTATGCAGGGTTCCACCAAGAAACCTGTGACCTACTTCCGTAACGGAAGTAGATGTCTGAAAAAATAAACACGCATTTCATATTGAAAAGGTACCGCACACTGGGATTCGAACCCACAACCAGCCAGGATGTGGCGGTAGCAGCTGGAAGCACTACTGACCAGGCCACTGCCAGACTTGAAGTGCGGAGGAAAAGACAGACGTTATATGTATACTAGACCACTTAAAATTTGCATCTAATTGATGTCCAGTTAAAGCAAACATATTTAACAAGCAAAATTGCTCTTAAAATTAATATTGCCTCCCTTTCATTGCACTCTTCGTTCTAAGCGGTGGTGCTGCCACCTAGGAACGATGGAGCGAAACCGCAGATTGTCGCCTTAATATGCGTGCCGGAAGTTAGCGTTTCAGTAGTTTTGACCTCTCTATCGCCACACAGCTCTGGTGTCCCGCTGGAGCGTTGCCTCAGCCACGGCCGCTACGTCGTCTTGTGTGACGTCTATGATAGCCAGTTGCGTTGCAACAGACAGCTGTCGACCAGCAAATGATGCTCCTTTCGCACAGCGAAGTGTGCGTTCACAAAACGATCCACTGACAAACAGCTCGGCTTCACTTGCAAGGTTTCGTCGTTTGCGAACCCTTCTGGTTTTGTGCAAGTTTGCGTAAGGCGCTGGCGCGTTCAATGCAGTGTCTTCTGAGAACTATGAGTTGTTCGAAAGCTCTGGCTTGTGTGTAACTGTCGAGGATCCCTGTACAGTGTCGAGGTGCCCCTGACATGTACATGCAAGAGGTTCACATGTCGGGAGTACCCAATGCATCTCCCGCCCATCGATTCGTCAGACTGCCGCTTAGGTGCAAGGACAGGTCTCACTTTTGTGTTATACCGATTCCTATGACAGAGGGATCAACCACATTTTTTTCTTCTATATATGTATATATCTCCCCCCCCCCGCCTTTTTTTTTACGTGTGCTTCCTTGACGCCACCACCGCAACTTACCAGGTGACAAACGAACGTGCAATGTATCGGCGGTTCCTTGCTGTTCAAGTGGTGTGTGAGTGCAGTGCGCACCGAACGCGACCCGCGCTTTTGCTCGACAGACCCGGCTAAAGCACGCGCAATGTACACTTGCCAGCGCGAGGCTATGCTTGTCACACGACTACTCAGTACAAGATTAGATGATGCAATGCGTTGACGATGTGTTCAGTTTGACGCGATGAGATTACCCACACAATCTAATCACTGGCGATAGAACCTTCCGACAGACTGCGTCCGCTCGCTCTCTGTAAAAAGCACAGGATGCGCTCCGTATTCCGTATGCTTTATCAGCTTTCAAACTTGCTTATTTTTGTTTTTAAGTAATGACCATTGTCTCGCATATCGGTAACTTACGATCAGAAATGGCAGGTTCGACAATTTTTTCGAAGCAGTGTTGGGAGAATTCCTCTGGCAGTGTCTGTGCACTAGGTGTCCAAATATGCCAGACAGTTTTATGTGTGCGTTTTTTGGGCGTGGTCATCAAAGGTGAGGTGAGCAGAAACGGGCAGTCGAAACTTTCAGCTTTCAAACGTTATCAAGATGGCAGCGCTCGGTGGGAAAAAAGACAAGAGATGACCCGCATAAACTCCATTTGCACTCGCGAATCGGTCCTCCAGAAAGAAATGGCAGCTTGTCTCGGTTATCAGCCATTAAAAGTGTGCTCTACATACGCTTCCAACAGCTACTGCACACGTGCTGTTAAAGCTGCCTTGATCGCGAGTGTTCCAACTCATTAACACGTGATTCTAAAGCATCAAAACGGCAGGCGACCGTCTGTTGAAATGACTTGATGTCAGCTATATCATGAGCTAGCTTAAATTGCCCCTCCAAAAGTTTGGAGAACATTTCAGAGACGGGGCGTCAGTGCCGTTAAGTACGGAAGTAGAGAGTGCATGAGTAACCTCGTCGAGAGCGTTGGAACCAGCTGCATTTCGGGTTACAGGTCTATTACCAGAAGTATTGCCTTTACTGGTGTTCACCGACTTATTCAGAGGCCCGGGATTTAGTTCCACATCACTGCTCAGAACGAGACGACTCCTGCAAAATAACGCGTGTAGGCAGAAATGCACAAGTCTACGTGGGCAAGGAAGCAGCAGCAGAAAGCGATCATCGGATCGGATGCATTCAGCATTGGAAAGGTAACATACCTGCACGAAAAGCAAGCAACGATTAAACATCGTGCTGTTGCTGCTGCATCCTAGCCCACTGAAGAGACAATACTCGGGCGGTGCATTTATACTCCTCCTGGTGGCTGACGTCACGGTGCCGCAGTTCAGGCATTGTGCTTCTTAATTTTTCATGTTATGTAATCGCGACTTCTTTGGAATGCGCATAGAGCTACAAATGTAGCCCCGATTCCAGTCTGGAGTGCAATGACATTTGTGGCATTGATTTAACCAAGATAGTGTTGCAGTGCCGCTATATTAAAGGTCCAAAAAAGAAAAGAAGCTCAGGGGAAAACGGACACTTGAATCGATAAACAGATCACAAAAAACAAAGAACAGGGAATGTTGCTGGAGCCAACATTTCGACAAGTGGACTTGTCTTCGTCAGGATGTTGGCTCCAGGGACATTTGCTGTTCATCTTTTCTAGCGATCTGTTCATATATTAAATGTTGTGGCACGCGAGAAGGATCCACTGAAATACAATCTTGTGACAGTTGTACAATTGTTTAATTGCTTCCTTTTGTAATCTGATTTATGAAAAAAAGAATGTTTTTATTCTACAGATGATTGATGAAATAAAGGAATTTTTTCTGAATACTTACTCGTATAGCCTATCTTACATAATGAAACTTTCAGAACCCACTCGGAGCATGCCTTTTGATGACTTTTGCCTTGCAGCGTCAAGACACTTAAGGACGTAAGTTTTTTCTTGTTTGTTAGTCTGAAGTGCTGCCACTTCCTCAATCCTCTCATTTTTCATTTCATTTACAAAATTACCTCTTCCAGTTGTTTCATTTCAGCCTTCATGTACTGCACATCTTGAATTTTCACTTTCACATTTCTAGTACAATTTGTCTCTTGCAGCAATTTCTCGCATTGCATCAGCAACAGTTGCTGCACCCTTTTTGTTATAAGGGCGTCTTTCCGATTGGAGTTGGAACATGCAAACTGAGAAATACTCTTAATACATGCAGGGAAGTCAGGTTGCCAGGCACAACCTTTTGATGAAAGGCCTAGGAAAACAGACAAACACAGCAGCAAACACAAGGAAAGCGGCTGACTACCAACTGTTTATTCACCGAACAGCACACAAATATATACGGCCACAGGTCATTTCCTTGCTGCGCAATGTCACAGAGCTGTCACTGCAACATGATTTGCCTTTCTTAGCGATATGAAATGCTTCAAGTACTTCACGAGCTGTTCTATGGCGACTTCTGCCCAAAATATTGATTTTATCGAAATCCGGATCACACCTGCACTATTTGCAATGAAGGGCCTAGAGATGGGTCGCTTAGGGATGAGCCGGATCTTTTGAGCGGCTCTTTCGAAAGAGCGAGTGATCCGCGGCTCAGTAAAACTGAGCGGCGGTTCTTTGGGAGAGCGGACGGCGGTTCTCTCTCGTTCAGTGAACCGAGGGCGGGAGGCGGTTCGCTCTCGCTCAGTGAACCGTGCGTTCTCTCTCGCTCAGAGAGCCGAGGTGAGCCGGCTCAGTAAAAATGAGCGGTGGTTCTTTGGGACTCTCTGTCGCTCAAAGAGCCGAGAGCAAAAGGCGGTTCTCTCTCGCTCAGTGAACCGAAGCGAGCCGTGCTTTCTCTCGCTCAGAGAGCCGAGAGCGGAAGGCGGTGATCTCTCGCTCAATGAGCCGCGGTGAGCCGTGCTGAACTGAAGTACTTGGATCGCTTTTCCTTTCAACGGCGGCGACGAGTGTTGGCCGTCGCGGGCTGACTCGCGCTACTCGCATCTCGCTCGCTGTGTGCGCTGCGTGAGGCAGTTCATCGTGAGCTCGTGCAACACTTCGAAGACGGACTCCAGGTCTAGAAGGGTATTTGGTGTCATTAAAGACAACAGGTCAACGTAGCTTACGTCCTCATTAGTGCTCATTAGTATAGTTATAAATATGTCACCCATATCATCCAGTCCTCTGAACTTCCTGAGCATGTATTTTAGCACATCAATAAAACGAATAACAGGCCGTGTTGTGTCAAGGCTTCATATTATTTCGTCGTGGCGCATGTTGGAAAAAAATCATGGCATGATCGCATTTTGTTGAGTTTTTGATCGTTTATATGGGCTGCACAGATGCTGTTCAACGTCTTTCTTTCTGTCAATGGGTGATGGAAGCTAAACATCTCTTCAAATTTACGGCACATCATGATGTCACCCAGACTGACGGCCACTCTAAGATATTTTAGGTAAATGAACGTCTTCCAGAAATGCGTCCATTCACAGTGACACACGTTCAAATTAAGTGCTTGATTTAAGACAGGTCCCGACACGGGACAGTGAAACACGGCAAGTGCTGCTTTCCGTCAAAGCAGATCTCGCATCTACTTTTCAATCGTGAAAGGTGTTTTCTCGCACACAGCGTGGAGAATTCTTCATTGTATCTGTTTAACGCTCCCTTGGTGTGGCTGTAATTACTTCTCGAACTGTTGTAAATATGCACGGCTCCACAAAAGCACGCTTTCTATGCAACGGTCCTTTCTTTGCACTGCCGTGCAGCAGCACAGAAAGGAGGTGCTTCTTTTTTTCCGTTGAAAAAGAAAACCCGGGCCAATTTGGAATGGTGCCGCGTAGTTTGTTTTACCTCAGGAATCTCTTTCCTCTTTTTTTTTTTTAGCAGTAAGGCGATTTGTCGAAAGGTGAACGTGTTTCAGAGAAAGAAAAGGGGTTTGCTGTTACAAAAGGGAAAAATCAGCGTGAAATTCTCACAGAACCAAGATGAACAAAGGACGACAACAGGGCTAGCTTACAGGTTTTCTTATTTTTCGACATGATGGTGCATATATTCACAATGTCCGTACACGGTAGCGCCGCACAGCAAATAAATTTACTGACAATCTGCTAATCCTCCCCGAGGAGGATTAGCAGACGATGCCACGCTTTCACGTGGCTACTACGACTTAGCCAACACTTGAAGCGCAGGAACAGGGGCTTTTGTTTGCCTTCTTCGCATTCACAATGGTCAAGAGTCAAGGGTAGCAATATCGATGAACAAATCGCAAAATACAATTTAGAACAGGGAATGTCGCAGGAGCCAACATTTCAACAAGCGGACTTGTCGAAACGTTGGCTCCTGCGCCATTCCCTGTTCTAAATCGTATTTTGAGATTTGTTCATCGATTCAAGCATCCATCTTCCCCCGAGCTTCTCTTCTAGTTTGGGTTTCAAGGGTAGCAATATGTAATATTGTGCGGCGCGCTCCAGTCCAGTGCACAAACCGAGTTCTCAGCAAGAACATGTCACATTCTTTCTAGCGAAATGTGCCGATGGAAAATGCATGGCGACCGCATACGTGGTGAGTTGTAGACGAGCCGGTACCGCGCCGATAAGGCTGATTGTATGTCATTCCATGAAGCGGAGGCAGGCATACTTTTTAGGAAAAATAAGAAAGCACGAACTGGATACACAGTCACAGACAGAAAACACACCTCATACACACGCGCGCGGCATTTCAACTTTCTTGGTTATATGATTTTCGGAAGACATGTTGGTCGAATCAAGCTTTGTGGTATTGTTGTGAGATAAGATTATTATGTATGTTAGTATCTGCTAAGCGCCTCATAATTTCTGCCGCCCACCTCACCCCTCAGCGAATGAAAATGTGTCTCTCCTAACAAAACTGCATGAACCAGAAACAAATATAGAGAAAAGCTCTCACATACCCTCCAGTTAGTTTTTTAATTGTTAGCGCATATTATACTTAGTACTTACGTATAGAATGATCACTGCAATATAAGGTCCCTCGCAGAGTTGAATTGTGCGGAAGTTATGTGTGCTTCGCTTGCCTTAAGGAGGGATGTTAACAGGGCCCCCAGTGACATGGGCAAACCACGGATGCTAATGCAAGGCAGCCGAACGGCTGCCCACCACTCCGGCCGGTCCCATTCTTTCCTCGCGCCAGAGCGTTTTCGCTCGGACCCGGTGAGCCGGTGAGCCGTTGAAATGAACCAGATCATTCCAGTGAGCTGAGCCGTTCTGAGCCGCTCACTCAAGTGAGCCGCTTTGCCCATCTCTAGAAGGGCCAAATTAGATCCTGTTCCTGTTTCTAGTGACTTGTAGTGTTCCCAGGTTCTATCCTTCAAACACCGACCTGTCTGGCCTACATAAACTATTCCACACGTCAATGGTATCTGGTATATCACCCCCCTTGCGCATTTTGCCAAGGTATGCCAGTGGTCCTTATCCACACTGTGCCTTCTTCGTCCTCCCAATGCGTGCGCATAACCTTCCTATCTTTCTAGGAGCAGAAAATACAACAGGGACACCAAACCTACCGGCAACCATTTTCAACCCATGCACAGCACGGTGCATATATGGAACTACTTGTGGTCGCCTTTGCTCCGGCCAATCTCGGGTATTTCTTCTTTTTCCTTTCAGCTTCTGTAACAACGTTTCCGCAACGGCACACACAACAGCACTTGGGAACCCGGCATTTTGCAGTCTCTTAACCTGAATTTTAAAGCTGGTCTCAACCATATGGACACAGGACTTGGTCAAAGCTGATTCTAAGCACAATGTACCAATAGCCTTCTTGATCGTTTTTGAGTGTGCAGACATATACGGCAACAAATCTTTTTTTGCTCTTGGCGAATACATCCAGCATACCTGCCCTTCCAAACACTTAATATTTATGTCTAAAAATTGTAGGCAATTGTTCGTCGCCTGTTCATGGGTAAAATTAAGGCCTTTCCCTAGCGTTTTAAATAAACTCAAGACACTTGACACAGTAGAGCCATACGTCGAGTTAGAATCCGTACCTAAAATCACTAAAAGGTCGTCAACATATCTAAAAATTTGCAGGACAGAGCCATTGTCAATAGTGGATTCTAAATCGCGGTCAATACAGGATAAAAATATGTCACACAGCACAGGGGCAACACAAGAGCCAATACAGATGCCATTTTTCTGGACGAACAACTCGCTACCAAAGGACACAATTGTGGAGCCACGGTAGAACTCAAGGAGGGACATAAAATTGTTTACACTGATCCCCACTTCGTTCTGAAATGCGACGACCCCATTCAAATCAATACATTCGCGTACTGATTGAAACAGATCAGCATGCTGTACTGAGTAAAACAAATCTTCAACATCCACTGAATACATACTTCCAATTTCTTTGTTCTCTTTTAAAAAGGCAATCACATCTGTTGAATTTTTCGTCCCAAAGGGATCGCGCAAATCAAGGGATTTCAGGTGTTCAAGCAAAAAACAGCTAACCTGATGCAACCAAGTGCCACGCTCGCTCACTATGTCCAGCTTATGCGTTTTGATGGCAAAAAACACATCTAAAGTTCCTTTCTTGTATTTTCTAATTCCATTGGCTAGTCTGGTCAGGTGCATGTCGTTGCACATTTTTTTTGCCTTTCACTTCACTCTGCAGGCTTTCCGGCTCACCTTCACAAAGTTCCTTGAGAGCGCTTGGCTGGCTTTTCCACCGTGGGCTGAAGATGACATTACCACAAATCCACCTTCTTTATCCGCTTGTAAAAGTCGTAGGTCGTGCTCTTCGAAGTAGGAGACGACCTGCTGCAAGCGGTCCCTCGGCAGTAGGTCCTTCTTCCGAGCAGTCCTCGCAATACTGTCAATGCCACCCAAAAGGCACATTTCACTGTCTTCCCCGGCATTATTAGCCAGTTTTCTATTTATCGCGAGAAGTTCGTGCATCCGGATCCTGGGTGGGATGCTGAACTTGGGCCCCTTTTGCAGTATGGCAGCAACGTCATCAGGTATCACAACCTCGTCCAGGAGAACCAGTCTGCATGGTGTGACACGGTGCTTCTCGCCCTTCCTTGGCAGCCAGAGCAAGGCTTGCTGCCACAAGAATTCAGTATTCTGCATCGCCACATGCTTGAATATCTTCGTTCTTCTCTCAGCAACCCAAGGTGGGTCCCGCGCACAGCAGAGCACTCGGATCCAGTCATACAGCAAGCGAACCTGCCTCCAAATTTCCGATTTCATGATCCGGCAAACATGCCCAACGGACGGTGTGAGAGAGCCAAATAATGCTACGAACTCTGCGGGAACCAATCCATTTCGTGCGTGTAGCACCTTGCGCGGCAGATATGAGGACGTATGCTTGTGCTTCATGGGGAAAGGAACGTTGAAAAGGAGAAAGATATTCCAGTAAAACACGTTGTGAGGCAGCACATGCAAAGCATTGTAATCATAATGATAAGTTCATGTAGCCACGTGACCGTATATATTTGTGTACCGTTCGGTGAATAAACAGTTGGTAGTCAGCCGCTTTCCTGTCTTCCTTGTGTTTGCTCCTGTGTGCGTCTGTTTTCCTAGGCTGGAATACGTCTTTTCATCAAAACATGAACAAACTAGCCCTACAACGTGTTTTACTGCACAACCTTTCCTGGACATCTCTGTTTTTCTGGAAAAAAGCTTTACATGTTCGGTAATGCACACGCAAAACGGCAGATGGGCAGAGACCTCCCCAGGCACCCCCTAGGGAAGGTACACACTCCCTTGTTTTTAGCAGCGAAGCTGCTTAAGCTAGCCAAAGTTTGTCCTATCAGGAAATATGTAAGTTGTCATGTAATATGACCTTGAAATGACCTTGCCTAGCAACTCAGTGACGCTAAATCTACCAGCAGCATAACCCTGTATGGACTCAACATCATGCCATATCACATAATATGATGTAACGACACGTGACTGGGAGATGCTGAAGTTAAAGCAAGAGATGAAGATGATAATAATGAAGATGATGGAGCTGATTATTATTATTATTATTACTATACTATGAAGAAAAATATGATTATGAAGTAGATGCTGATGACGATGGATGATGATTATGAAGATAATAAATTCATGTAACACGCTGTCATGTTACATGTTCCCACCAAAATATCACACGACTATTACATGCGACCTGCTTCAGTAAACTATCGGCCAGGTTCGCTGTGTCTGGCTTTTCATGACCTAGCAGAGCAAGCGTGCAATTTTTTTTTTAAAGGCGCCCCCTTATTTGAAGTATTGTAACAAATTGAAATATCTACCACTTCATACACACTCATTTACACATCCCCTAATTTCACAGAAATCCCTGCAGGTGCCCCACCAAACAGAAGGACCAGCTTTGTTTCTCAGCGCATGCAGCTTTGCCATCATATGTAACAGTAGGTTCCAACTCCTGTGGCACGGACTGTTTGTGGAATCCTATGTCCACTGCAGGCCTCTCCCAATCCTCTCCATTCTTGCCTGTCCTGCGCGACAACATGTTTGTGGAACGGCAGTTCGCAATTATTCTTTATCCATGGTTAGCGGGTCTTGAAATTTTGTGCTGCATTGTTGAAATACTGTAAAAACCTGCGTATAGCCCGGGGTTCTTTTCCAAATTTTAGGGTGCGAAATTTCGGCCCCGTATTATACGCGGGCTTTTGTCCGAATTCACAGTTTCGGCAAAGCGAGGTGCTATCATCATCATCAGGTGTCTGCGCGCTTCTGCGTTAGGTAGCGTGAGCGGCATTAGTCCTAGAGACCTACAGGCATACAACAGGCATGCAACAGCGGCCATTGCTATGACTTGGCGCACATAACGACGGTCACGATTTTGGTGCTCCTGTGATTTTACACCATGTCAGGACCATGCAGACAGTACTCGGCTGCCTTTAAAAGAAAACTTATCGCTGCTGCTGAAACCATCGGCAACTGTGCTGCGGAGCGGCAGTTCAGAGTCAACGAGAGGAGCATTCGCGGTTGGAGGAAGCAAAAGGAAGCCCTCTTTGCATGCAGCGGCCAGAGAAAAAGATTTCAAGGACCAAAAAATGGAGCGTTTCCTGACATGGAGCGAGAACTGGTGGACTTTGTTCGGGAGCAACGAGCTGCACATCTCGCTGTCAACATCGAACTGCTACAAGCGAATGCAAGGGAAATCGCTCGCGACAAAGCCATTCAGCAGGAGGACTTCAAGGCAAGCAAGCATTGGGTGTCTCGCTTCGTGCGATGCGCTGCCTATGTCGGTGTACGTCGATCTTGCAGAAGCTACCAAGGGACTACGAAGAGCAGCTTGTGGCCTTTCAAAAGTGCGTGATTGCGTTGCGAAAAGCAGTCCCCTTTCAGCTGGGCCAGATCGGCAACACGGATCAAACGCCAGTGTACCTGGATAGGCCCTCGGCGCTAATTGTGCATCAAAAAGGCTCCAGGCAAGTTACCATGCAATCGACCGGGAATGAAAAAACACGGGTAACTGTAATGTTGTCCTGCACGGCAGATGGTCACAAGCTGCCACCCTACGTGGTGTTTAAAAGAAAGACACTGCCGAAGGGGGAGAAGTTCCCAAAAAATGTTGTCATCCGCTGACAGGACAAGGGGTGGATGGACGAATCGCTGGTGCTGGACTGGATTAAGTCCGTGTGGTGTCGACGGCCCGGAGCAGTGCTGGGGCACCCTTCGATGCTTGTGCTCGACGCGTTTCGGTGTCACATGGCCGACTCCGTTAAGCGACTGCTGCGCGACTCCCGCACCGAGCTCGCTGTCATCCCGGGAGGGATGACATCCCAGCTGCAGCCGCTTGATGTGTGCCTTAATAAGCCATTTAAGGACCACATCAAGCGCCTGTACATGGAGTGGATGAGGTCTGGAGAGCCAGAAGTGACCCCTGCTGGACGGCTGAAATGGGCCTCGCTAGCGATGCTCTGCTCATGGATAGTCGAGGCTTGGGCCTGCATTCCCGAGGCGCTCGTTTGTCGAGCCTCCAAAAAGTGCTGCATCTGAAAAATGCTTGATGGCACTGAGGATGATGTGCTGTGGTATTACATTTCCGACAATGGAGCTTCGGAAGAGAGCACGTCCGACGACGACAAATAATCAAGGGTGTAAATATATGCATTTTTTCTTTTTCCTCGGACTATATTCGAGTGAAAACTTTTTTTCTCGCACTTGCTATCCCTGAATTACGCCCCGGACATATGCAGGTCCGAGCTATATGCGGGTTTTTACGGTACTTCCTCTCCTTTTGGCGCACCGAAAAATTACCATTGTCCTTTCATTAAGAAGGAAAACCAAAATATATAGTTGGTCTGTGTTCATGACGCGGTTTGTGCAGCACTTAGGCGTACATAAACGAACGCTGGAGAAGGCAGTTGCCGCCCTAGACGAAGACAAGTCCGCTAGTCGAAATGTTGGCTCCGGCGAAATTCCCTGTTCATCGATTCAAGCATCCATCTTCCCCTGAGCTTCTCTTCTAGTTTGGATTCCATATGGCTATGGGAGCCATATACAGTAACTCTAAAGTATTCTAGCCACTGTACCACCAGCCAACCATAGAAGCGGAAAAAGAGGATGCCATGCAACCTTTCAAAATGGAGTCATGCTTGATACTTCTAGAGCGTCCACTGTTCTTATGCGACCATTCGAAATGGCGTCATGCTTCATCCTTTCAGAGCATCTGCTGTTCTTTTAAGGGTCGTTCTGCATACAGACATCAGCATCTTATACCAGGAACCGCGAATAATAATTGTGGAGTCATTTCATGGGTAGAAGCAATGAGGTGTACAGGAAACACAGACAAAAGAAAAATGCATGGCATTCTCAGCATTTCCTTCTTGGAAAGGCCACGACACATGTCACTTCACTTTAGCCCTTCTACACATAAAACTTCACTGCAAACTGAGATCACACTTGAAAACAATCAAGTAGTGCTGCCGATGTTATTGCGGTTCTTTATTTCGCATTCCCTGTCGTAGTGACAAGATGTACCTGACGTATACGCGCAAACCATAAGTAACATCTACAAAGATTGCACAGCCACACTACTCGTACATGAAAAGAGCAGAAAAATTCCAATCAAGAGAGGAGTCAGACAAGGAGATACAATATCCCTGATGTTATTCACTGCATGCCTAGAATAGGTGTTCAAACGTTTAGACTGGGAAGAAAAGGGAATTAGAATAGAAGGAGAATATCTCAGCAATTTAAGATCTGCAGACGGCATTGTGCTCTCTATCAATGACGGTATCGATGGCAATGGCATGTTTTACCATCAGTATAAAGGCGACAGAGTGGACATTCACAATGGCCACATCAATGGTATGACCACTCGTCCGAAAAGGTTACTGAGGTGCGTCAGGGCACAAGTGACTGTTTCTGATATGCAAGGGCCAAATTACACTAATGCATTTAAGTGCCAATTACACAAGTGGGGCCAAGATGGATGGTAAAATATGCCCTTGCATAATGCAGTGCATGTCCATATGTTACAGTACAAAGTTAATGTTTGCAAAAGCATTGTTAACAAACAACACTGTTGAAGTTAGAAAAACAAGTATACCTGCTACTTCACTCCAGTAGCTGATGGTAGCTGGCAAAAAATGCAAGTGCATTGATCTTATGCTTTGCCTGACCATTTTACTGTGACCCATCCGAAAAAGTAATGGATACACAGAGCAATTTATCTTCAAGTGGAGACAACAGAGCTCTTAACCTCAACAAGCCTTTTACTGTGGGACTACGGATTAGCTTTCACAATCAGCTAACACTGCTCCATAAGGCCCGCTGAAAATTACCTTCTTTGTACTCATGCCGAAATGAATTGGCACACGTCCTTTGGCACATGAAGCCAAAAGTGTTTCATGGGAGCCCTGATATGCTACCAGTGACATTCTTTGCAAGCTGCTCTCTGCAAAGGGGCTACCCCGCGCTTCTAGAACAAACAAGAGAACCAAATTTCGGCCTAGAACCACTTTCGAATCCCCATAAGAGTGTCACACCTGGAAGGCAGATTTCTGAGCCAAGTCATGAAAATGTTCAGTGGCATTTAAAGAAAAGCGAACATTGCAAAATTATGCAGAAACCAAGCACAAACAGATGAACCAAGCAAGACTGAACCAAGCAGGAGTCAAACAAGTCCTGCAATCCAGTGTCATCATGTAGATTGTGAGAATAGGACAGACCTGGTTGATGGCGTCCAGTTCTCCAAGCCAGGCCCCAAGCAGCTTCTGGGGGTCCACCTCGGCATCTAGGTCAAGCTCGTGGTCTGAGTCGAGCTCTGCCTCACTTGTTGAGCTGTATGCACCGTCCTCTGAGATGCTTCGCGCACAGCCTGACGTCAAAGCCGCCATGTCGCTGCATTCAGAAGGAGCGACTCCTATGAGTGAACATGGTAAACCAGGCCACTCAGAAACCATGTTTTTTTTCATGACTGGCAGACAGCAATGTGACCCTCAGTGTTGAAAAATGCATGCCAGTCACAGTGATAATAATATGCACCTGTGACCCGGAGCAATTTTTCAAGCAGCAGAAATTTCACCTCACAGCACTTTGGAGCAACTAGTTTTACATAATGGAGCGATCTGAAGCAGGCAGTTTCACACCTTGGAGCCAATAATTCAGCATCCTGGAGCACTTAGAAGCGACTTGCAGTTTAAATTCAAACATAAGCATAATTAATACGGAGCTCTTCTCGAGACCCGCATAACACTTCCATCCACTGCAGATCACAGAGAGAGGAAATCTCTTAAAATATTATTCCACTCAAGTATAATCTCAACGTTAGGTGACGTGCTGTAATGTTTCCATCCAATCTACTTGCTCCAACTAAAGCTTTTATTATTTGTTATTTACTTAGCAATACTGTAATCCTTTGCACAGGCCAAGACACAAAGTGGGGAATGTAAGATACAAATGAGCACAGAAATAACAGCAAAAGAGAAGAAGTGAAAACGCAGTGGCAATCAATGCAAAAGAAAATAATAAAGAGGAACACGCTCGCTACAACTATAGATGATATTGTTACAGTCATGAAATGATGGGCACAATAAATACCCCTATTCAACACATCACAATAACGACTTTTCGACTCGTACAGCAGCACACAAGTGTATGTGCGCCACTGTCTACTGCGATTCAAAATATGCAACAAAGTTTGCGAGAAAGCCACCCAAAGATTCTAATTCAAGCACTTGATTTGGCAATGTGTTCCATGTATCAAATGCCCATGGAAGAAATTAATACTTGCTGCACTTTGCCACATACTGCCTGATGTGTTTGCTGTGACAGGTTCTGATGGAATGCCAAGGCAGTGGCTGCAGGTGGCCTTGTTTATTTGTATTGATATTCCCATGATATTGTTACAGGAACGACGAGTGACGAGGCACTGCGATTAGCAGCTATATACAGGCTATATATTCATCTCGGTATCTCCGGTCGCACAAACGCCGTTGGCTTTCCTGGGATGTCAAAAGTCGGTCACGGGCAATTTCTCTTGTGTGGGCAGCTCGGTCGACAGCATAAAGGGCATACTCACAGGTGGGCGCCGTGACAGCAGGTATCGACGCATCGAGGGGAAGTGCTGGTTCTCGGCCGTATAGGAGAAAAAAACGGAGAATAGCCGGCGGTGTCCTGACGTGAGGAATTATAGGCAAATGTAACATACGGCAGGGCGAGGTCCCAGTTAGTGTGGTCTGAGGAAACATATTTGGCAAGCATATCGGTCCAAGTGCGATTAAGACGCTCTGTGAGGCCGTTTGTTTGCGGGTGCTACGACGTGGATAACTTGTGCCGCATTGCACAGGACTGCAGGATGTCTGAGACGACCTTGGAATGTTCGGCCACGGTCTGTGAGCAGCTGTCGTGGAGCCCCATGTAATCAAATTACATCTTGGAGAAGAAAATTGGTGACATCCGTGGCAGAGGTTGTTCGGAGCGCGCGGGTAATAGCGTAGCGTAATCTGTGGCCACTGCGATCCATCTGTTCCCCGAAGTAGATAGTGGAAAAGGGCCGAGTAAATCCAAGCCAACGCGAAAGAATGGCTCCACAGGAATGTCTAGCGGCTAGAGGTACCCGGCTGGGAGCGTCGAAGGCGTCTTGCGGCGCTGGCATTTTTGCACGCTGCTACGTATCGACGAACGGAGCGAGCAAGTCCAGGCCAAAAGAAGCGTCGGCTGATCCGGTCGTAGGTGCGTGACACACTGAGATGGCCGGTGGTGGGAAGATCATGGAGTTCGTGGAGGAGTGCCGAGCGAAGGTGTTTGGGGATCGCGAGCAGCAACGATGGGCCGTCTGGGCGAAGGTTGTGGCGGTAGAGAACACCATCTTGAAGGACGAATAAGCGAAGGGAAGGGCCGGAAGGTGACGACTCCAGGCGATCAATGATTGTACGCAAGGCAGGATCACGGCATTTCTCGTCAGCAACATGGAGCAGTTGGGAGACAGAAAGAAAGCAGGTGTCAGTGTCAGTGTCAGACGTAGTGTTCGGGTCTTCGACAGGGTATCGAGAGAGGCAGTCCGTATCCTGATGTTGGCGTCCCGACTTGTACATCACTGTGTAGGTATTGTAGGGAAGAAGAGTGGCACACCCAATGGACGCACTATCATCACTGTCTCACCAACGAAGAGGAGCTCGCGCTCTCGGTGTCTGACGCTCGCCTGAGACGGTCACTTTTGCTGCTTCGGCAATAAACCGCCCTACATATTTGGTGGAGCTGTGCTGGGTCTTTCCCCCCAACTCTGGAACTATGTACTCGGAGGCTGCCAGCCATCATGCCTGACGACGCCAACCAAACACCACCCCCGGCATCGCCAACATTGATTTGCCCTGGCTCCATGCATCAGCGAGATCCTCCCATCTTCAGTGGCTCCGACGAATACGATGTCGAAGATTGGCTGTCACTGTACAAGCGGGTGAGTGCGCACAATAAATGGGATGGTCCTCAGAAGCTCAGCTACGTAAACTTCTACCTCACGGGTGTTGCTAGTGTGTGGTATAACAACCACGAATCTGAGCTTCGAAACTGGTCAGATTTCAAGCTGCGCATTAGGCAAGTTTTCAGTCGCACCGCGGTAAGGAAGCTCCGTGCCGAAGAGCGCTTGCGCAGCCGTTCACAGCAACCAGGAGAAAGCTTCACGGACTACATCGAAGACATCGTGGACCTTTGCAAGTGCATTGATCCATCCATGACAGAGTCAGACAAGATCCGCCATGTCATGAAGGGCATTGAAGACGACGCTTTTCAAATGCTTCTCTCTAAAAGCCCACGGACCGTCATCGAAGTTGCTGAGCTTTCTCAGAGCTATGACGAACTCAAGAGGCAGCGTCACCTCACTCGACGTCCACCAATGCATGAGGCACCTGTCTCAAGTTTGGCAGCTGCAACTAGCGACGAACGTCTTCTCGGCGAAATGAAGGATTTCATACGCGCAGAAGTCACCCGGCAGCTATCTCTGCTGAATGCCATTTCAGGGCCCACACCATCGTTGGGTCCTAGTTTCCGCCAGGTGCTTCAAGAACAAATATCGGAAGCAATCCAGTCACCTCGTGCAGCACCACCAGTGCCGGCGCCGCTGAGCTATGCCAAGGTTGCCATACAGCCACCTCAACAAACCTTTTCAGCTCCGCCGTTTGTTGTACCGTCACGTCCGGTACACCCTGTATACGCCGCCGCACCAGTACCTAACATGGGATCCTGGTGTACACCCGACAATCGCCTGGTCTGCTATTTCTATGGTATCCCTGGTCACGTGGTACGGCTTTGCCACTGTCGCTTAAGGCTTCAAGGTAATCACCGACCTGTCCACGCCTACGGTGCTCCATCTTCGCCCTTCTCGCCGCCGAATGACTCGCGTTTGCCGCCTACATACAACGTCACTCCTGCTGCCCGCGGTGGTCGCTCACCATCTCCACGACGTCGTTCGCTGTCCTCCATGCGTCGTCGACCTGCCTCTTCGGAGCTGGAAAACTAACAACCGCAGTTCAAGAGGTGAGAACTGCGTTTCTGTCGACTAGCACAAGGCCTCGCTCATCTTCTCCGATAAACGTAATTGATGTACTTGTAGAAGGAGCCGCTGTACTTGCATTAGTCGACACGGGTGCTGCCGTTTCCGTGATTGCAGAATGTCTTTGCCGCAGGCTTCGAAAAGTAACGACGCCCTTCTCTGCATTGTCACTACGGACAGCAAGTTCACAGCGCATTACCCCTGTTGCTGCATGTACTGCCCGCATCGTGATTCAAGGATATCCGTACACAGTAGAGTTCGTCGTCCTCTCATCTTGCTCACACGACATCATTTTGGAGTGGGACTTCCTTTCCGATCATCAGGCCGTCATCGACTGTTCTAGCGCCGAAGTTGAATTTTCTCCGCTTTCCGATATCCGTTTACATGTGCCTGACGATCTCGACGACAAAGTGGTCACGACCAAGGATATCGAGATTCTGCTGCACTCTTCGTTGATTGCGACAGCGTCCACTAATTTCGTCACCGATACTACTGCCCTCTTTGTGCCATCGTCAATTTTTGTTCGACGACGATGTGCACTACCCTTCGCTGTCCTCACTGTCAGTCGTGGCTGCACTCAACTCCTCTTCTCCAACGCTGAGGCCGTGCCCCTCACGTTATATCGTGGCAAGTGCCTTGGACGTCTCTAGTGTGCCGAGTCCGTGGTTACCTTCGACGCACCATTTGGCAGCACCTGTACCAACATGAATACGTTGGCTTACAGCTCATTACGCTCCCAGCCTATGCCAGATATGTTTGATCGTTCATTAGATGCCCACCTGAGTCCCGCTCAACGCTCAGAGCTCCTCGGCGTGCCACGGAAATACCTCTCCACATCGACCAGAAGCCACTAGGTCGCACAACGACTGTATATCACGACATTGGCACCGGCACCCAGGCGCCATTGCGCCAGAGGCCCTACCGTGTGTCCCATGCAGAGTGTGGTGTTATTGAACATCAAGTGACCGAAATGCTTGAGTGTGGCGTCGTGCAACTTTCCAGCAGTCCCTGGGCGTCACCGGTAGTTCTAGTGAAGAAAAAAGACGGCCCCATCAGATTTTGCGTCGACTATCACAGTCTAAATAAGATAACACGTAAGGACGTCTACCCCTTACCACGCATCGATGACGCCCTCGATTGTCTGCAGGGCGCCGAGTATTTTTCCTCGTTCGACTTATGCTCAGGCTACTGGCAAGTACCTATGAATCCGGCCGATCGCCCGAAGACCGCTTTCATAACGCTAGATGGCCTATATGAATTTAACGTTATGCCGTTCGGGCTTTGCAATGCCCCTGCAACTTTCGAACGAATGATGGACAATCTCCTTCGTGGACTAAAATGGAAGACATGCTTATGTTACCTCGATGACGTCGTCATATTTTCTCTAGATTTTCCAACTGATCTGTGCCATCTCGAAGAAGTCCTACAGTGCATCACTGACGCAGGCCTCCAGCTCAATTCGAAGAAATCTCGCTTTGGAGCCAAGCAGCTCACAATTCTCGGACACGTAGTATCAAAAGATGGCATTCTACCAGACGCTTCCAAACTTCGCGCCATCACCAAGTTCCCAAAACCCACGTCCCTGAAAGACCTCCGAAGCTTTAGTGGGCTTTGTTCTTACTTTCGTCGTTTCATCCGGAATTTCGCGACCATCATTGCTCCCTTGACTCGGCTACTCCGCGGCGACACACACCTTTCTACTTGGTCTCCTGCTTGCGCCGAAGCCTTTACAACATTGCGCCATTTGCTCACTTCGCCTCCCGTACTGCGCCATTACGACCCTTCGGCCCCCACGGAAGTACACACCGACGCCAGTGGCGTAGGTCTTGGTGCAGTGCTGGCTCAGCGAAAAAGTGGGCATGACGAATATCTCGTCGCTTATGCAAGTTGAACGCTAACCAAAGCGGAAGCTAACTACTCCGTCACCGAAAAGGAGTGCTTGGCCATCATCTGGGCCCTTGCGAAATTCAGACCCTACCTGTACAGTCGCCCCTTCGACGTCATTACAGATCACCACGCTCTGTTGGTTATCGACTTTAAACGATCCGTCTGGCCGCCTTGCACGATGGGCTCTTCGGTTACAGGACTTTGACATACGCGTCATTTACCGGTCTGGCCGTAAACACAACGACGCGGATGCCCTCTCTCGGTCGCCTACACCACGTGACACGGCTTGCATTTCTGCCATCGAGTCGGCGTCGACGGCATTTCATCGCAAGTGGTCGTCGACATGGCTCAGGAGCAACGCCAAGATCCGTGGATTGCGGCGCTTATGGATTACCTTTCTGGCACTTCAACAACTAGCCCTTCACGCGCTGTCCGCCGCCAAGCTTCTCACTTCGAGTTGCGGGATGGAGTTCTCCACCGTCGCAATTACGATTCCAACGACCGCAAATGGTTGTTAGTCATCCCCCACCAACTGCGCACACAGGTCTGCTCTGCTCTCCATTCTGACCCGCAATGTGCCCATGCTGGCCTCTTCAAAACACGCCAGGCTCCGCACGCGCTTTTATTGGCGCGTCCTGTATAATTTTGTGCCAAAGTACATTCGCTCGTGTACAGCGTGCCAACGCCGCAAGCTTCCTGCTCCTCGTCCTTCAGGCCCATTGCAGCCACTTCCTTGTCCGTCTCGTCCGTTCGACCGCGTCGGCATAGATCTCTACGGTCCTCTTCCCTACACACCAGCTGGCGATCGCTGGATTATTGTCGCTGTAGACCACCTCACGCGCTATGCAGAAACGACAGCATTGAAAACAGCGACAGCCCGCGACATTCTCTCTTCTGAATAACTTCATCCTTCGTCATGGCGCACCACGGGTACTTCTGAGTGACAGAGGGCACGCATTTCTTTCAGAAGTTCTCAGCGCTCCTGTACCGTCCATCACACCACTACAGCTTATCATCCGAAGACGAATGGCATAACTGAGCAGTTCAATCGCACATTGGGCGACATGCTGTCCATGTACGTTGCATCAGACCACGCCAACTGGGACCTTGTTTTGCCGTATGTAACGTACGCTTATAACACTGCCTCATAAGCCACAAAGGGATTTTCGTCATTTTTCGTCGTGTATGGCCGTGAACCTACCTGCACGCTCAATACCATTCTTCCCTACCGGCCTGACCCCTCAGAGGGCACACCTCTGTCAGAAGCCTCCAAGTACGCTGAGGAATGCCGTCAGCTTGCCCGTTCGTTCACGGCGGAAGACCAAAGCTTCCGAAAATTTCGTCGCGACGACGACCGCACTCCTTGTGCCTACCAGCCGGACTCATTAGTTTGGTTGTGGATACCTTCAAGCATCCCTGGTCTCTCCTCGAAACTCCTCGCCAAATATCATGGACCCTACCGTGTCGTTGAACAGACTACGCCTGTAAACTACGTTGTCGAGCCAGTCACGCCCTCTACTGACTTAAGGCGTCGTGGATGGGAGACAGTGCACGTCCAGACGCTGAAACCTTATTATGACCCTCTCGTCCTAACCACGCCTTGAGTCACCAGGATGGCTCCTTCTTCTCCAGGGGGCAGTTGTAGCGAAGAAGAGTGGCGCACCCTATGGACGCACTATCATCACCGTCTCACTGACGAAGAGGGGCTCGCGCTCTCAGTGTCTGACACTCGCCTGAGACTGTCGCTTTTGCTGCTTCGGCAATAAACCGCCTTACAGTATATTCTTGTAATCGAAGTGCCCAGCGACCGAGCTGGCCAGTAGGATGCTTCAGTGATTAAATCCAGCAGAGCACATGGTGGTCTGTGATTACAGAAAATGGCTTGCCATGTAAATATAGGCGGAACTTAGAAACTGCCCAGACAAGAGCGAGGCATTCGCGCTCTGTAATCGAATAGTTTCACTCTGCACTTGTTAGGAGTCGGCTGGCGTAGGCTATAACGCGGTCGTGCCCATGTTGACGTTGTGCTAAGATGGTACCAGTTCTGTGACCGCTGGCATCGGTTCGGACTTCTGTAGGGGCGAACGGGTTGAAGTGGGCCAATACAGGCGGGGTGGTCAGGAGTGCTATAAGGTGGGAGAATGCCGCAGCTTGCGTGGGTCCCCACGTAAAAGGGACGTCTTTCTTGAGGAGTACAGTACGTGGTTGGGCGAGTGCTGCAAAATTTTTTACGAAGCGTCTGAAGTAGGAACAGAGCCCCACAAAACTCTGCATGTCTTTTACAGACTGAGGAAGAGGAAAAGCCGTTACTGCACGAATTTTCTCCGGGTCTGGTTGCACACCGGTAGGATCAACAAGGTGGCCCAGTACTGTAATCTGTCGACGTCCGAAGTGACACTTGAATGAGTTTAATCGGAGTCCAGTTTTGCGAAATATTTCAAGAACGGCAGCTAAGCGCTCAAGGTGCGTGTCAAATGTAGGCGAAAATACAAGGACGTCGTCAAGGTAACAAAGGCATGTGGACCATTTGAAACCTTGGAGCAGGTAGTCCATCATTCGTTCAAACATAGTGGGAGCATTGCACAAACCAAACGGCACAACCTTGAATTGGTAGAGCCCATCTGGAGTAACGAATGCGGTCTTTTCTTGGTCTTGCCCATCGACGGAAATCTGCCAATAACTGAATCGAAGGTCTATTGATGAGAAGTACTGGGCACCGCGAAGATAGTCAAGAGCGTCATCGATCCGTGGTAAAGGGTAAACGTCCTTTTTAGTGATCCAGTTTAAATGGCGGTAATCAACGCAGAAATGCCACGTGCCGTCTTTTTTTTAGCAAGTACGACGAGCGATGCCCAAAAGCTCGATGAGGGCTCAACAATGCCTTTGGCAAGCATCTTGTTTACCTCCTGCTGACGCTCTGCTGTGGACACCCAATACGGTTGGCAGCGAATGGGGACAGCATCACCAGTGTTTTTGCGGTGCTTAACAAGTGATGTCTGTGGTAGTGATCTAGTATCAGTGTCGAATATGCTGCGGTAGGACAGCAAAACGCTGTATAGGGTGGCCTCTTGTGCAGGTGTGAGGTCTGGTGCTATCATGGGGCGAAAGGTTTTATCGGCGCAGATGGCATCCGTTAGACACACTGGAGAATCTGTGCAGAGGTCGACAGCAAAGGTGGTTATATGGTCGTCTGTTAACAAACGAATTGTAGCCACAGATATGCCTTGTGGTAGAACTTGCTTTGCCAATCCGAAATTGAGAAGAGGGAGGCACACGCGTCCACCGGCCAGGGTTATAAGTGAGTGCGGCACAGTGATGTCGCGCGCCAGGTTGAGGCCAGGTAGACAAACGTGAGGGCTTTAGGGGGTAGGCGAACAAAGGCTGTACAACAGAGGGCGTTGGGGAATTCTGGGTCCGGAAGAGAAGGAAGTTCGAGGCAAAGAGTACCGGCAGAACAGTCGATCAGGGCAGAATGTGTTGAAAGAAAGTCCATCCCCAGGATTAGGTTGTAAGGGCAGCTGGCGAAAACTGTAAAAAGCACTGGAATATGATGGCCGGCAATGCATACTCGAGCAGTACACATTCCAGCAACGGCAAGAGTGCCGCCATTGGCAACACGTACAGCCCTAGTAGTGGGAGGCATGAGAACTTTTCTGAGTCGATGGCAAAGGTGTGCGATCATTATGGACATCTGGGCTCCAGTATCAATTAATGCGGTCAAAAGAATGTCGTCTACGTGCACTTCAACTAAGTTCTTGTTCGTAAGTAGCGTCAACGGAAGATTTGGGCACAATGAAAATGATGCAGCACTATCTCCAGGCGCTGCATGGTCTAGTTTTCCGTCCGGGTGGCTCCAGAGATGGTCGGCGAGGAATGGCGGCGTGAATGGGGCGACGGGGAACGACAATGCTTAAATGACGGCGAACGAGCATACGAGTGGGTGTCAGGTGCGTCAGATGTGGTGTACACACGACGGGGTGAAAAGCGGCGTGGGTCTACATATTGGCAAGGGGACGAAATCAAGCTCCAATTGGGCGGTGTCCAGGATGTGCGGCAGTAGCGGGATACATGACCAGCTCGGTGGCAGCGGAAGCAAATCGGTTTGTCGTCTGAGGTTCTCCATTCCTCCGGGTTGCAGGATCTGGGTGGAAAGTAGCTGTTGGTGCGGGGTGTCGCCATCGAGACTGGTGCTCGGAAGTCAGGTCGGGAGACACAGTAGGCGGACGGGAAACCTAGGTTGGCAATTTCTTGGCGCACTACCGCTTGAATAACTGAAATGGAGGGAGCTACTTGGTCAAGGATGCTGTCTAGTGGGTGCGGGTGATATGGCGCTGGAGTTGCCGCTTCAAGTTCGCGACGAACAATATGCGTCACGCTGTCAAGGGGGCGTGGGAGCGAGATCTGCGCAAGAGGATGTAGCAGCCGTGTTAGGCAGATGGGAAAACTGTTGCATGACACGGTGACTTTCGGCCATCTCAAAACGGCGGCATTCTTTAACAATGGCATCGATAGTAGAGACATTGTTGTAGACGAGCAAATTAAACACATAATCCGCGATCCCTTTGAGGATGTGGCCCACCTTGTCAGCCTTGGCCATCGTCTCATCTGCTTTCCGGCAAAGCGCAAGGACTTCCTGGATGTATGCGACAGAGGATTCCGTTGACGATTGGACACGGGCGCCAAGCTCTTTACGCGCAAGCAGTTTCTGACCTGATGGATTTCCAAAGAGGAAGGCTTTGCCTTGAAAGCCTCCCAGCTGGAGATCTCGCCTTCGTTTGTGTCAAACCAGACATGTGGTGTCCCACCCAAGCAGAAGATGACGTTTGCGAGCATGATGGTAGGGTCCCAACCGTGGCTTCGGCTGACACGTTCATACATGTTCAGCCAGTTGTTGACATCAACGCCTTCTTGAGAGGAGAATGTTCCTGGATCCCGCAGATTGGAAACCGTGACATATGTTGTCGTGGACGCCGCAGGTGTAGATGGCAACGAAGTGTTCTCCTCGGGAGCCATGGCAGAAAATTGGACGGTGCTGCCACTACGGAGCTCCGTGGTGAGGAAGGGGAACGTTCCACCTCTACCACAATGTTACAGGAACGACGAGTGACGAGGCACTGCGATTAGCAGCTATATACAGGCTATATATACAGCAGTGGTTGCAAAGTGGACTGCTCCAGCTCAGAGTCCCAGCCAAGTGCGAGCTTCCTCTTCGTCGATGGTGGCCACACGCATCGGCCGAGCTCCTCAAATGCAGCATGCGTGTAGCAATATAGCAAAAAGATAAACCTCATGTTGAAAAGCAAGAGTAGGCAGTTCTGCTTGATTTCCAAGAATCGTTAGGCTTGTGAAGAGTACGGTTATGAGTTTACTATGGTTTACTGCATCATAAAAGTGATCTGCAGAATGATGAAGTAAAGCGCTTGGTACTGGTAAAAACTACCCCTGCAGGCAAGTTGGACCTCATGCAAAAGCCCAGCGTTTGCATCCAACGTGGTCAGGGTTGACACTCTCAATAGCAGTGCCACTGTGCTCTGGGTAAACTCGGCGGCGCTAAGACATGGCAGGTTTTCAAGCATGACGCACCACTAGCTTTTTAAAAGGTCATGCAAGCACGTTGACGTGACAGTCTCCCTTGGACACAGCGAGACTATGAAAATAATTAAATTTTATTCGGGCAAACCTGTGTTTACATGCGAGCTCTGGCTGAACTACAGCGGCGGCGAAAACAGCATGCGCAGTCGAGCGTCGGCGGTAAGAATGGCCACGCTCCCACCATTCCGGCACCAGACGTTTGTCCAGTGACACACAATAACAGATCACGACCCATTTTCACTAACGCACTGCGAACACTACAGCGACGCGTCGGTGCAAACCATGCCGCCCAAAGAAACTGCTACCGAAACACGAACGCTAACACAGAACACAGAACAGAACGCTAGCACGTGGCAATATCGCCTGGCCGTTCTGCATACACAGCGTGTGGCCGTGTGTTAGAACATGTCTCTGCACAAATGGCTCTGCATGTTTTGGAATGTCAACCTGCTGTGCCGGTGGTTGCAAAAGCATGTACAACAGCAAAAAGAAGGTGTGTTCACTTCCACGGGGACTTAGCAAAATGCCATTCAGTGATAACTGTGGCTCCATCGACAGCAAAGCCAGGGACAATGGCCACCGAATCAACACCACCTAGACTTGCCCTGGCCAGAATCCGTCAATGCCCTACTCAGTGCACTCCATGTGACCATGTGGTTTCATGTCAGCAGTTTCCTGGAGGAGACGCTAGAAGTGCTGCTACAGCTTCTAGGAGAGGAGGCAGTTTTTTGAAAAATACGGGCTAAATAAACGCCAGTAAACAGTTTGGTTTCAGGGAAAGGTCATTCACTGAAGTTGCATTGCTCAAACAAAAAGAACTTGTTGTTCATGCTATAAAAAATAATCTAGTGATAACTTTAGGAGTGTTTATAGATTTTTCAAGAGCATTTGACAGAATTAACCACAAAATCCTTCTTTAAAACTTCTACCACATGGTGTGCAAGGTATTTCCATGGCTCTAATATCCAGTTACTTGCAGATTCATTTTCAGTATGCAACTATTGATGATTATCACTCATTGTGTAATACAATCAAACATGACGTTCCTCAAAGTAGCCTGCTTGATCCTTTGCTATTCATTATCTATATTAACGATTTGACAGGAATCAACACTGGTATTCAATACGTTACATGCACAGGTGACAAGCCTATTTTTATCAGGTACTAATGCAAATGATTCAATCAAACAGTGCAATGCTGTCTTAAGTTGCACTCTTGGTATCTTAAAAATTCCCCGCTTATTAACTCCAATAAAGCTAAAGTTACATTTTTACAGCAAGAGGTCAGGCTCTTGTAGTCGGTTCTTCTCTTAACCTAGGCAGAGATCCCATATAAATTGGAAACACTAAATGCTAGGAGTATATTTTAATGCATTCATGTTCTGGGATGCTCACACTCAGCACCTGCAGGGTAAGCTCTCCTGTACGATTGGCATTTTGTGAAAATTTCAACATTTATTGCTATTAAAAGCAAACCTTACTTTATACGATGCAGTGTTTGAACTGCAGTTAAAATGCTGTTTTAATGTGGGGCAGTACAGCACAGATACCAGTAAGCTGTCTATAATGCAGAAGAATGTACTTAGAGCAATACCTGACATGCCTTATTACAGAACACACCCTGGACCACTGTTACAGCCTATCGCATCGTGCGTTTTCCCCAAGGAGGTTATACGTGGTGTTCACAGTGTTTTTTGTGCGAATGCGTCTAGCTTTGGTGAGTGCGATGCCACTGATGTCTTTGCAAGACGACTGTGATCAACCCTAAAGGCGATGGTGGGCTCTTGCGCAGCATTTGGCTGCACGAATCGGATGAAGAAAACGCCGAGGATAACTTTTCACATGTAAGTACCCTTCTCTTTTGCTTATAAACCTAATTCCCTTGTGATAAAACACTCCGGTTCCCCTGCAGTGCGGTTGGGCGCCAAAGAGGAATGATGTCCTATGTTCTGCGCACTTTGAAGCCCACTGCTTCAACAGGACGAATGACAAGGCTACGAGCGGCTAGCATTACTACCGTGTTTCCAGCCCAGCCAGTGAGTAAGTACGATGCGTACAACTGAACGCTTGTTTCTCAAAAGTAGCACCGGCTATACATCTCTGCGATTTCCAATTTATTATGCTTATATGCACATTTGCGCTTTAATTGCCACAATTTCTGATGTTGCAAACTGCTTCTGTTTATGTAGGAAAAAATAAAACGAGCCCCTCCGAAAAGTCCAGAAATGCCTTCGACCGAAACACCTGTTATTGATGGAGATGCTCAAGTCTGCTCCCTGCAGTCTTCATAGACGAAAGAGTGGTACAGGCAGAAAGCCGAGGAAACAGCGAGCGAGGTGGAGCAGCCAAAAAAGAAAGTGACAACATTATTGAGCAAGCGTAGACTATCAAAGTGCATTGATGCTTCTCATATTTTGGTCGACCAGCTGAAGGACCAGACCGTTTTATCGGGGAAAGGCTTGCAACTTTTCCAAGCATCCTTTCCTCTGAATATCTAGCAACAGCTCGAACGAGTCCATGAAAAGATGAACAAGCAATATCCATCCGAACATCGGGCATTTGCACTCACTCTGCACTATTATTCGCCGAGAGCTTATGATAATGTGTGAGCTAAATTCAACAATGCTCTGCCAAAACACCGCACTCTTCGCGAATGGTACAGGCCGGTGAACAGTGATCCTGGCCTCACATCTGAATCATTCGAGTTCATCAAGAACATAGTGCGACGCCGAGACGAGCCCCCGAATGCTGCAGTAATGGTAGACGACATGTCTATTAAAGGACATGTCCAACTAGTCAGCAATAAAGTTTTTAGATATGTGGACTTGGGTGTGGGAATGCCAGATGAGAGTCTTCCAGAAGCGATGAATGCCTGTGTTTTCATGCTGGTGGCACTCAATATGAGGCTGAAGGTACCCCTTGCAGGGTTCGTACAGGTTTCCAAGAGAAAAATTCCAGGACTTTTCAAGGACCTTTGACAAAAATAAAAAAACACGACTGTAGTTCACGCTAAATTTTACTGCACAAAACAAAGGATATTCTGTTCACTTATTGCACAGTTTCACTAGACTAGCAGTTCTGAAGCTCAAGGCAGGTCTTTCAGTTTTTTTTCTATTTGCATCTTAATGCTATCGAGTTATTCGGTCTTGACTTTCGCAGGCTGTTGGACTTTACCACGTGCGTGATGTCGCCAGTCACTTCTGCCTTTTCAGCAAAGCCTTAGCAGAGGTTACCAAATCGGCAACAACTGCTTCAAGTTTCTTTCTCTTCAGCTGCATGCATTCAACTTCCTTCATAATCATGCGCCTTTTTGTCTGATTTGCATTTTCTTGGCAGGATCATGCGATCACAACGCATACTGCAACCAGCAAGTGGAAAACCAAACACTACTGATGGCACCGGAGCGAGCCCTGACCACTGGCAAAGTATACAATGCACAATGTGGCCGGCAGATGATTCTGAGGCTAGTGAAGGTGTGCTGTAGTTTTTCTTGTTCTTTTTTTTTTTACTTTAGCGGGTTTACGGAGGGATACCACTAAAAGCGAAGCTGCAAGAAAACTTTTCAAACGATGGTAAACTCTAGTGCAATAAGCACATTTGGGAAACTTTCTTTTTCCGGAAAGCCCAGGATGTTGTAGCCCACTGTAGCCTCATTGTGGACATCGGTAGCCGAAGCAAGCCAGATAAAAAAAAAAAGGAATGGCGAGCGTGCGCGCATGCCTCGATCCATTGAGCACAGGCGTTTTGACCGTGTTTGACTTTGCGATCGCGGCGTCACGGAGCGCGATATTCAGTGGAGTTGTCGCAGACACGTTCAAGTGCCGTGAATTGCGAGTAGTACAATCGGACCCTGTGAAAATACCCCAAAATTCCAGGGATTTCAAGGACTGAAACGAAATTCCACGACCTTCAAGGCCTTGAAAACGGAATTTTCGATTTCAAGGGTTTTCCAGGATTTCAAGGACCTGTGCGCACCCTGCCCTTGGTTATTTCTTCACTCATTCTCTTTCCGATTCCAAAAAAGCGCAGCTGACGAAAGAGTGTCTGCCGTGCGTGGCCTCAAACGGTGTAGAAGTGGCATCATTTACCTTGGATGGAGCGGCCTCAAACATTTCTATGGCTAGTTTTCTTGGTGCTGATCTCTGCCTGCCGTTCTCTGGGATTCAACACCTCATTCAAGTGCTCAGAAGACTGTCCAACCAAAGTGTTCGTGATGCATGTCACATGATCAAGCTGATACAAAACTGCTTGGGATCAGTCAGCCATCTTACTGATATTCATGGGTGCAAAATCAAGTGGTCATACATTGAAGCTCTTGAGACCTTACAACCAAAGGAGTGTTTACACCTCACGAACAAGCTGGTCATCTGGAAAGGGCAAAGCAAGAAATGAAAGTTTGTGCAGACCCTCAGTTGCAGATGCCCTCGACTTCTTTCAGGGCACACATGCCACAGCGGAGCATCTCTGACAATGCAAGCAACCCTCTGGCCTGATCATACAAAGCCCCACTACAGAGTGCAGCCTCTTGGAAATCATTTTTCCACAAAGCTGAGAAGGGCTAAAGGATGCAACTGGACAAAAGAAAACTGCATTTGTTAGCCTCATCATTTGCATGAAAAGTGTTGATGCTCTTTTTGATGCACTTGTAGCCACGAGAAAATAGAAGTACCTGTTGACGCACAAGATGTCGCAAGATCATTTGGGAACATTCTTCGGTTGTGTGAGGGGAAAAGGGGGGTAGGGTAACCCTACAGCTTGCCACTTCAAGCACCTTCTCATACATACGGAAGTAACATTGTCTGATGCTGGAAACTGCTCCCAAGATGCTGTGACTGTCCGAGTGGCATCCGCCTTGTTGAGTCGCCAACAGCAGTTACACCACACAGGAGGTCAGCACTGCCTTGAAAGATAAACGTGACTACACGCATCAAAAGGATGTCCTTCAGAGCCTTGGTTTCAAGTGCAATTGTGCCGTACATAGCAGGGTTTGTGGCCCACAAAGAGTGTGATTCCATCAATTGTGAGGAGTGTTGTGCGGCGCCGCAGTCAAATGAGCTGCCAGACCTTATCGCAGCAAAGAACCGAGGCTGCCTTGTTGCACCATCAAAGGATGTTATAGAGATCTGCAGTATTGTGGAGAAAGGACTTAGAGTACTGCAACATCAATGCAAGAAGCTGAAATTCCTAAATGCAAGATTAGAAAGCCTTTTGGTGAACTTCATGACTAGTTTTTGAAAAAGCACATTTTTCATGCTGGAGCCTCGCCTGTTGGACTGCAATCCACTAGACAATCATATATACAATCTATCAAAGAAAGTTGCTAGCCTGTACATAAGAACAAGGGTTCATCACATTTCAAAGGGAATGAACAAGGCAGAATGTAAGAAAAGTGTATGCACATTGTTAACACGAGAGATAATTTTCAAAAATCTGTGGAGTCAGATGTTCAGCAATTTCTTTCACGTGCATTTCAGTTTGTTCTAACTTCCCATCAGTGTTTGGCTCATTTGTGCACCTGGAGTTTAGATCTTTATTGCAAGATTTAACTTTCTTTATTGCGGAGCTGGGGCACTCTCTGGTGAATGTAACTTCTATCCTTCAGAGCACGTTTAAGTAAATTATTTCCATAATGCATCACCAATAACTGTACTATGCATTTTTAGTTAGCGCTGGTGAAGTTGAAAATGTCCTTTTAACTTCCTTCATGGTGTTCTTATTGACTTTTATAGCGTCGTTATCCACTAGCATTGTATTTCTTCTCACACCTTATTTTAAATTTTATTTTCTCTTTTAGCCATTCATCATGTAGTACTCCTTTAGGAGCATGCAGTGTAAAACTGTGTAAAAAGATAACGCGAACTGACATTCCCCTGTCCTACTTGCACCCCTCTTAGAAGGGTAAGTGTCGATGTTTATTAAAGCCACTCCACCCTCACCTCCTAAGAAAAGAAAGGGAGCCTTTCATCGCTTGTAATAGAACACGCGGCTGCAAGCGCGCGCGACGTGGCGCCAGTTCCAGGCAGTTGCCGCCTCCTCTTGCCCTGAGCAAGATGGCAGCTGACCGGTTCTCGAGGCTTCACCTCGACACATAGGCAGGCATGGGCAACCACCGCTCCAGAAGCTTTAGTATAACCTCCTTGGTTTACCAACAAGTACCATCATTGTCTTATACAGCTATAAAACGCACACACTGAACATGGCATATCATTCCTATCTGTAGTAACTCACTTTCAGCGCTTCTGCACATGACACCATGAGCACAGGCCTGTGCCTCATCCATGTACTAACCACCGTTTGCAAACTCTAAGCTACAGCTTGCCTTCTCTGCTAAATAAGCTTGCCATATCTCAAACCTCAGTTAAACAGATTCTTGGGCTAGTTGGTCTTGCATGCTCACAGTAACGAACAGCGCAAATCTCATCTCCAAAATCTCTTACGATCCTCTTCGAAACGCATGTCTTTAATGGGGAACTCCAGCAGTTTTTCCGCCATATTCTGATATCGCTGTTTTCAAATAGTACTGATAGCCCTGAAGCAGTCAGTGTCATGCAATTTCCTCAGAAACTCACCAATAATTTTTAAAAAATGCAAATGAACAAAGTGTTCAAACCGAAACCGAAATTGGTAAATGCTTTGTGCAGTGTATGCGACGATGTCCCAGCCTCCCCGCGATCAGAAATATTGAGCTGGTGCCGGAAAAATGCAAGTGGCGACGTCAACCAACGATGTACTGAGCTCTTCTGACCTTAACAGCGACGATTTTAGCGTCAAAGCATCGCCATTTTACTTTAGATGGCCCTCCTGCTCGGGTAGGCAGCGTTGCAGGTAATGACGTCAAAAACACAGGGTGGCTCTCGTGGGACTCCACTAAAGATCTTTAAAATTCATTTTCAGGAAAACTAAATGATTTGCAAGCGTCTGGCTTGGCACATATTATTATAGAGAATGTATACTGAAAATTTCATTGAGATTAGTTGCTAATGAGAAATCATCGGAGTTACCCTTTAACTGTGCGCTGCCCCACTACTGCTTTCCTCCTTTTTTCTTTCTTTTTTGCTTGTTGGTGTGAGTAACTTCTATTAAATGTATCCTATGATAATATTTGTATTGGTTATATTGATTATACAGATTATATTGTATTCTTTTTACTTTTCATGTAATATTATTAGTCCATGCAATCTGTTATGTGCATATACATGAGGGAAGGGAGCACTGCCAAGCCGCGATTACCCAGCTTTTTTCCTCTTCTCCTCAGCCATGTATGTTTGTATGAATTGTAGAATAAAAGACTCGGCCTCAGGGGCAAATTTCATAGCTTGCGCATTTTTTAAAAATTTTTCTTTTGCAAGGACTTTAGCACCCACTATAGCCCCTATGCTTTTCAAAAGTAGTACCATTCATTGTTCTTTCTGCCACTGCGCCCTGCCTGGCGTCTTCTTCTTACCACATGCTGTCACGCTGCCCTTTTTCACTCCTCCATTGGCCAATTTGTGTCAACTGTAACAAGACGAGGGCACCTTTGTATTTTTTCTAATTCCTTTTTTTCCTTCCTACACGTTCCATTCACCATTCTGGGACCAGCACGCTATGCACTTGAACAAACTGATTGTGAGAAAACTTCTAAAAAACTCCAACCACAGTCAAAAAAGGAAAGAAAAAAGAAAGAACCCGGGGTTCCCCTCAAGACACCCCAAATCCCAGGTTTGTCACCAATCTCTCGTCTCGACCGCTCACTCTTCGGGAAACTTCCGTTCTGGCAAAGGGACACGGCTACAATGTATCTACGACGCCCCGTCTGCCGAAACTCGTCGCAGCTGTAGAGGAAGCCGTCCAGAGCGTGAGGCCAAGCGCCAGAGAATAAATTAGACTAAAATCGATTGGGATACTTTCGAAATTACCGTTAAAAAGGGAAAAGAACTTGACCGCAGAGGAGAGCCAGGCACTTCGAGAACTCCGACAAGATCGAAGCATCGTCATCCTCCCCGCCGACAAAGGTAACTCAACGGTGGTGTTGGACAGCCGGGACTATGACCGGAAGATTTCAACTCTTTTGGAGGGGGAAACATATACGCAGCTAAGAAAGGATCCAACGAATCAAACTCAAACACAGCTTAACAAGCTGCTCGCCGAAATTTTCAAGAACCACCCAGATCTAAAACCACTTTACCTACGGCTAATCTGCCGTAACGGCTCCGCACCGAGTTTCTACGGACTCCCCAAAATTCACAAGCCTGACGTCCCTCTCCGACCGATTGTAGACTTCACTTCCTCTCCATGCCGAGCACTTTCAAATTTCCTACACCGAATCTTCGCCCCTCTCTACCGGAAAACCCCAACTCATGTCCGTGACTCCAGCCACTTTGTGCAGCTAGCGTCTGAGGTGAGCATTGACGAAGACAAGAGCATGGTCTCGTTCGACGTCGTCTCTTTGTTCACCAATGTCCCAGTACCCTTAGCGGTATCCTGTGCCCGTGCTGCCCTTGAGGATGACGCAAGCTTGAGTGAAAGAACTCCCCTCACTGTTGACGAGCTCTGCAGCTTACTGAAATTCTGCCTGTCGAGTACGTACTTCTCCTACAAGGGAACTATCTTCAGGCAAAACAGTGGAACCGCAATGGGAGCCTCCATCTCCGTCACAATGGCAAATCTGACCATGGAGCATATAGAAGAGAGAGCGCTCAGCTCCTTCTCGCAGCGACCCAAGCTCTTTCTCCATTGAATGGACGATTGTTTTTGTGTCATGAAGACCTCCGAAATCGAAAACTTCAGACAGCACCTAAATTCCGTTCACCCAGCCATACAGTTCACGGCCGAGTGTGAACGCGACCACACCCTTCCCTTTCTCGACGTCCAGGTGGCAAGAAAAGGGAATGGCTTGGAGTTCTCCGTTTACAGGAAGCCTACTCACACCGGCCGTTACCTTCAATACGATTCGCTTCAGCCCGCCAGCCACAGGGTTGTGACCGCTCTTCTTCAGAGGGCCAAAAACGTATGCTCCAGTGACACAGGAAAGAGGACGCGATTGCAGACCTCAGGAAAAACGGATAACCAAAAAACTTCATTCGGTCCGTCACCCGCCGCGCAGAGCAAAAGAGATTACTCAAATCCCAATCAGCATCAGCTGCCAGCTCTCAAAAACGCGTACCGGTTCCATATGTTCAAGGAGCCAGCGAGGCGTTGGCGCGGATTTTTGGAAAAGAGGGGGTGCGCACGTGCCTTCGTACACACTGGGCCGCCTCCTCCCCCGCCCTAAAGACCGGCCAACAATAGACAGAGCCCCCGGGGTCGTCTACCAAATCCCTTGCGCCGACTGCACCTGTTCATACATCGGCGAGACAAAGAACTTCCCGGAACGGCTCAGACAACATGTAAACGATGTCCGGAAGCTGAACAAAGAGCAGAGTGCAGTCGCCGAACATTCCGAACCACCAAATTAACTTCGACAAAGCGACCATCCTGGAAAGAGAGACAAACTGGAAGAAACGAGTTCTGCTTGAATCGTGGCATATACAGAGAACGGCTCAAAACATCAATCGTTCTCTGGGTGCCCTCCCCCCAGTGTATGTGCATGGACTGCGCTCTGCGGAAGGACGTGTTGTTAACCGCGTGAGTGCCTCCAAGACGACGCTGCATTGTAGTCCCAGTCACCCCTGAGGAAGCAGCCGAGTCGGCCGCGAAACGCCGGGTTTTTTCTTTTTTCTTTCCTTTTTTTGACTGTGGTTGGAGTTTTTTAGAAGTTTTCTCAGTTTAATTACCCAACCAGACAGACTTCTGTCGAATGTTTACCTTCAAATTGATTGTGTTATTGCATTAGCGGGAACGTGTTAATTATGAGAGCAGTATTGTGAAGCTGTGCACCTGCGCATTCAGTTTCTCAACCAACAATACCAGGGAAAAGGCTTTTTTGTTTGCATTCTGACAAACGAAACATACAAAAGAAAAATGTGGATCCACGGAATCTGGCTTGCCAACTTCAAGCAGGTTGCAAAAATCACAAGGCTTTATCGAGTAAGTCCCATGCTTCATGACCTTATCGCACATTTTCATGACACTAGTGTACACGCTGTGTTTAGGAGGCTTAAACTGATGCTCACTCTCTGCTTTACAGGTGCACCATAAGTCTGTGTGTCTGCAGGTGATGTTGTGCCTGTGGTACTTTAGCATGCTGGAGTTGACTTTTCTTATAGTGTACTCACTTTGTTTTATGGCTCTGTTTTGCATTGGCATATCTTCTGTAGGCCTGTGACTTCAAGGCAACTCTATTCAGTGCATGTATTCAGGTCAACCAGAAGTTCACACCGAATGCAGCTGCTTAGCATAAGTATGCTTCCACATGTGTTGGTTTAGTGTGCTTGTGTTTAACATCTCGATGAAGGAGGCCATAGTAGATTGTTTCGGGTAACGTAGGTCACCTGTGGAGTGTGTAATGTGCACTTGAAATGCACATTAGACGGACCTGCGTGTCACCTCTACCCTAGCTGCTGCCAAAAGCCTCCGTGAAACTGTAGGGATTATTAGCCCCAGCTACTCGCACGTTTCATGGCAAAAACCCTGCATGTCTGAGCCAAGTATTTTGGCATCACAGACGGAGTTAACCCAAATGCTGCAAAAACTTCGCCTCAAATGTGGCACCGGCGGCAAATCACAGATGCCTTATTCATATTTATTCTAATTTCATGCAAGGCACAGTACACAATGCAGTTTATCATTGGTAAACAAATTAGAAGCATGTTTTATTAGGGTGTATTATGGTCAACTAAGTTAGTTTATTTGTTAATTGAGGTTAATTTTGAAAATCAAGGGTAGACAAATTAGATTCCTGGTAGATTAGGATAGACCCAAACATTTACAGGTGCTCTTTGTCACGGATAGCGCGATCTCGGGAGCACTTGCTCAGATGAACTGAGACACTGAACAACAATGTAGGCAGAACAAACGTTACTTTATAAGAAATAAACATAAGTGGAAAAACACAAGAAAAAGGAAACCAGTTCACACACAAAAATCTTTGATCGTGGCTCAAGTCGCATGCCACGAGCCAGCTATCCACCAATTACATGCATGGACATGTTCACAGCTCATGCTTTCTCGCGCTTCTTTGCTCCTTTACACACCACCGCTTCTTTTCACCACCTCGCACCTGCCTAGAGCCCCTTTACTCATGACACTTTCATTTTTGTATACAAAGTTTGAAACACAGTACATACCATGACATGTACATGTACGCTGTACTTAGTGCATATGTTACCCACCTCCCCTTCTAGTTTCAGTGCCTTTGCGCATCAAACAGCTAGTGGACCATGTGTACCTCTGCTGTATGCTTTCCATGTTTACAAGGTTTCTGACAAGCAACACTGATGATAAGCACTGAGCTATTTCTATGATCCTACATACGTAAGCGTCAAATGCTTGGAAGTGCCTTCCCAGCTCCAGTGACGCTACCAGCCTAGGTCCTTTTGGAGCAGCTTTCGGAGCAGGCAAAACTGCTTTTTGGAGCAGAACAAGTGTCTTCCGGAGCAGCTGTGGACACAAGTATGATTCCGAAACATGCCTTCACTGCAGACAAGAGAGCACAATGCACTGTTTAAGCAAAATAAAAAAGAAACAATAATAAAGCTCTTCAACTTCAGCCCTCTTTTCTGTGACCTACCACTCTGCAGGAGCCTGCCAATGAATAAACACTAGCGCTGAGTGTTGCATACTGGTGTGGAAGGTATAAAACTTCGTATTAGTGCTCACACTAAAAATAAGAAATATTGCATAAACTGGCAGAAAAAACATTACGCGAATGTGCTTTTTTTTCCTTGTTTTTTAAGCAGTATACAACCATCTTTTGAATGGCTGCCTAACCTCCAGTTAGAAAAGAACTGCCACTTTCAAATTCGCGAGACTTCTCTGACCTTAAACCATGAGTTGAGCATTTGTGAGCACCTTCTTGATAATCTCTGCTCGCTTTCCAAAATCTTGATCCTTGCAGCTCGTTAATTGCATTTCACAGGTCGCATCGATGCCCTTTTATCCCACGAGTGACTAAGTAAATCCCCTCATTATTTTGCTTAAGGTCAGTGAAAAGATGTCATCCTGTCACTTCCGTCTCGTAGTGACCGCGGTGCAACACCACCCATCTTAGTTGAACCGAAATGTATCGTTCAGCACCTGCCCGCACGCGCGCAGAAACAAAACGAAACTATAGCGAGCGCGACGTTACCGTTCCGCGTACGTGACCGCGCTCACTGGCGACACCATCAGGTAGCGCGCATGTGCACGGCATGAGCGCTACAAAACTGCCCGTGCTTTGCGGACGAAACCCGACCAAACCACGGCCGGTAGCGATCACTCCTACAATATACTAGAGGGAAATGTGGCGCTAGTGTCTATGGGAGTTTTAAGAAAGGCTGGGTTCAGCCAGCATGGGAATAGTGGGTATGACATGAATTTGCCTAGTCTTCGTTCTTCATACGCCTTCTCGCCTTAAAAAGTGGGTCGTTCACGACGAAATATTGCACTAAAATGGAAGAGTTTTCAGTAATTATGTACGTGCTCCGGAACTTGTTGCTTTTTCGCGATTAAAAATCTACCGAACTCTCAGAAAGTTAGCAATACTTATTGTGCGATAAAGGCAATATTGTCTACCCTACTTGCTCCCAGGTTTATCAGCGCCCATAAAGGGTTAAGTTCCAAATATGATCGTTTTCTAACACTTAAAAAATATTACTGCTATTCGATAGACGGGCGGGGTGTGCTTCGCTCAACATAGGTCGGCAGTGTGGGAGAACACTCACTCACACTCACTCACCATAATTTTTCCAGGACCCGCACTCATTCGTACTCGCACTCACTTCCACTCACACTCACCGGCACTCACTCACACTCGCCTCCACTCACACTCACTGGTACTCACTCGCACTCACACTATCTCCACTCACGCTGACTGGCACTCACATGCACTCACAATCACTCGCACTCACCTCCACTCACACTCACAGGCACTCACACTCACTCGCACTCCCGCTCACACTCACAGGCACTCACTCGCACTCACTTCCACTCACACTCACTGGCACTCACACTCATTAGCACTCACTCGCACTCACCTCCACTCACACTCACTAGCACTCACACTCACTGGCACTCACTTCCACTGGCACTCTTATGAATGTGCCCACCTGCCAAAGTGCCACGCGAATACGCGGGGGAGCGTGAAGCTTTTCTGGGGAACTGCCGCACTGCGGCGTTGCTGTGCCGGACCCGTGGGCTTTCTCCGCTGTAGAAGCTGCGCCAAACCAGCGGGCGTCTGCTATGCTCTTGATATTTCGGCTGCTATTAGCCAACATTGCGTTAATTTAGCTCCCTATAAGATACTATGTCACTGCAAGATAATACTGCAGTGACTCACTGCACAGAGAACGCGTTTGTGCTGTAAATACGGGGGTTTTGTATATTTCCTTCCATGCTTGCAGATTTGTCACCGCAATGGTCCGCACTTGCATGCCTCTTTCAGGCACGCATTCTGGTTGTACTTCATCATGAGCGGAGGTATTTTAGTTTAGTCAAGTGTGGCATGACGAGCGTAAACTCACTGCAAAATAGAATGAGCACGAGAACGCATACATAACCAAGAGAACGAAGCAGATATAAATGGCTTGCTCATGCTAACGCTTTGCGCCCTTCATTTACTTTCATTTATTTCATGCGTTCGATTTGCTTTAAAAGGCTGCCTCTCGCGCTCTGCTGTTTCCTTGTGAAAAATGAAAGTAAATCTGGCAATTCATTCCGTGTGCTCCCCGGTTCGCTGAACAATTAACACATATTTAATTACACAATGAAAAGAGACAACTTATTGCAAGAACGCAAACTTTTCACGTTTTACTGCCATTGAAGGCAATAGGAGTACTGATATACAAAGTTATTAGAACTATTTGTAGTGCATCAAAGGTGGTAATTTTCACGAAAACTACCTATATATGTCAACATAATATGCAAACACACATGTTTGCTAGTTTACGTAGCAATCACACGTTAAGTGACAAATTACGCCTGCAAATATATATATATAAGGCTTTATTTCTTCTGCAACATTACAGAAAGAGCAAAAGGCACCGAGGCCTGACAGAGGCTCCTGCTCCGTACGCGACTTTGGCTGCAGCGAGCAAATTATTTGTACAATAAGGACATCTGGTACATTACCATATTACAACATAACAAAATGTAATAGCAAATCACACCGGTGGGCCATTTGCATGCGATAGCATTAGACAAGTTGATGATTTAAGATAGGATTCACGGAAGTGTAGCAATATTGTAACAGTTAAACTTCCACATAACGAGTGAGTAAACGGCTGGGTACGGAGCAAGAATGCCCGAGGAGGGGAAACAGCGCTTGCTCGGGCGGCCCCGTAAGGACACACCGTAGAGCACTAGAGTTACTGCATATGTTCGAACATATACAGTAACTCTATAGAGCACGGCGCCGACGCGCCCTCTGTCTTGCGAGGCGGCTCGCGGAGAAAGAGGAACGCGCGCGTCGCACTCTCCGCCAACCGGCGCCTATTCACCGTAATGGATGCGTTTCTTGCGCGTCTTCGGTGGCTGCAAATGATCTGATAGACTAACGAAAAGAAAGTGTCGCACAGACAACAATTACCTGCACAGTATATTTTCTGGAACACGAAATGTATAATTCTTTTATAAAGTGAGCTTGGTTGATTAGGTCGGCACCAGAACTATCGGCTGCAGGGTCGTTTCTTTTCTTTCAACTACGCATGCACCATTGTTTGCTTCCTTGTTCAAGGCAGTGAACCCGTGGCAAAGGGACGTGAGAGGACGCACCAGTTCATTTTCCTCATCGTGGTAAGCATTGAGCATGTTTTGCATGTTCTCCGCACTTCACGATAGGTCGAGTGGGCCGTGTCCTTTCGTCTTCATCTCTTTTTCTTTTTTTTTTGACAAGCAGAGAACAGGTAGCTGAGCCAGGCTATTATCCAGAATTTAGATTTGGGGGAGGGTGGCGGTGCTATCCATGGCGCAACCAGTAGCGGGGGGGAGGTGGATACCAAGTCATTGGTTATCTGGAGAATTTTTAGGGACGTGTAAGAATAAACAACGGGGGGTGTTAGGGAAGTGTTGGGGAAGGGTGTATAAATACCTGGCTGAGACAGCGCGGAAATATTGAAGGCACGGCGTCTAGTTCCAAGAAGACAGGCCAGCGACCATGCTCGCTGCGACATGGTCGCGTTATGCGGCTTTCCAAGAAATGCTTCTCGCAAACATAGTCGCGTGGCATGAGCCCTTGGTCTTTCCTTGGTACTGCACGAGCGTACACCTCCAATTTCACCGAGCCACTGGGAATTTTGAAAGTAGTCATCTTCACCTTGCAGGATGAGCCAATACTAAGGCTTGGCACGACACATTTCTGTCCCTAAAACGAAAGCGATGGAAATCCTGGACAGTGCACGCCATTGTTGCAACACGAATAGCGCGTGCAAAGTTTGAGGTGCTGCCCGCGCAGCACACTGCGGAATCTCGTGAGAGTTCTACGAGTCAGTAGATCACAAAGAATACGCGGCAGCTTTCACGCCCTTTCCTCCCAAGGCCATTCATTTACCCATGAGTGCTCACAATATGCCAGTGAGTGACTTCCAGTGGGATGCGTCGTCTGTACTGGAGTGACTGTGAGCACCTAATTCCAAGCGCTGTATGGCACGTAATTAAGTGAAAATTTATTACTAAATGCAGGTAAAATGTCCGCTGCCCCTATTTATTAATGCTGCAGTCTGAGAAAATTCACAGTGTATGAGACGGTAACGCAATTTTTGTGGGTTGCGCCCATAGGATGACATGTAAGCAATGGCAACACACCCCGAAAGCGTCATCTGTCGTAGAACAAGGCGGTCAAGGCGGTGCAATAATAAAAGAACACACCAAAAACGTTGCCATCTAGAGGGAGCGCCGCGCAGCTGCTGTTCCTGTTACCATGACGACGTAAACAACCATGCGCGCCGGAATTCCAGAGCTTTGATATAAGTAGCGCCCACCTGTAAGGCACGTAACTGAAGGGCACATTGGCGCGATCGTAGAAATGAGCGGCTACAGCAATGCGGAGGTTCGCACGTCTGGAACACGAGGCATGGTCTGGGCCAATCAAGAACGCAGGCACAAGATTGGACCATAAATGGGCACAAACGTCTCATGCGCGCACATGCAAGCAACCGGCGCCAACATTTCGTGTCGACAGGGGTGAAGTAAAGGACGAAGGGGTGTGCATCCGAAGGAAGAACAGGCGTCGCTTGTACACACACACATGCACACGCACAGCTTACATGACTTTCAACACGCATGTCTCGCCAACTCGTCGGCGCCTCCCCAAAGCCGAGGCTTGGCCAAGGCATCTTACGCCTCCCAGCTCTTTAGAGCTGTCTGTGTAGGTCTTCGCTTGCCTGACTTTGGATATCGCTGCACTTTGCGCTTGCGCTAACGGTTACCGCACAAGCAAAAAGTGACATTAGCTGCAGTGGAAATGAATGTGCGTGCTCAGCAGTTTCGGTGAAAATTCTTTTATTAAATATTTGTATCGGCATTTTGGTTGAATAATGCGATCACATCATCGCGCATCCTGTCATTGTATTTCTCGTGATTTATATTTTGTGCTGACACCAAGCTTAGTGCTACTATTAATTTCATGCATTAATTCTGCTAGTGTTTACCAATGTATAAATAGTTTGATTGTGTTCCGTTTGGATTTACATGCATGCCTTCCCTGCAACGATCTCTTATGAGATCGGCAGTATTCCCATAAAAATAAACCCTACGCTAGTTCCGTTTGGCTGCTTCAATAAACTGAAACGCATTTAATCCGCACTGTTATCACTGCAGGAAACGAAATATCTGTCACCCTTGGCCGGCCTAACAAAGAGAAGGATTGTGCGGAAGAGCTGTACGCACAATAAATAAATGCTGAGAGCACGACAAAGCTGTACAAACTACAGCAATGTAGTACGCGCAAGTTTGGCAGGGCTGGAGAAACCTTCCTGGCTTCAAAACACTTCCGACTGGCAGGACGCAGCCAACAGAATGCGACAAAAAAAAAAAAAAAAGAAGAGAGAGAGAGAGAGATAACAGCAGAAGTGCTGCTGATATAAAATCCAGGCAGGTTGACAGCGCTCTCTCGTTGTTTCGCCAGTATTACGCAATATGAAATGCGGTGAAAAGCCACGTGCAAATAGCAGAACGTATTATTTAATGTCCCAATTTGCTGAAACCGTAGGAAGCGGCTCCACGCCTCCCGAGGAAGCGCTGAAACTGGAAGGCGAGTGTCAAGTGACGAGAGGAAGCGGAGCCGCGAGGAGTTCAGGATCCAGATGAGGCACCGGTCCTTATGAGATCAATACATAGTAGAAATGATATCTAATGTTAACAAGAAGGTAACAATACCGCGTGATTAGCGACGCTCGGCCGCCGTGCGTACACGTGCGTGTGTGCGTGTGTGTGTGTACACGCGCAACAGATGGACCGATTTACACTTAGAACACAAAGCCCCCTTTCGTTATGCGAATAAGAAAGAACAATAAATAAACCTGCACGTGCTTATTCAAGTTTCGCCCCGTTCTTTTAGACACTCCAACTGTATTGTCTGATCGAGCATAAGCCATTCATTGCGCTAAACACAGGCGTTCGACGTTCAGTTTATCTTGTATTCAGTCAGTTTAAACATAGCCTGGAAGCAATCTACAATTTAACATCGGAACTCATTGCAACAGAATCTAGATGGTACAGGAGGAACATGCGTTCCGTGATTTTTTAATGTCTCTACAGTGTGCTCAGCATCCAGAACGACCCTTGCTTGCTGTTCAGACGGGCTCAGACAAAGCAAAAGACTGTTATCCCTCCCCACATCGTCGGTTTCGTCCCGCGCGTTTTCCTGCGCCCCTGCTGAAGCCTGGGAGTTGTTCCGCCATAATTACAGCCCTTTCGTCACAGCGCGACGGCCGAGTTTTCCCGTTTTTGGCTGACCTTGTCCAACAGAAGACGCCGCGTGGAACGGTCGCTTGCTCCACGACTTTCGGAGAATCCTGCAATCCCCCACCCACGCAAGCCGGGAGCATCTGTGGGAACACAGCAGCCGATGTCTTCTCAGCTATCTTCAATTGGTTGTTTGACAAGAGACAGAATCACTATTTAAGACCGCGGCGCCCTTATGTTTATAAACCCCAGCCGACTCAGTCGTGCGGCCTGGCCCTGTAGTTTTGTTCTCGAAACGCTCGTGGTTTACATTTCAGCTGCTATGTGTAGGTAGCCCGCGCACAGCTACGCTGATCGAGACCCTCCCTGCCTGCTAACCACATCACGTGACCTCAACTTCACAACAGCGTGTAACTATAGCCCCGTAGTATAACATTTGCCACTGCTCGTCTGCTTTGCCGAGCGGTCTCCTGCTTGAAAAATGCCATTGACGCCGAGGCCCACACATGGAAGCCATAACCGCATTTCAGAATCAATGCACTGAGCGGCATAGGTCGGCAGTGTGAGAGAGCACTCACCCACACTCACTCACCCTAATTTTTCCAGGACCCGCACTCACTCGCACTCACCTCCACTCACACTCACAGGCACTCACTCGCACTCACTTCCACTCACACTCACTAGCACTCACTCGCACTCAATTCCACTCACTCAGTGGCACTCACTCGCACTCGTCTCCACTCACACTCACTGGCACTCACTCGCACTCGCACTCCCACCCACTGGCACTCACTCGCACTTGCACTCACTTCCACTCACTCACTGGCACTCACTCGCACTCATCTCCACTCGCACTCACTGGCACTCACTCGCACTCACCTCCACTCACACTCACTAGCACTCACTCGCACTCGCACTCACGTGCACTCACACTCACTAGCACTCACTCACACTCTCACTCACTGGCACTCACTCGCGCTCGCACTCATCTCCACTCACGCTGACTGGCACTCACTCGCACTCACTTCCACTCACTCACTGGCACTCACTCGCACTCGTCTCCACTCACACTCACTGGCACTCACTCGCACTCCCACCCACTGGCACTCACTCGCACTTGCACTCACTTCCACTCACTCACTGGCACTCACTCGCACTCATCTCCACTCACACTCACTAGCACTCACTCGCACTCACGTGCACTCACACTCACTAGCACTCACTCACACTCTCACTCACTGGCACTCACTCGCGCTCGCACTCATCTCCACTCACGCTGACTGGCACTCACTCACACTCACCTCCACTCACACTCACTGGCACTCACTCGCACTCGCACTCATCTCCACTCACGCCAACTGGCACTCACTCGCACTCGCACTCACCTGCACTCACACTAACTGGCACTCACTCGCACTCGCACTCACCTCCACTCACACTCACTAGCACTCACTCGCAGTCACCTGCACTCGCACTCACTGGCACTCACTCGCACTCATCTCCACTCACACTCACTGGCACTCACTCGCACTCGCACTCACGTCTATGAAATGAGTGCGAGTGAGTGAGAGTGAGTGCACTCATGAGTAAGTGCACCGACCTATGTTCATCAACCTCAGTAAGGGTGGCCACCCCTGGCCTTGTGTGAACCTGAGCATTTCTACGTGTGATTCGCGAGACTGAGATGCAGTTAAAGCATTCGAATAGGGTAGCCTCGCTCGAGAGGCGGCCTCCATTCTAGAGAAGAGGGCTTGCCACGGTTCTCATATTACGTGGTTCCATGCACACATGGGGACGAACCTTCTCGAGAGCTTCCCAAACCTCAACGAGCTGGCTCACGACCGTGCGCAAGAACTCATGCTCCACGGTGGTCTGGCGCCGCGTCGCATTCGAGACGGCTAACCACGCCTTTCTGGTATTCGAAATCAGCAAAAGTTCTACATCGCAGACACTCTGAATGTGTTCACGTCACAGTGCACCATAGCCAGTAGCAGGGCTTTGTTCGTAAACACCTTGGTGGCCCGGCAACCCAAACAACTACACCATGTTTTTGTCGCCTATCAAAGGGTCCAAAGATCGAATCCTCCTGGTTTTTTTTTTTTCTTTTTTTTTTGGTCCTCATCGCACCATTTCTTGCACTATGTCCTATCTCTTTTCTCTTTCCACTAACCATCTGGCTTTCCACTGACGTAACCATACAATATATATATATATATATATCGCGTTTCCTACCCCGGGGTAGGATCTGAACACGAGATGCATAAGGGCTCCCACCACCACCATGCCTCATCTGTGTAACTCACCGAAGCACCAGATCAGGCCCCCCTGGTGCAACACCACGGCCAGCACCTCACAAATGACCCAACCAAGCAAACCCTGTACCTAGGACGACAGCAGCAACAGCAGCAGCAGCAACGGAACCTCTAGACAAGGATCCAACCAGACTGGTATGGCAACAGCAGGCTCAAAAAGCCTCTGGGCTCAGACAGGCAGCCATTGGAAATTAAACGTAGCGACTCTCAACATACGAACACTATCAACTGAAAGCAGACTAGCTGAACTACTGGAAGAAATAAATGGTATTAATTGGGATATCGCAGGCCTTAGCGAGGTTAAGAAACCAGGGGAAGGATACCTGTTGCTTAACGAAGGGCATGTCCTCTGCTATAGAGGACAGCCAGAGAAGCGCGAATATGGCGTAAGATTCCTTATACACAAGGACATTGCAGGCAATATTGAAGCAGTCTATTGTATCAATGAAAGCGTAGCAGGAGTCGTGATAAAGCTAAACAAGACATACGAACTAAAACTTATACAATGTTACGCCCCGACGAGCAGCCACAATGACGAGAATGTAGAACAGTTTTACGAGGATGTGGAAACAGCAATGAACAAAGTACGAACACAATATACGCTAGTAATGAGGGACTTGAACGCGAAAATAGGAAAGAAACGAAATGGAGAACAGGCAGTCGGGAGCTACGCTGTAGGCGATAGGAATAACAGAGGGGAGATGCTAGTGGAATTCGCAGAGAGAAATCAACTCCGTGTAATGAACACTTTCTTCAAGAAACGTAAGAACAGGAAGTGAACATGGAAAACCCCTAACGGCGAAACAAAAAACGAAATAACCTTAATACTAAGCAGTGACTCAGGTATAGTATAGAACACGGAAGTGGTTAATAAGGTCAAAATTAGTGAACACAGACTAGTAAGGGCAAAGATAACTCTCATTCTTAAGAGGACAAGAACAAAGTTACTCGTACGGAAACAGGCCAACCTCGATGCAGTCAGTGCAAGAACAGAAGAATTTAGAATTGCATTTAATTAAAACAAGTATGAGGCTCCAGGACAGGAAGACAATGAGGACATAGAGAAGATGAACGAAAACATCACTAGGCTGATAAGTGAAGCCATAAACGAAGTGGGAGGCAAAGCACTGAGACAAGATGTGAATAAGCTCTCGCAAAATACTAAAAATCTAATCAAACAACGCCAACAGATGAGAATAACTAACTCAAGAGACAAGATAGAGTTCGCCAAGCTGTCTAAGCTCATCAACAAAAGTAGAGTCAGGGACATACGTAACCATAACATGAAAGAAATAGAAGTAGCCATGAGAAAAGGAGTCAGCATCAAAACAACTAAAAGGAAGCTTTGTGCGGGAAAGAACATAATGCATGCCGTCAAAGTTAAGCAGGGCAACATCGTTACTAACTTCAGTGATATAGCCAAAGTGGCCGAGGATTTCTATTCCGAACTATACAGCTCAAGTACGAGTCTCCTCAATATGAGTGTATTAAATGTCAAGCAGGACTACGAAATCCCATACGTCACTGCGGACGAGGTCAGGAAAGAAATTTAAGGTATGTTCTGCAGGAAAGCAGCTCGAGAAGATGGCATAACCGCCGACTTAATCAAAGATGGAGCAGACTTCCTAACTAGAAAGTTCGCGACACCGTACACAGAATGCCTCAAAGCTTCAAATGTACCAGTAAGTTGGAAAAATGCCAACATTCTATTATTACACAAGAAGGGAGATGTAAAGGACTTGAGGAACTACAGGCCAATCAGTCTACTCACAGCACTTTACGAAATATTCACAAAGGTTATCTCAAACAGAATAAAGGTCACACTTGAATTTAATCAACCAAGAGAACAAGCAGGGTTCAGACAAGGAAACTCCACAATAGACCACCTTCACGTGATCACTGAAGTAATCGAGAAGGCCGCTAAATACAACAGAACCCTCTATATGGCTTTCATAGACTACAAAAAGGCCTTTGACTCGGTAGAGTTACCAGCAGTTCTGGAGGCATTGCATCGTCAAAGGATATGCGATAGCTATGTAAATATAATATCCAACATATATAAAGACTCTACAGCCACCCTACTCCTGCATAAGAAAAGCAAGAAAATCCCGATTCAGAAAGGTGTCGGACAAGGAGGTACAATCTCTCCAATGCTATTTACTGCGTGCTTGGAAGAAATCTTCAAAAAACTAGACTGGGATGAAACAGGTCTCGGGATTAAGAACGAATATTTGAGCAACTTACGCTTCGCCGACAACGTAGTACTCTTCAGCAATGATGGCGACGAACTACAGAAGATGATTGTACACTTAAGCCGGGAAAGCGCCAAGGTAGGATTAAAGATGAACATGCAGAAAACAAAAGTAATGATACGTGGCACGGCAAAAAAAACGTGCATGTGTAGGACAGCTCCTGACAGGAGAACCTACTCATATGAGAGAAATACACCGAAGAATAAGCATGGGATGGCGCGCATATGGGAGACACCCCCAGCTCACAAGCGGAAACTTAGCATTGTGACTTAAGAGGAAATTATATAATTACTGTATTTTGCCAGTACTGACATATGGGGCGGAAACTTGGAGAATTACAAAGAAGCTAGAAGGGAGGTCAGGAACCACACAGCAGGCGATGGAACGAAAAGTGATAGGCCCTACTTTATGAGATAGGAAGAGAGCAGAGTGGGTTAGGGAACAGACAGGGGTAGCTGACATAATAGTCGAAGTAAAGAAACAAAAGTGGACATGGGCAGGTCACGTGATGAGAAGGCTAGACAACCGATGGACAGTTAGAAGGGCGGAATGGATACCAAGAGAGGGTAAGCACAGCTGTGGAGGACAGAGAGTAAGATGGAGTGACGAAATTAAGAAATATGCAGGCATCAAATGGAATCAGGTCACACAGGACAGGAAAGGATGGAGATCATTGGGAGAGGCCTTCGTCCTGCAGTGGACATGACATAGGCTGCTGATTATGATGAGGACTGTTGGTAGATCTAAGGTTCACTGGAATCTGGTCTCTTGCTGGTGCTCACTTTGCCAGGAGAAGGGGTTGACACAGGCCAGACATCAGGCTTTCCTCTTTCAGGTACGTGCTTGGCTAACCTCATGGAAATGCTACTCCAACAATGACGGTGGTTCACGTGCCAGCAACTCACATGGTCGTCCACAAGAGCAACCTCACAGGTCAGTTGCTCTCAAAGTCACAGCAGACACCCATGGTAAGAGGCTGCAGTAAATAATCAGGCTGGAATGTGCGTGGTGTGGGCAGAGCTTCTGCTCACCGGGAGGACTTGTCAGAGGCCCAGTGCAGCATGGTAGACACTTGGATGTTTGCAGAGAGAAGTCTGCCACACACTATGCCAGGCTTCCTTGGATGATCCAAGATAATGCCTCTTTGGTGGTTTGTACCATCCTTTCAGCCTGCCTGTTCATGGACAGATGGAATGGTGCAGATGACACTTGCCGAGTGAGCTTTGCCTCTAGTAACCCTAGAAATTAGGGCAAGTTTGGGTTCCTTTTGCGTGGCGTCGACAAAACGCAAGCCACGGTTTTTGCTGATCAGTGCACAATGAGAAGTTGCGATGATAGCACGTTCTTTTACAGATTTGTTTTCAGACGACTCTCTCAGGCGAAGCCTAATTGAGGACAAGGCCATAACACAAGGGTTTTAATTTAAACTGATAAGAAAGAGCATAATGAAAGAAGCACTTGAGAGACAAAAAAAAAACATCACATCATTAAGAAAGTAGCGCGCTCTAATAACATCTCTACAGGAGCTACGCGAGTCCTTCAAGTTTTTAGTCTTGAAGGCTCCGGTAGTGATGTGCAGTGACGACGTGGCAAAAGAAGTTGATGGCTCACCAAATCGTGGATGAGCTTGAGTGAAGACGAATGAGCGAAGTGCGCACAGCTCAAAAAAGACGACACCGGATGTCTTGTTGCGATGGAGGACGTGGGCAGCTAGGCGGCTCGATGAGGTGGTAGCGACATCTAGGCCAAGCATCTGAATGTGGAACTCGGACCCGTAGCCCGACTGTTCCAGCTATGCCTACAGGCACAAGATTGAGTAAGTCCTCGCCTGGAGCTTGCGAGTCGCTGGGTTTCCGATGGCTGGAATCAGGTCAGCAGGAGGCCCCGTCGAGTGAAGCTCTTGTGGCTTGGGTCCGGAACCCAACTGCCGTCTTCAACACCCGGTCCGGTGGACAATCCTCTGCCTTCCGTTGCCTTCCTGAAACTCCCTGAAGAATCCGATGTCAGTCGCTTTTCTTTCGCTTATGCTTATTTGTTATCTTTTGATTGGCCACCGCTGCGTCCCCGTGTTCTTCAGCTATTCGCCATTGGGAACGCCGTAGGGGTTGCTGACTGGTTGCTTCGTTTTACTTTATTTTTCTAGCGCCACGCCTTTTGTTCTTCTTCGTCGTCATCGTCTTTCATGAACTGTGCTCCCGGTCCGCAAGCATCTTCTCTCGTTGTCTTCTTTTTCTTTGTGTCACTTTTTTTGTTTTTCACGTGCACTTTTTAAACCGCGCACATCATACATCACAGAACAAACACAAACACACACATCGCACAACACACACACTCCTAGCTCACGCACAGGGTACACGCAAGGTTAATGATTTCTTCTCGACACTGAACATGGCCACGAAAACGTTGACGTCATCCATCACGCTGAAATCCATCAGGACCCTGACATTCTCCTAGCTCGGGACGGACTACACCCGGATTATTCAGGCGTCGCAGTGATCAGCAAAAATATTATGTACAGAATCAGGAATGAATTTAAGGAGATGCAACCAAGGACACGCTCTAACGAAACGTCCCACACAGAACAAGACACAACACAATCGACCAACAGTAGCAACAACACGCGATCCACCAAAGTTAAGCCACAGGATGCCTCTACTCAGACTGTGGGCATGATGCCAACACCACCAACAAAACACATACAACAAGCAGAGGTGACGAAGACACGCACTATTTTTACACAGACCTCTACATGTGTTAGCAAACACACAGATACACAGACAGACATCGTGGCAAACCTCACCACCAAAACTAGAAGCAGCAAGCAAAGACTACCCCTAAATTCTAGCCCCTGGAGGTCTGCTCGGAACAAACACAAATGACTAACAAACAGAGAACTCAACTTAGATAATCACAAATCTCGTTCTTTCCTACAACCACGTAAACTCGCCGTCAAACAAACAAACTACAGATTACACTTAGCTAAATACTCTAGCTACACCAAAGAGAATAAAATTCCGAAAGGTTTAAGTATTAAGGTCAGATGTGCGCTTGGTGTAATTCCTCCTAGCCTATTGAAAAAATGGAATGGCGTCCTAGAAAGTGCTTCATTATCGCTAATAGACATCTTAAAGGGGCACTGACACCAAAATTTCGCTGCTAAGATATAGCCTGCGGAATCTATTTTCGTGGACATGCAGATGTCATCTACCAAATCTCAATGCGAACACAGCTCCGAAGGTAATTTAAATGAATATTGAAGTTCGCATGCGCAGTCGAGCGCTATACGCCGTACATCGCGGCATCGACAACAGCAAAGGTGACCTGAAGGGGACCCCCAACTTTCGCGACATCTCCTCGGCAGCCGAGCTCCGACAGTGCAGCTAGTGTGAGCACTATACATCTGCTTCATCTTCTCATCTGTACATGCTCATCATCACGCCTTAGAATCACCGTTGTGGGGCTCTGGCTTGACGGAATAAAGAAGACACTTAGGGCCTAGACGTTGTCTCGCAAGTGGTGGAGAGTGCTGTCCGGTCCTTCTGTCCTCTCAATCTTCCGGTCTTTTCCCCAGCTCCACCGTTCGGGTCGCCGCTTAAACCACGAGCCCTCAGCCATGTCGCAAGACCAACAGCCCAACGCGGCAGCTCCCGCTGCACCCCCGGCGACTATCCCACCTTGGACGGTCACTGTCCCTCAAAAAGACCCGCCTATCTTTGCTGGACTTCGCGGAGAAGATGTTGACGACTGGCTGGAGCAGTACGACCGTGTGAGTGCGATCAACCACTGGAATGATCTTTCTAAGCTTAACCCTGTCGCTTTCTATCTGACGGACGTCGCAAAGACTTGGTTCTACAACCATGAGATCGATTTCACGAATTGGAACTCATTTACACGCCAACTCCGACAGATTTTTTCGAACCCTTCCGTACGCTCAGATATCGCAAAGAAGAAGCTTGCGGAGCGTGTTCAACATCCAGCCGAGTCCTATACGTCTTACATAGAAGACGTCCTCGCACTTTGCCGCCGCGTTAACACGATGGCAGAGAACAACCGTGTGCGCCACCTCCTCAAGGGCATTGGGCATGTGGCATTCAACACACTCGTTGTACAGAACCCTACGACCGTTGCTGATATTATCAATACGTGCCAGCACATGGATGAAATTCAGACAATACGCTTGCAACCTGGCATGTGTGAACACATAACAGCCAACGACAACGAATTACGCGCGCTATCATACGAGAGGAAATGCACGCACAAGGTTCGCCATGCCTTACTGAGGTCTGTACGTTGTCGCCTGGTGCTGCTCTCCGCAACCTTGTGAGGGAAGAACTGGCGACGATGCCACGCGTGCAGTCCCTAGCCCCGCTCCCACGCCAGCGCCAACTTACGCGCAGATTGCTGCTGTTGTGCCGCCTTCCCAGCAACAACTTCAGCAGGCACCCGCAGTACAGGCTGCGCTCAGTCCTCTAACATCGAGAGCAACGCCTTACAACTCCTGGCGCCCTCCTCGACCAGTCTGCTTCTACTGCGGCATTCGCGGCCACATTTCACGGTTTTGTCGATGACGACAACAAGACGAGCGACGCCGATTTTGAGCGCAATGAGCTGTAACGATCCACCGATAACCAGCAGGTGTTATAGGAAGTGGTCCGACCAGGTCTATTCCAACGGTGTCGAAAGGTGTCGCAGGACATGGAATTGGTTGTAGAAGACCAGCAGGCAGTGAAGTGGATTGCTTTCGGCGTTGGCAACGTGCGCATGAAGCAATGTACTGAGCCACAGAGGTAGATAGTCCAGGCCAGAAGAAGCGACTTCTAAGAAGCGACTTCTAATACGGTTGTATGTCTTGTGAAACCCCAAGTGGCCAGCGGGAGGGTCGTCGTGGAAGGCTTCTAGGACATGCGAACGCAACGAGCGTGGTCGAACCACTTATGTCCGTCGGTATCGTAAATATAGCGGTGGAGCACATTGTTGTCGAGCTTAAACTGTCGTAGTTGGCGGCGCAGTCTGGCATTGGGTGGATGAGGTGTTCCGCATACTAGCAATGATGACGTCATAGCCACCATTGCTTATTCGCTGCGGCTACGTTAGTAGGCTGCCGGCGACGCCAGACCTCAAGAAAATAGTTGCCACCCAACAACGATGACAGCAACAGCGACAACAACGTGCAGGACGTGCGACAGGCGAAAGAAAACGAGCATGCGGCGGTTGTCATGCGGAAGTGCTTCACAGTTATGTGTCCTCACGTGGTCAAACTCGTTTACTCCATTTCGAGCGCTAGATGGCGCCAGTTGTACCAGGCGCCTTGTCGTTTTTTGAGCTCTCCCAAACCAAAACTGAAACTAGTGGGTAATAAACAGGCCGTAAATAATTATCTGACGCGCGCTGGAGCAATTGATGTGCCGTGTCATGCCTAACAGGTCCCCAGCTACGTAATGCAGCGAAAGAACAGCAGACAAAAATTTTCGTGTCAGTGCCCCTTTAAAAGAGCATTGCCACAGTCAGCTTATTGTAATAACCGACCAACTGAATAATGAATAACATTAAGCTAACTGGTAAAGAAATAGAAGAACTAGCCGAATTTGTCGAAAGGAAAAAAACCAAGATAATAGCTATACAAAAGCGCAAAAGCGCCCACGCAACGAAGTGTGTCCAAAATAATTCTATAAGCGCAATATTCTATAATTCTAAATAATTCTATATTCAATAAATAATTCAATATTCTAAATAATTCTATAAGCGCAGTCTCTCCCTTGGTGCAGCGCCGAGAACACACTAACAAGGTGGTAGATATATCACAGAGCCTAAGTACAGTTGAAATAGGTCTTCTAGAATGCGGTCTAACATTCTGCCCGATAAATAATGCGGTTAACAAATTCGAGCTACACAAAGACATCAACAGAGTTTTCAAGGCGTCTGCGGATCAAAGAATTTTTTTTTGATAAAGTAGAGGCAGGAGACACAAATACTGATGCGCTCCGACCGCCAAGCACGTGGACACCAGATTCTGAGCAATGCCAAGAGCTAGATCAGTACATAAAACTAGTCACAAGAGACATCCTGAATACAACAAGACAGAGTCACAAACCAAAGAACCCATCCTGCGATGAACACGATTCCCTGAAACAACTCGCGGACAGAAACGACATCATAATAAAACCAGCAGACAAGGGTGGTAGTATAGTAATATGGCCGATAGAAAAGTACAAGAACGAGGCAATCAAGCTGCTCACTAGCAATGCACATTACCGAAAATTAGATTCCGACCCAATCGTGGAATACAGCAACAGGATACGGCGTACGATAACAGGTCTTTTAGCCAGCAAATTAATCACACAATCCGAGTACCGCTTCTTAATGCCTCATAATAAACAAGCAGGCCATTTCTACCTCCTTCCTAAAATCCATAAGGTTAGCACAGATGAACTACTTACTGCTGAAATACCGGGAAGACCCATAGTGTCTAACAACAACACCCCGATGGAGCCATTATCGAAGTTTCTTAATCACCGTCTATCTGACATACCGCCCAACCTTCCGTCCTTTATTCAGGATGCGCCTCACCTTCTGCGGATTATAGAGTCTATTAACGAAAGACAAACACTTTCAGATCAGGCTATTCTGGTAACACTACATGTCACCTCCCTATACACGAATATACCTATCACAGAAGGAATCGAAGCGCTCTCGAAGGCAATACAGAATAGCGAACGTGCACACGCCGCTGAAGTTTACATCGCATTACTAAAATTAGTACTTACACTTAATTACTTTGAGTTTGACTCGACCAACTACCTGCAAATTTTTGGCACCAGCATGGGAACTCCTTTTGCACCGACCTATGCCAATATCTTCATGGGGCAACTAGAAGCACAGCTTTTGGAATTATTGCCGCTAAAACTTCGCACCTACCTCCGTTACATAGACGATATCTTTATTATTTGGGAACATGGTGTAAGTGCACTAAGAACATTTTTTGAGCATTTTAACAACTTTCATCCCAGCATTAAGTTTTCCATGCACCACTCTTCTAGTAAAATTGATTTTCTCGACACGACAGTATCCATCGAAAAAGGAAAACTAAAGACGACGCTTTACAGAAAGCCAATGGACAGCCAGCAATATCTAGATTATAATAGTCATCACCCGTGACACTGCAAACAGGGGATATTTATAGGACAGGCAAGGCGTATAAGAAGGATTTGTAGCAACGACGCGGACTACGTTCACCACTTAAGCAATTTAAAGGCAACCTTAGCTGAGCGAAATCACCCACACGACGCTCTCAACAATGCATACAATGACGCGCTTAAACTAGATAGGACACCAGCACTAGAAAAAAAGAGCCCCGAAAGTGCAGGCCAACCAGCCGCTAGCATTCATAACGAAATACTCTAATGCGCTTCCAAACATAAATAATATTCTTCGGAAATACTATCCAATGCTAACAAGCAACGATCGCCTTAGAAAAGCGTTTCCGACCTACCGCCGTAATAGAAACTTTAAGGACCTGTTAGTACATGCCAAAGTAAACCCTCAGCGCACCGCCTGCGTAATAACTTGCTCCCGTCCCAGATGTAAGACTTACAAGCATATTCGAAATGATCTTAAAGTTAAAAGCACGGGGAGTGCCTATGTCCATCATGTAAAATCAAGCTTCACTTGCACTAGTTCAAACGTTATTTACATGTTGGAATGTTCACCCTGTCACAAGCAGTACGTCGGCGAAACTGGTCAACCAATTAATGTTAGATTAAACGGGCACCGCGCGGACACCGCGAATAACCTGCCGAAGGCAGTGGCGCAGCATTTTAATATGACAGGTCATAATTTCGATGAACTGAAACTCTACATACTCCAAGGAAACTACCGCTCGCCGAGGGACAGAAAATACAGGGAATTGTATCTCATATACAGGTTCAGTACTCTCCAGCCTACAGGCATAAACCTTTCAAAGGGAACCCTTGAGTCCATTAGATACGGTAGAGTGTTAACAAAGACAACAAAAGGTTGAGGTATGCACAAGCTAACAATGTTTCTCCCAGAAAGTCTACTTTCAGCTGCGGAGCCCCCATCCAGTTCGACGAGAACAACGGCGTTAAAGAGTGTAGTTACTTTTTTTAGCCACAAGCTTTCGGTGAAATGTATTGTTGGTGCGGCGCAGGTGGTGTGGGGTGGAGGGGGGACACATTCCATAGGAGTAACTTCTGTTCCGAGCGTGTGTTCCTTTTTTCATCCTGCTTTCTAGCCCTGTGCACACAATGCATTTGCAAGATATGTACAAGGAGCGGCTTCTTTGGAAGCTTTCGCTCTTGCCATTTATATTAGTCACGCTAACACCTGTCAGCCAAATACCCCTGCACCCAACCCCTCCCCTCTTTTTTGTCGTTTGTTATTGTTCGCACGTGCTGCTCTTATTCTCCTCTCTTTCTGAGGACGGGGGAGAGTGTGCAAAGGCGTACATAAACGAACGCTGGAGAAGGCAGTTGCCACCCTGACGAAGACAAGTCCGCTTGTCGAAACGTTCGCTCCTGCAACATCCCCTATACTAAAATCGTACTTTGCGATTTGCTCATCGATCACAGAAGGGTGGTGTACCATCCCCCACAAGTGCCATGCCATGCCCCCATGATGATCCACTGCTACGAGGTGCGGGATCGCAGGGGCACCAGACCATACGTAAAGGCTGGCCATTTTCGCCATGCGGTTCGTCCCTTCATTCCAAAGCCGCTGCAGTGCCGGAAATGCATGAAGCTTGGTCATGTGAGCAGTGTGTGCCAAAACACAACGACTTGCTCCCGCTGCTCCGCTCCTCATTTAACTGACAGCTGCAATACTTCCACTCTGAAGTGCGTTAACTGTTCCGGCCATCATGATGCTTCTTCAAAGAGTGTCCCCTAATTCAAGCAGAAAAAGCAGTACTAAAGCAGATGGTGAGGGACCACTCGTCATACCGAGAAGCTGCCATCGTCATCCGGAAACAGCGATGGCAACGTTCCCGTCGACGACGTTCGTCAAAGACAGCTACAGGCTCGGCTACACACTTGCCACCTCCTCCTTTTCCACCTCCTCTGCCGCCTAGGCCGAGCACACACGATATCAAAGCTAAAGACGCCAATGATAAGGATACTGTGAAAAAGCTGACGACAGATTCTGCCCTGAGCGTCTCTGGGTGCCAGTCATCCTCCGAGCCTCATGGTACTGCAGCGCTGAACCCATTAACTATATCAGATCAAGCGTCACAAGTAGACCGGGAGGTTGCTCTCGTTATGCGGTGTCATGAGTAAAGGGGCCCAGAGCACGCGCCACATGGCGAAGAAAGAGAGATGGCGTGCAAAGAAATGGAGAGGCACCAGAAATGACACATTGGTGTTCGTGGTTGGGTGACGGCGGGCTCGTGGCATGCGACCCGCGCCGCGATCAGAGGTGGGAAAGCGCTGAGCTGGCAATTGTTTGAGTGGCGACCGCCGAGGAAGGACACATCGGCAGCTACACTCTGTCGACGGGACGAGGTGTTCGATTTGGGAGCCGGGACGCTCGCACTCCTTGGCATGGCCGTGGACCTCGATTACGTTCGGGCGAGGCTCCTTGGAGGTTCTGCAGCCACCGGTTCCAGACGCACAGTCAACAATCCCCCTTCAAGGGTTGGCCAGCAGCAACTCACCGGGCCGTCATGTCGCTACATCGAGCGGAGGACCGTACTTGTGCTTAGGCCTCAGGCTAGGCCTAACTTGGGAAGACTTGCCACGTCACCATGTGAGACCGGGCGTCGGCTACGGCAACAAGCGGTACCTTCCCGCCGACGTAAAGGAGGCCGGTGACAACCTGGAGTCGCCACACTAGGTTCCAGACAGGCAACGGACTTCGCTGTGAAGAAAACAGCTCCGACCACCTAAGAGCGTTCCATGTGCTATTCGCGACAGCGTCGGCGAAGCCAACGTGGCCAGACTTAGACTAAGTACTGCGCTGAATTGACAGTTTAAAAAGTATGGTTGGAGTAACCAGTCAGTTTCAATTAATAGGCGATTCCCTGCGTTAGTTTGTTTGTAGATATTTTGTTCATTTTTGGCTTGCCGTGTGTTGTTCATAAATTTGGTTTGCCGTGCTCAAAGCGCTATCGTTGCCAAACGTCTCTCTCTTCCTCCCACGCTCAGTATTCACCCTCCGAGATCCACCTACGTGACATGCGGCCTCTGATAGAGGCTCTTTGCACATTTCTTAGCAATACTGCGACACCATCTGCAAAATGTGCCTTGCAGACACTGGACGCAATGCGTCCGTTGTTTGCATACCATTAGTGGGCCCATTGAATTAATTTTCAACAGAATCGCCAATTTCCCCGACAAATACATGAGACCATCATATCTTGTATGCCATCGCACACCGGAGCGTTCTCATATCCCTTCGGCTGTCATTCTGGCCTGCCACTTAAATTGAACTATTGAATAAGAATACCTTCAAAAATAATCCACAGCGAGGTTTCTTCTGCTACTACGTTCCGTGGACGGTTCAACATGTGATTTATGCCATGCGATTGCTTGCGTCTTCGTAAACCTCGCATGCGTTCCTCATCTGCTGCCTGACGCCATGCCTGGGATACATGCCTCAAGGCCAGAATCTACATTTTACTGACAGCACCGAAGGACTCTTGTGACAATGTGCACTCTCAGATATGGCGGCACTCTTCTTTTTTTCCCCTCTACTTCTTTGTATCCTTATTTCCTTTGAAAATAGACAACTTCCGTAACGTCAGCATCACTGCAACATTTTTATAGGTTTTTTTTTTTTGCTCTTTTTCTCTATCTTCCAGAACTTTCCCTCCTCTTCCCCCCTTCCCCAGCACTGGGTAGCCTACCGGGCTCAGCCCAGGTTAACCTCCTGGCCTTTCTTCTTCATTTCTCCCCCTCCTCCTCATTGGTGGGACTCTTCCCTTCATGAAAAAGGCCAATTGCAGGCCACTGTCCGCAACAAGGGTATGTGGTAGGTCGTGAGCTGCGAACAATCTTCGTAAGGTACTGACTACAGCACACTATGTCATTGATGGCAGTGGTATGACTTCAAGCCATTTGGAACAAGAATCTATCACAATCAAAGTCTGTCCTTGAAATAGACCAGCAAAATCAATGTGCCGGCGACCATGGAGTCCAGGTCGTCTCCCATGGGTGCACAGATGCCCGAAGCATCTCAGGCCTTGTTTCCTGGCAGGGAAGGCACTACCATACGCATTCTTCAATGGCCGTAGCCAGGCAGGGTTCCCGTCCCTAACCCCGGGTAAGCGCTTTCATTTGAGAGTCCACATCAGAGATAACATCAGTAGATGTATCTTTACCATACACTTGAAACGAACGCACTGCTATACTGCCAAGTGCATGATGTCCCTTCAAATTCTCTCGGAATGGTTGACTCTTCGCCTCAACCGTAACTATATTCTTGTGAGCATTGATACGAACTTCATTTATCCGGCCAAGTGCTATGTGGTTAAAGAATTTGGCCAAGAATTGTCTCTTCAGACTGTTCAGGTCATCACTTGCTGATGTAGCCACATAACCTATCATAAAGAACTGAGCATCTGCAGTCGTCGCCAACTCATTCTGTGGTGATGTCCGGAACAATTACCTCTTCAAGCGACGACCTCTAATGATGGTGAATCCATCCTCTGATTCCACAGGCCCTTCTGCGGAGCTATCCGCAGGCTCTGGGAGTGGCACGCTCCCACCAGCAATGTCTCCCATCTGAAGTGACGTAGCTGGTGAACGGCCAACTTGAAGTACCCTTGGAGAATGCTTTCCCCCTTTATGATAGGAGACACCCTTGTCAACCTAGTAGACCATGGCAAAACAACAGAAAAAGTACAGTGAGAAGAAGAACAACAGAGGCGAACATAGTCACTTTGTTTTCTTCCTCCGGGGAAGGAGTCCTGGCCGCTGAGCTCAGCGAATGCATCTTAATTGGTCAGCCCTGGTGATGAAGAGGAGCGCCAATGTTCTGGGCACACGAGGGCATGTATATTTCTAGTAGTTATTGAGTTTGTCATTCTGTGTTTGTTTGGCAACAGCAATAAAAGGTTATTGCCAATATCGCTTCGTGACAATGATGCTTCATATAACCCACGCAGCAACATAACAGTGAAGGAACCGAGCACCCTTTCGAGACATTAATAGAATTTGTATCTTTAAATTGAGCTTCAAAAATTGCAGTTACTAAAACATGGCGTAGCGTGATGCTGAACCCTCGGTACTGCATCCTGAGGTCCTTAAGCAGCTGTACGTCACCTGCTGCTGTTTATACGACCATAACTCAGTCTTCAAATTGCAGTCTGTACATAAATACACATCCTCACCCTATTATTTGCTTTGTACTGCAGGGTTCGGGCTGTCTTGCCACCAAGGATGAGCTCTGATGCCACTGGTGAAACTCGAAATAAACGTGTATTAGCAAAAACTTGAATAACAGTGCTAGAAGAAACCGCGCAACACAAATACTCTCGGGCGGCCACACTTGCCCCTACCCTTGCCCGCGCTGGGCAGACACAAACCGTGCACTTGTCTGGCACCGCATGCCGGGCTTAAGAAACCTGCGCACTCTCCCGCGCTCGTCCACAGCTGACTGTTCCGGCAGCGCGCTCACCAGCCCGCCAACGACTATACCGTGCCAGTCCACTGCCGAGTGTCCCGGCCGCACCTACGCGGCTGCCTTAAAAGGAAGCAAGGGATCCACGTGCATCACCATTGCGCAGCACGTGTTGACTTGAGACCAACCTGGTGATGGGCGTGGCTCCCACAGTAAAAGAAGGCTGAGAAGCGGCACTGCCTTCGCAGCAACCAATAACCTGCTTCTAGCCGCGGCGCGTGTGTGGCATCTGCCAGGCATTGAGCACATGCACCGAGTTCTGATGGCGCAAACACATCCGCCACTGTTTGCAACATGTGGACACTGCAGACAAAGAACTCGGGTAAAAAAAATTTTTCACACTGAGCAGTGCGCTTCCTGTCAAAATAAACAAATCGGGTACTTTAAAAATTGGTTGTTGGTCCCTTTAAAAGGACACTAATATGAAAAACAATTTTTTTCGTATTAGTAGGCTAGCTTCCCACAATGCCAGAAATACTAATCTCGCGAGGAGAGGAGACTCGGTAAGCTAGGAAACTCGCAAAAGAAAAATACAGGTGGCTACGCCACCTTGAAATTCCAGCACTTAAACGCATGACATCACAGATATGTTATGGCTCAGGCCTACATATCGGCATAAGAAAGACCTACCTTGTGTTCCAATACAAAAAAGAAAAGAAATGAATTCGACCTTCTAAAGTTATTATGTTCCAAAGTTAAGGCACAAATTTCAAACTACAACTTTCACATTCATTTTCTTGTTTAATATTGAACATTAAACATTGAAATTAACAACATTCGAGTTCTCGAAATATAAGTTACCATTGTAAACCACTTCGCCTGTTTATTTCGTGTCCCTTTAACCTCGCAGCCGGAGCAATGTTGCATTTTGCTGCAGTTGTTGCAGTGCCTGCAACACCACTTGCGTGTTGTCATGTGAAAGCGTCCTTCAAGTCAGGGGTGTGTATGACTAGTAATACTCACCTGCAAATAAAAAAAAAAAGTGTCGTCTGTGTAGTTTGATAGCTCCACTTACACTGTTTACATTCTGGGCATAGTTTTCCTCACTCGTAAGTGCTATCATACTGCGGCATAAACCAAAGCACGTGAAGCACATCAATACACTTAGGTTTGAAACATTAAAATTTGTTACACATCTTGTGATCATTCTCTTAGGCACAACTACGTTAGCACAGAGTTTTCATTGGAGCCTGACATGAAGGGACAAGAATGGCTCTCGCTGAACCAGCAGATAGCACGAAAAGCCCCAGAGGAAAAACACGAAAAGTGCCTGCTGGATGGCGTAGATGCGCTTATGAAGGCTGGAAGTACAGGTACTACGAGGAGTGGCAAGGATCCCCTGGGGAAGGTGGTGGACTACTTCCAATGGAATAAACTGTGCCTGCTGCTTTCCGATAAAGAAGGAGGATTCGTGGTCATGGAACAGGGCGACTATAACACAAGAGCGACGGAGGCGATCAGAAAGAACTTCGAGGCTCTGAGGCCTAGTGACACCAAGGTGAAGTGAGCGCTTGTCCTGTCTCCTCGTGTCACTGTGAGTGTTGTTCCTGCACCTACATTACCGTGATAATTGGTGATCAGCTTAGTGATGTCTTCGTTCATCTTCTCTATGTCCTCATTTTCTTCCTGTCCTAAAGCCTCGTACTTGTTCTTAAGTAAAATTCTAAATTCTTCTGTTCTCGCCCTGAAGACACTAAGGTTGGCCTGCTTCTGCGTGATTAGTTTTGTCCTTGTTTGCTTTAGGCTGAGGGATATCTTCGCCCTTTCTAGTCTGTGGTCACTAATTCTGACCTTAGTAACCACTTCCCTGTCTTGCACCATACCTGGATCACTGCACATTATGAAATCTATTATGTTTTTCGTTTCTCCGTTGGGGCTTTTCCATGTCAACTTCCTGTTTTTACGTTTCTTAAAGAAAGTATTCATTACACGCAGGTGATTTCTTTCTGCGAATTCCACTAGCACCTCTCCTCTGCTATTCCTATCATCTTCGCCGTATTTTCCGACCGCCTGTCCTCCTCTTAGTTTCTTTCCTATTTTCGCATTGAAGTCCCCCATAACAATTGTATAATGGATGTGTGCCTTGTTCATTGCCATTTCTACATCTTCGTAAAACTGTTCTACAGCCTTGTCATTGTTGCTGGTCGTTGGTACGTAACTGTGTACTAGTCTTAGTTTGATTGATTTGTGGTGTTTAACATCCCAAAACCAGCTCTCATTATGAGAGACGCCGCAGTGGAGGTCTCCGGAAATTTCGACCACCTGGGGTTCTTTAACGTGCACTGACATCGCACAGCATACGGGCCTCAACATTTCGCCTCCATTAAAATGCAGCCGCCGCAGCCAGGATTCGATCCCGCGACCTTCGGATCTGCAGCCGAGTGCCGTAACCACTAGACCACCATGGCGGGGCTACTAGTCTTAGTTTGCATCTGCTATTTAGTTTTATCACGATACCTGCTACCCTTTCATTAATGCTACAGAATTCTTCAATGTTATGTGCCATGTCTTTGTGTATAACGAATCCCACGCCGTATTCGCGTTTTTCTGGCAGTCCTCTGTAGCAGAGAACGTGTCCTTCATTAAGCGATAGGTATCCTTCCCTCCAATGATATCCCAGTTAATACCCCTTAATTCTTCAAGTAGTTCACCTAGCCTGGCTTTACTTGAAAGAGTTCGTGTGTTGAGCGTCACTACATTTAATTTCCAATGGCTGCCTGTCCGAGTCCAGAGGCTTTTTTCCTGTGTTTCCATATCCGTGTGGTCGCAATCACGGCTAGAAGCTGTGTTGATGTCGCCGTCGTAGGTCCAGGGTTTGGCTGGTTCGGTCACTTGGGCGGTGGTCGTCTTGTTCACCCAATATGCACCAAAATTGTGATGGTAAGATACGAAGGTATGGATAAAATAAATTATTGTTCTTTACAACTCTAACATGACACACTCAAAGTGTATGTCCTGATTAATGATAATGCAGTCATGTGTGGCTCATAACCGTTGTTCTTGGCCAATGGTAAGCGGGTATGTGCCACAGGTGTTATACAGGTTATGTCAACCATACACACTAACCCAAACACAAGAAAGGCATATCAGTTGCTATAGTTTGCATATGGAATGCATAATAACAGGCACACACCACATAGACAAACCCACTGAGATCTCAGAAACCAACAAACAAGCGCCACGGGGGCGTAGAAATCGTATCCAGGCTGCCAAGGTGCCAAGAGAGTACACTACCACTAGGATACGGCAGCTGCTCGTACGCGATGCACATAGCAAATAAACATACTGCGCCAGTTGTAATTATGACAGTGCTTGCATAACGGCCATTGCTCATCCAGTGTATGTTAAGCGCTATTATGGCAATGTAATAAGCAATAGTCGTGTTCTGCATCACTCTGTATGCTTTTCTGCAACTCTGCTTGATTCCGTAGGAATACTTCAATGAATGATGCCTCAGATATGCACATCAGCTCATCGCAGCATGCATTTCAACAAATGTCTGTGCAGTAACCCGAGTGCTGACGTCGTCACAGAGCTGTCGACGTGCCTTACTAAGAAAAAAAATCCCCCGCTCATGCTCTTTGCACAAACACCTGGCTGGTCTGCATAATTCATCACTGGCCACAGATTTCTTCGCATGGCACTGATTCCCACAATGCGTGGGATGTTATACGATGCTTTAAACCCCACATTCCAGAGAAGCCTTGGTTAGCTAGCTATTTTACTTCTAAGGAAAAAAAATAAAGCAAGTCAATATATTTCTCGTCCACATGCCGTCACCAGCAGCATTCCCTGCAGGATGGAGGCCTCTTCCACCTTCCTTTCCTGTCCCATGCAAGCTGATTCCATTTGATGCCTGTGAGTTTCTTAACTTCGTCACTCCATCTTACTCTCTGTTGCCCACGGCTACACTTACCTTATCTTGCTATACATCCCGTCATTCCAACTGTCCATCTTACTCTCTGTCGTCCATGGCTACGCTTACCCTATTTTGCTATACATCCTGTCATTCTAACTGTCCACCAGTTATCTAGCCTTCTCATCACATGGCCTGCCCATGTCCATTTCTTCTTCTCAGCATCAATTATTATGTCGGCGATTCCCCTCTGTTCCCTGACCCACTCGGCTGTCTTCCTATCTGCTAATTTGATGCCTATCATTTTTCGTTCCATCGCCCGCTGCATGGTTCTTAACTTCCTCTCAAGCTTCTTTGTAATTCTCCAAGTCAGTACTGGAAAAATAAGGTATAGTTATACAGTTTCCACTTGAGTGATAGTGGTAGGTTTCTGTTCATGAGTTGGGAATGTCTCCAGTATGCGCGCCATCCCATGCTTATTCTACGGTGGATTTCTTTTATGTGGGCGGGTTCTCTTGTCAGTAGCCGTCCTAGATATGTGTATTCTTGTACGATTTCTAATGTCTCCTTTTCATTCGTGAAGACACATTCTTTTTTTTGCCGTGCCACCTAGCAGTATTTTTGTTTCTTGAATGTTCATCTTTAATCGTACCTTAGCGCTTTCTCTGCTTAAGTTTTCAATCATCTTCTGCAGTTCGTCGCCATCATTGCTGAAGAGCACTATGTCATCGGCAAAGCGCAAGTTACTCAGATATTCACCGTTATTCCTTAGTCCTGTTTCGTCCCAGTTGAGTCTTTTGAGGATTTCTTCAAACATGCAGTGAATAGCACTCAATAAATTGTATCTCCTTGTCTGACGCCTTTCTGTATAGGGATTTTCTTGGTTTTCATAAGGAGGAGTAGGTTGGCTGATAATCTCTATAGATGCTGGCTATGGCATTTACGTAACATTCACATAATCCTAGTTGGCACAGTGACAGTGACAATTTCTCTTTAGTGCCAAATATAAAGTGCGAACATAGGGCTACATACCATAAAAGAAAATGGCACAGAAAAATGTGGTGATTGGCGATATGAATGAAATCAATTTTTCCTTGTTATATGTAGGCATTCTGATATATAGCACAAGGCATATCGCTTGAAATATTTCAAATTACAACTTTAATCTTATTTACCCATGAAAGCGTTCACGTGTAGCCATTTACTAAAAAAAGTATTGTGAGGTGGACGCAGAAAAAAAAACAGCAATAAATAAGACTCACAAGTGAAACTCATCAACGCAGTACCTCAGTGGCAGCTTCACCACACAACATTGGACTGGATGATGGCTGACCTGTGCACAAGCTCTGCCTCCCTACAGCTGCAATGGTCCTAGTGGTGGCCACTGGCATTCGCTGCATGCGGGGCCACACAGAAGGACGGCACACTAGCCAGAATATTGCCACAAACACAAAATCCACCAGCCATTGGCTCCAACCTCCCTGTCTCTAGCTAGCCCATTTCTGAGCACATGTCCCACCTGTGACATCTTTCCACTGGAAAGGGGGGAAGGAGCATGGCGGTGGCCAAACAATGTCCGCCAGGGTCAGTTCAGGTGGTGTCCTTGCACAGGGTGACACTTTCTCGTAATGAACGTAGTGAACGGTCCTTCCGGTGGTCCTCCTTCAAAATGCAGGTTGTTGAGGGGAGCTGGCGCTTGGTGACAGAGAACCTGCTCTTCACACCCTCACATTTGCAGCTGATCATGCGCACAGAGCATGTGATGTGGTCTCTTGGTCATTGAGAAATGAAATGGGGCAAATAGATGGCGCTGCATCTTCAACGATGCATTTTGGAATATCAACCTGATATTGTCCAACTCTGGTCTGTGATCGGCTTTCTCCCATGAATGTGTCACCAGGAGCCGGCTCCTTAGGCATGCTTTAACGATAGGAAGGACAATGTAAGGGTGTCTCGTGGTTACTGCTTCTGTCTCCTGCCCTGTTTCAACGCCAGGTGCTTCCATCGTGGTGTCCATAGCGGTCGCGTGGCCCTTGACATTCAGATCATTCACGATAATTCTTGGAAACTGGCTGATTTGCGTCTCTGAATCTCGCTTCAAGTTTCGCTGACGTCAAAGTGTAAAGCAATGGTTCTTTGATGTACCTCGATGGAAAACGACTATGGGCGATGTCAGCTTCAGCTAACAGGACCAGCACCCGTCGGGCTCACCAGATGTTGTTCAGTTAATTGATCTCCTAGTTTTCCTTTTGTTCCTTCGCACCTTTGTTGCAGGCATGTGCAGACATTCCTAAACCATAGTACCCAACAGAATCCCAAGACGGCTCTTCATACTCATCCTTTATCCGTGCAAGGTCATCACATACGTCCTCACTGACTTCAAACTCCTCACACTCATCACATCTCCCTTGAAGCTCGTCACACGTGTCCTGTTCACCTGCAAGCCCTTACACAAGCCTCCTTTCTGTATGAGTTCGTCGCATCCATGAATCTGCTTTTTCCACACTTGACCATCAGATGCCTTGGCAACGTTATACCCTGCAGTAGCGGAAGGGCTCTGTTTGGTTTGTACAGCAGCGTTCATTCGCCATATAATTTTCTCCCACTTCCGATCATAGGCTTCTAAAATCTCCTGAAGAGCAGCGCTCACCAATTCATCACTTGGGCGTGAAATGTTGTCAATCCCACCATACCCACCAAAAATGACACAAACATCGCATGCAAGCAAAATTCACCAAAAGCTTTTTATCCACCAGTCATCGCCTCCAACCTCGCTGTCTACGCTCTTCAACTTTCTCATCTTTCTCTAGCTAGCCCTGTTCTGAGCCAATGCCCCTCTGGCAGTCACTCTGTCCTTAACAATATTAATACTGGTGTCACACGGGCGTTTCGAAGGCCTTCGAACCAACGGTCCATCGACTCAAAGGTCAAATTTGAGCTGCTACACGGGCGGTTTCGATGGCCACCAAGTCGACAGTCTATTGAGTCAACGGAGCACCCTACAACTCCTTCGAGACTTCAAAGGCCGTTGAACGACGCAAGCGGAAGCGGCATGAACTCCGAGACTTGGCGCACCGGTAACTCCCGCGCGCGTTAGTTTCTGAGGCCACGGCCCTGTTTATGTCGTTGTGTCAATAAGTAGAATCCTACACCCGTGAAAAACATTGAAAAATGCCGAAGGGCCAACGCTCTCATTTTATTGCATTAGTTCTAGAATGAATGCGCCGTCACTGGTATAAAAAACAAACCCCATGCAGCTGGTGGGAAACATACAGTCCCTGAACTAAAGTAGCGCCATTCGTGTCAGTGTGGAGAAACCTCCTCTCTCGTTTGCTTCATAGATTGAAAATGAAGTTAGTTGAGAAAGCACTTGGCCGCTGTCGTACGTTCGGCTATAAGCAAGAGGGCACTGCGGTTGTAAGCGACCCTGTGGGGGGGGGGATAGAGTTTGAGAAGTAATGAGGACAGTGCCGGTAAATACGACAGTAGAATGTATTTAGAAGTAAGTGGCGTGCTTCTTTTTCTGAAAGTGTAAAAATATGCAGCACATTATCAGTGAGTACGTGCAGGTGCTCGACATGTGTTTATGTGCTTGGTGTCAGCAACATGGCATGGGACAGGTTCACGTTTACGACGCAGTTATGAGTTGTTGTGCAATATAATAAATATACAACGTCATAAAAGTGGCCTGTAGAACAATGAAGTAAGCAAAGCGCTTGTACCGGTAAAACCCATCCCTGCAAGCGAGGAGCACACAACGCGAGAGCCCAGCGCAGAGAACACCCAGCATTCGCTTGCCCAAGTGCACGCGCTGACGGTCTCGATCACAGCACCCCCACGCGCCGTGCAAATTCAGCTTCTACCGCGCTAAGCGATGGCAAACACGGTGCGCAAATAGCTTTTTGAAGGTCGGACGAACGCCATCTTGGTTGTCCACCCCACGTGACCAGGGCGTGCAACGCGCGCGGCGTCTGCTCGCCCTCACGCGATCATGCTTGAATTAGCTTGAATCTGCCGACAGTGCTACATGTTTTGGGATGCAACAAAAGCACGTACAACAACGGTAAGATGGAGTTATCGCTTCCACGAGGAAAGCTAAATGCCAAACGTCGAAATGGGTGGCTCCAGCGCATCGGACGGCTATGCAGCACTCACGCCGAGGCAATGGCGGAGAAGCTGGTATTTCAGGGACGATGGCCACTGAAGCCGCGAAATCGAGCGTGTGCTCTGCAGGCGAAGCTGACCCTCATAGCCCTTCCTACGGCCCTACTAGCCACCAAACACGTGGCTTACGCAGTGCTGTTGTCGGTGCAGCCGCGTGGTTTCGCGTAGGCAGTTTCTCGGTAGACACTCTAGAGGCGCTGCTGCTGCTGCGGCTAGGAGAGGAGGCAGAGGCGAAGGGGCGCACTTGGCGCTACTTTAGTTTTTTTCAGGGACTTTAGGGAAACACCGCGTGTCACGCCATCTGGTGTCTACGAATGAAACCAATTTTTGGGGTTCACGCTAGGCACTTAGGCTCAGCACTGTCAAAATCAGCAAGTTTCAGAATCTCCCCTGAGGCACTGCATATTCTCAGAACCGACCAAAGACCCCGCGATGAAAGGTGCGCCCAAATTCTCTGGATCCCAGCCCACATCAACGACCCTACTGGAGAGAACAATCCTAATGAGGCAGCCCACAACGTAGCTCGAGGGCTCACTTTCCAAGCTACGACAGATGTTGGTCCCTTGTCAGAGTGTCTCGACGTGTGGGAGTGGGATTAACCCGCTTCAATGACATAACTAAACATTATAAACTGCAGAGGTGTGTCTACCCACCACCCCAACCAAAACTTCACCAGTTGCAGTCTGTCCAATGGCGACAGTTGCAAACTAGTTCATACAAGAGTCCAGCACTACTACATGTTATGTACCCAGATATATATATGACCGATAAATGCAAAGACTGTGATGCAAGCACAACTTTGGAACATATGTTATGGGAATGCCAGGGAAATGAGAATGCAGCCTCCCATGACAGCCTCCCCACGCGTTGGAAGGCCGCGCTACTCAGCTCAGCCCTCACCGAACAACTCTGGGCAATCCAGCGGGCTGAGAAAGCTGCTAGGAGGCAAGACCTCCTGGCCGATACCTAGGTGGAAGCCCAGTCCACAAACACGCCGGATACGCAATAAAGTTTTTCTGTCTGTCTGTCTGAATAACGACTGCAAAACGTCGCGCATACTCTGTCCCTTTTGGTACATGAGATTAAGAGAAGGCTCAATTTAAAGTTTGTTTCTTGCCGTCGGTGCGAATAGCAAGCAACTAGTGCGAATTAGAATTGAAGCGGGTGCTTTGGTTGCCGCCATGTTGTTACGAAATCACTCGGCGACTCAACACCCGTTCAAAACTGCCGTGTAGCAGCGCCAGAATGTATTGTGAGTTGTGGGCTTTTCGAAGGCCTTCCAATGTGCCCGTGTGACACAGGCATGGCTAAACAGGAGAGCCATACGCGCGTTCTCTCATACGGCCTTCGAAATGCCACTGTTGCAGCTTGCTGCTGCCCTCTCGTGGTGTCACTGTGTCCCTGCCGTCCACACAGACTGCGAGTGCGAATGCAGCGCTCGCAGTTTGTGCGGACGCAGCACTCTGAGAGTGCGAACGCAGCACTCTCAGCCGTGCGTGTTGCAACAATTTGTAACTACCGTGCACTGATACTAAAACATTTATGGCCTTCATTCAGTTGTGAGCACGGTGTAGTCGTTGTCTTGAATGCTATCGGGTGTGATGTGCAGCGTTTGCATGCCAAGGATAGATAGAATGAAATGAACGAACGAAAGCAGAACAACCTCATTGAAGTCAATTAAGGATTGATGGTGCACATTCGCAAAAAGTGGCCTCGCCATGGTGGTCTTGTGCCCCTGTGGTCTAATCGAAAGGCTGCGGAATCGAATCCCAGCCACCACAGCTCGGGGGAGGCAAAATGTTGAGGCTCATGTGCTGTGCAATGTCAGTGCACGTTCTCAGGACAAGCGCTTGTCTCATCTCTTCTTCTTGTCCATGTCTACCAAAAGCTTTTCTGTCATGAACCGCCAACAAGCCCATTTAGCCACTCTCACAGTAAAATTCAGCTGCTCAAAGTGCAGCAGTTTAATCTTCTGTGTGGCAATAGTAATACCCTGGTCTAGGTTTACTGAAAATAATTTTTGGTCATACGATGCATTATTTTCGATAGATAGGTCTTCAAACTTATCCTGCAAATGAAAAAAATGCAGTTAGCATCCCCCTGTCGTGAAATATGAATTTTTTTGCAATGTGTTATATTCCACAAAATGAAAGTTAATGCCCAAATACAGGACACTATTCCACCTCGTGTAAAAATTTTGTTTCGAGCTACTTGTAGAAGACAGGATCGTGCATTATTCAGATCTGAACGCACCCTGTAGAGTGCTCGTTAATGTGGAATGTGCAGGCCATGCCTTGTGTTGTGATCTACCATGTACTCATGCTGGAATTTCAGTGGGCTGTTCAGCGCTGGTTATACTTGTGGACTTCTGCCGAAACTGTACAATTCTAAATAGAATCCTCAGCCACCTCCATTATGTCACAGAAATTAGTAATGACGTTATCCTGCTTATCATTCATTGCATGCATTGTGGTCCCTCCCGTGGCAAGTTCCCTTTTAGCTCCTGCTTCTATCCCTTTGATGGTGTAGCGCCTTGTGTCAATGGCTTTAGTTTTCGTGATCCGCTTTCAAAGCGCTGTGAATTCTACTTTACCTCAGGAGTTATTTTCATGTGCTGTAGTTTCTTTTTGTTAAACATCACACAGTTTTAAAGGGCTTGCTTATTCCAGGTGCCTTGCCTCCAGCTTCAGTCACAGCTTCAGAAACCAGTCTAGTTACGTTTTCATTCACGGCCTCTATATGGTCATCTTGTCCCTTGTAGTGGCTGTCAATTCCATGGAAAGTTGGGCTAGTTGGAACATATACATTGTAGCAGCGCAAAAGATGGAGAACAAGGAAACTTGAAACACACAGGACGAGCGCTGTCTCGCAACTGAAAAATTTTATTTGAAAGAACATCCAGGAAAAGAAGCAAACGAAACAACCAAATCATAACTAGTCAGTAAACAAGTGGCTGCCACGTGCAGTCCTCAATTCTTCTGTCTTCTAAAATGGCCTTTCTATATGTGGTAACTAACCTAGATCTTGTGCTCGAGCGCAAAAAGGACGTTAGAAGAAATGCACACCACAAGCGCTTGCTCTTCAAGTTGATGATTATGTTTGCTCTCACTAACTGCACGAGATCCCTACACTTTTTCACCTTAGCAATACTGCATCTTGCAATATATACAAAATGCTTTGTTCGAATGAAAAACACGGAAAAGACTACAGCCACTGCAGCTTTACATTTTACACGTTCACCATAAAAGGAAATGGTTCTGGGCCCGAGCTACAAGACTCAGAGCAAGCAGGTCACCTGCCTCTGTCAACAAAATACAATTTACTTTTCTCGCCGTTTTCTGCATAGTTCTGAGAGTTCACATTAAGTGCATCTCACATTAGCGGGAAACATTTGGCTCACAAACATGCATAATAAAGCCAATGTTCATTGATGAAACACCAACATGTGAACATGTTGAAAACAAGGATCCACAATATACAAAACATTTTCTTGAGATTCCAAATTCTTCAAAAATGCAAATGGGTGTGCTGAATTCTTTCAAATTTTATGATGGCCTTGGACCCAGATTATCACCTGGTCATATTGGCTTCCTCGTGCATTCCCAAATAACCTCACACGTTTGGCAACACATTTTCTTCATTACACCCTTCAGCACTGTTCGTTTTCCCACGTACCTGCTCAGGCTCCCCGCATATTTATCTTCATCACACAAGCAGGCTATGTCACCGTGCTACAATGTCTACAAGAGCAGCAAAGGTACACAGAACAATGTCCAATGCTTACAATGTCTACAAGATCAAGGATAGGACATAGAACAATATCTAATGCTATGCTACTTCCTTCAGAAGAAAACATTACCTGCCCTGGTTATCCGTGGCTTTCCTTTCTTTCTTATTTCTTTCGAGATCTAGCTAAGTCCCAGCCAGCACACAACCACACATGCGTACACACAATTATGTAAAAACATGTGCATGAACAAAACTGGTAAACCAAGTAGCTTATCTTCTTTTATTGCAATCATACAAAGCCAACACACAGTAAAGTAGAAGACAAACATAGGTCAAATAATTGTAATCTTTACTTAATTCAAACAAGATATAATAACAAAAAGAAATATGAATGCGCATAAAAAAATTCATTGCAGGATATGCCAATACGTTCACATCATGCATACAGTACTTTGCATACAGCACATCATGCATACAGACATTTTTTTTAATGTCATTTCTTTTCTTCAGGACCATGACCTGACCGCATAATTTATCTGTGCATTCCATGTGCACTGGACTTGCAAAGTTGTGCTCATCATAAGACATGAGCCATTAGTTGTCTAGTACTTAACATTTCACAATCAGTGCTGCTATTAACCTTGGACCAAGCCATAAGTGGATCGAACACTATTGCAAATAATCCTTTCACTGGAGGCAACCTATACAGCTGTGCATACCACTACATTGTAAGGCAGCATGCGGTTGAACCTATCCGGGAGTCTGCACTGTATAGCACAAACAATCTAGTCCTCTGAACTACTGGTTGTCATCCAAACGGCACTGTACGGTACATGCTACACGGAGAGGTGCTATATCAGCACATTTTATATTGGTTTATCGAGAATGCTTTCACTATGCCACTTTGTGGAGGTAGTGGCAGGCTGCAAAACAAAGTGCAACATCAGCTGAATTTTTTCATCCTTGCTCTTGTACAGACCTCCGATTCCAAGAGCTGCGCGCAATAACTATGCTTCCTATGTCCTACGCCACCCGTAGTTTTCAGCCAACAATGATTCAAAACGCGACCACAATTAGAAAAGCATCAATACGGGTGAAGAAGTCACGGGATCCGTGTAAATGAAGCGCGGTCAACAGTTGTGTTATTCGCGTTTCACTTTTCAGGCGCTATACAGCAGTGCCTCGCTCCAGAAGTTTCAGAGATGGTGTAACTGGTGTCTCGATGGCATTTCACTAAGCGCTCCCCTTCGGCGATGTTTCTGAATAAAGGCTGTCACGGTTGCAAGTAGCGCAAAAATAATTTGTAACACTCGCGCTGACCACATCATAGCAATAAAGCCCGTGGAAATGACAGTTTTCCCCCACTCTTCGTCAAAAGGCGTTGGCGGCTGCGAAAGGGGCCCGCTTTGTTAAGCGCACCCAAACATGCAGGCGGCTGTGGCCTCCGCGACAGACGCATGTTCCGCGAATGATTTGATCATTTTCGGTGGCCTCTTTCGCCCTGCCGAGAGGGTCTTCCACCAAGGGTGCCGTTATTCAACGCTTTTTGAGGCAGGTGAAGAGACCTTACAAGAGGGGAGTGCGCGCATACTCTAAATGGAGTTACTCACATGCGATAGGACTGCAGATCGCCGTCGCAGGCTTGCCTCAAAGCAAGAGCAGTCACCGCAATATTTTTTGCATGATAAAACCTTCGGAATCGGGTATCCTTAGCAGTAACCCTTCAGATGGTCCCCCCCCACCCCAACATCACCAAGAACAACGTAAGGCCATTTCCGGCTGCCAAATTAGCGCCATCCCCGGCGGCCAGAAGCAACATGGAGGTCAATATGTGGCCTCTGCGATGGACTCCGCCAGCGGCGCGCTGCCGGAGTTGATCGCGGAGGTCGGTATTTCGAACCTCCGCAGTTGCAAGGGGGCGCCAGGTTCTACTGTATGTTTTTTTTTTTTTTTTTACCTTTTTAGACCGGGTAAGAGATCTTTCTTGTTGCGCCTTTCTTTGTTGTTGTTGTTGTTGTTGTTGTTGTGGCCTCTATAATTGGCACATACCCACGAGGGGGATTGGCCACACTACAAGTAATGATGTAAAGAGCAGGAAAATTAAAAGTCTAAGGCCGAAATCTTAGAAAAAATAAAAAGGAAGGAAGAACTTCTAATTAAAATTAATAATTAGAATTTACTAAATGAAACATGGGGATCGAAACCCTGTGGTCGACAGCACTAGCAGCGTAATCTTCCGGAGGCTTCGATAAATTTATGTAATGCTGACAAAACAGCGTGACGGCTTGTACCATCCTGAGAGGCACCAAAAGATAAAACATTTGGTGTTGTTAAAGGTAAACGCAGTTTATGGAATAATGAATTTAGATACATTCGGCGGAGTGAAGAAAATCGCCGGCAAGACAGAAGGAAGTGATCAATCGTTTCTGGCTCATTGCACAGCAAACAGAGTTTAGTTAAGGAGAAACCAGATTTATTAAGATAGAAATTTAGACTGGGAACTCTACATCTGAGACTCGCTATAGTCACTTCGCACTGACGTGAAAGGCATTTGTCCGTATTCCATGCAAACTGAAGGTGGCGATAGTCGTCCAAATCTAGCAGAGATGTCTTAGTACATGTCAGTAGAAGAAAGCGTTTAAACCTCTCGGCTGTAATAAACGAAAAATTCGGCAGAACATTTAACACTGGGCCGTCTAAAGATGACGTTGCCAGAGAGTCAGCTGATTCATTTAGGAAAATACCAGTGTGGCCAGGGACCCAGACCAAGCGGACCTCTGATATGTAAGACGGTACAAGTGTCGAGAAAATATTCAGTAAGGGTGACTGCTTTGGAGATGTTACATGCGAACAGACAGACAAAGCATCTGTTATAATGATTACTTTAGTCTGGCTCGGGCTCAATTTCCTAATCGCCAATGCAATAGCCAGAAATTCTGCTAGGAATATAGGGGTAAAATCGTGCAGCCGGAGTGCAAACGACCAATTCAACTGGGAGGAAAATATACCAACTCCAGCCTTCTCCACTCTTTGAGTCGCATCCGTAGCAATTACAAGATGCTCAGGAAACTGGGCGAGATGATCCTGAAGGCATCCTTCAAGAATACGTAAGGGAAGGAGCTTAGCATCTTTAGGGAAAATGTGGTCGAAATATAGATTATCCCTCAAGGACGATTGTGGCCTTAGGGGAGTAAGGTTCTGCATAGAAACTTGTATGTCAGATATCATATATTGGACGAAAACGACCTGAGGCCATTGATAACGTCGCCATCGGTTTCTAAAAAAGGAATCACTAGAAGTAATGAAGATTGACTGCGAACGGGAGAGTGGCGTGTCGTAGAGCTTTAGAAACGTTTGCACAGTCAATTGTTTAAACCTTGATTCCAGGGGTATCACCCGAGCTTCTAAATATAGCACGTTATTGGCCGCACATTTTGGTAGACCGAGACAAAGACGTAGGGCTTGCCTTTCTAACAAAAGTAGAGGTCGTAGCTTATAGGCCGCACTGCCGGAAAACAGGACGCAACCGAATTCCAAAATGGGGCGTACGTACAGTTTGTACATGATCAGCAATGTTGACCTTCGCATCCCGGTGCTTTTGCTACAGAAACGTCGCAACAGGCCCATGGCCCGCTCTCCTTTGCATCTGTTTGCTTCTATTTGCTGTTGCCAGCTTAGATTCTCTTCATATATGATACCTAGGTATCTCAATGTCGAGACTTGTGGAATCTGTTCATTGCCATAGTGAAGAGAAATTAATACATTATCTGTTTATGGGAACACCAGTAAAGCGCACTTACCAACGTTAAGCGTGAGAGAGAGACCATTAAGCCACGCTTCAAGCTCAGACAAATAAGACTGCAAAATTTTGTATAATTCGTGAACATCATGGGACGATGAGAAAAATGCAATATCATCGGCGTACACATATAGTTGAACATTCTGATGAAGCGGCACAGAAGATAATAAAATATTAAATAACAGAGGGGACAAAACTGATCCCTGCGGCACACCCCTTGTTTGTTTAAATAAAGAAGATGTAGCCCCTTCCTGGAAACAAAAAAACTGCCTTTCAGAAAGAAATTCCTGAACCCAAGATACAATATAGTTTGGAACATTGCATTCGACTAATCTAGAAATTAAAAGTCCATGTTCGACAGAGTCATAGGCTTTTGCTATATCCAATGTGACTAATGCTGAAATCTCTCCCGATAGCCTTGCAAGCCGTATTCGGCTTTCAAGGTCCACATGAGCCGACCATATAGAGCAACCTTGCCTAAATCCTATTTGTCTCGAAGAAAGGATGTTCTCACGAGAAATAAACTCATTGAGTCGAGCGTAAACAATTTTTTCAATTACCTTTACTATATTAGAAGTAAGTGAGATTGGCCGAATATTATCTAGATCGTATCCCAGACTTTTATTTTTCTGCACGAGCATTACTTTTGCGATTTTCCATGAAATTGGAATCCACGCATACTGTAGGGAACAGTTAACTATATTCAGTAGCTCATTTGGATATTGATCGTACATTAATTTAAGCATAGAAGTAGTAATACGATCCGGACCAGGAGCTTTTTGTCAAGGCCACGTGGTCGGCCTTTAGTGGCGCTGTTGTTTGTGTGAGTTGGAGAAGGTTGTATTGGGTGATAAGAGGATCGGTCGGGGGAAGTAAACTGAAGATATTTAATAGTACCAAATTTTGGGCCACTTTTATTTCTAATTTTATTTTTGTGCGCGCTGTCGTTGCACAAGGCGGGAGCTTTGTGCATTGAGGATATATCGGGACATTTAGTTTGCGGTACGCTTGCAGCCTACTGATTTATCGTATACGTGCATTTTTAGTGCGGTGTACTGGATGAATTAGAAAAATATACGTTTGAAGCCCAGGACAGTGTAGCGGTGCACCACTAATAACCGCATGAGGTGTGCGTGGTAAATTTTTAGGAGGCTTAATTTTTGACGAGTGTGTGACCGTTCATTGCGCTAATCATGGCGAAAAAAACGGTGAAGTGTACAAAGTGTGGCGTGGGAGTCAAAGTAGATGTTTGCGGAGATGATGGGGCATGCGAAGTAGAAGTGGCCAGTGTGCGATTATGGCGAAATTCCAGCAAATGAAAGAAACTCAGACCGCCCTCTTAAAGCGAGTAGGCGAGCTGGAGGACGCTTTAGAGGCGGAACGCCAAATAAGAAAGGAGATGGGCGAAAGGCTCAGAGCAACCGAGGAGCAGCTGACAAAGGTCACCACGCAGAATAAGAAAGAGTCAGGTGACTATCATGGAGAGGGAACGTCCTTGACCCCACAAGAAATGTCGACAAAAGGAGCACAAAAGCGGGGCTCGACCTACAGCGAAGCTCTGGTGAAAGAGCGAGCGGACAAAAGACCACCCGAACCTCACCCTGAAAGTCAGTCCAGATGTCCAGAGCAGACAAAGGCAGCAAGGCAGCTGGAAAACGTAATAATAGCGGGGGACTCCAACCTGGCTCGGTGCTCGCAAACTATTCAGGAGAGGCTTAATATCTTCTCTTTTCCTCCCATTTCTCCCTTCCCCTAAGGCGCTTAGCCGTGTCCCCAGTATGGGAGACAGAAATTAGCGTCTCTTCCTTCCCAATAAACCACTACTAGGCTTAAAGGAGACCCAAGAGTAGCTGTAGGGACGTTCCCAGGAAAAATGTTGGGTACAGTAATGCAACAAGCAAGGGAAGAGCTGACTCGTAGAGATCAGGGGCGCAGTTTGGTTGTGATAGCTGGCGGGCTGAACAACGTGTTGAACGGAAGGACCCCAGAAATAGAGAAGAGGTTAACAAAAGGAGTAGATGAGTTGCGGGAAGTGTCCCCCCAGGTGCAAATTGTGGTGTGCACAATCCCCGAGGTACCCTTGAAAGACCTAAACCTACAAAGAGCAGTTGTCACCGCCAACGAAAACGATTTGGCGGGTTAGTCGAGCTAAAGGCTTCGAGGTTGTCGACATAAACAGAGAAGTGCACAGATGGGGTGGTTTCCAGAGAGATGGAATCCACTTTGACCGTAAACTTGGGCATGAGGTGGGCTGGCGCCTAGCAGGACGCGCAGTAGCTTTTTTAGGGGGCACACGAGCCCTCCGGTGTCCACGGTAGAAAGGGAAGAAACATCTATGAGGGACCCTTTGGAACACAGAATTGGTAACAAAGGGAGGAGGGCAAAGGGCAAAGAGAGAAAGAAACTGCAGCACGGTTTAATAGGCTACATAAATATGCAAGGTGGCAGAAAACCGACAAAATGGTTAGAAATAGAGGAACAGTTGAACAGAGAACAGATAGCGGTGTACGCCGTTACAGAAACGCACCTTCGGGACTCGGAAGAGCCACCAATTATTGCAAATTATGTGTGGGAAGGGTGCAACAGGACAAAATCAGAAAGAAAAGGTGGGGGAATCGGTATGCTAATTCATCGGGAAGCAAACTGGTGTAGGATTACTTCGACATGTGAAGAACACCTCTGGGTATCTGGAACGGTAAGCGGGAAGAAAACTATGTTGGGTGTAGTTTACATGTGGACTGGAAATAACTGCGAAGAGAAAAATCTGGAGTTAGTGAATTGCATAAGCAAGGATATTCAGAAATTTGGTAAAGGGGCCGAAATAATCCTCTTAGGAGATATGAATGCTCATGTGCATGACCTCGACGGATATACAGATTATAACGGGAAGTTGATGCTAGAGCTCTGCGAACAACATAGTCTCGATATAGTTAACATGAGTCCTAAGTGCGATGGGCAGGTAACATGGGAGGTCGGAAGCAGGCAGTCAACAATCGATTACTGCCTCATGACAGAAGGAATTCACGAAAAGTTGAGACAAATGAGCATAGATGAGGAAGGGAGTAGCAGCTTGGGGAGTGACCATAAACGCATAACTTTGCGAATGGGATATGTAGATCATAAAGAGAGCATCGAATTAAAGTCGGGCAGCTCCTTTCTAAGTGAAAAACAAATTAGGAACGTAGTCGCAACAATCGAGGACATAGTGAGCAGAACAAAAGGCAAAGTGTGGGATTATAATGAGCTTATTAATCTAATAAGGACTGAAGTTACGAAAGAGAAACAAAAGAGTTGCTGGAGGGGAAAGCGAAAGCCAAAACGATGGTGGAACAGGGAAATTCAGGACGCAATTGAGAATCGACGGGAAGCATCTCGAATACATAGGCAGGCAAAAAAGGAGCAGAGGCCACAAGACGAGGTCAAGCAAAAATGGGAAACATATCTCGAGAAAAAAGCCCTGGTACAGAGTTTAGTTGAAGCCAAGATTAAAGGCCAAAGTGAACGTTGGATATCGGACATTCGCGAAAAGAAGGGCGCATCTAGGCTTTTCTGGAACCACCTGCAATCGCTGGGGAAGAAAACTGTAACTATGCAACGGCATATTGTGGATGAGGAAGGAAATAAATTGGAGGGGCACGACGCATTGACTTATATTCGAAACGCGACAGCCGATTCCTTTAAGAAGCATGACGAGGCTCCCTTTACGACGTGTAACAGTAGCAAGGGAGACCAAGTGGAAGAACTAGTTCTGGAAAATTTCAATTGGAAGAAGGCGGAGGAAATGATTCCCAAACGAACAGCCACAGGATTAGATGGGGTTAGCATTACTGTAATAAATGAGCTCGGAAGAAACAGCAAAGAAGCCCTATTAAAAGCAATTGAAAAAAGGTTAAAGGACAGGCGAATACCGGACAGTTGGCGTCAAAGTAGGATGAAGTTCATTTATAAGGGCAAGGGAGAGAAAAATAACATTCGCTCCTATAGACCACTGACCATTACATCAGTACTCTAGAGGTTGGCGATGCAGGCAATTAAATTGAATATGCAGATATGGACAGAGCTTAATGGCACTTTTGGCGAACTCCAAAATGGATTTCGAGTCGACAGGAGATTAGATGATAACCTTTTTGCGCTTACGCAGTGTATAGAAATAGCCGGAAAAGAGAACAGACCTCTACATTTGGCATTTTTGGATATTAAGGGTGCGTATGACAATGTGAATCAGAATATTTTATGGGACATAATGAAAGAGGCTGGTATAGGGGATGACTGTATAGAGCTCTTAAAGGAAATATACAGTGGAAATACAGTATGTGTGGAATGGGAAGGTATGGCGAGTAATGGTAGAATGGAGGCCGTCGATATAGGTAAAGGGTTGAGGCAGGGATGCCCGTTGTCCCCACTGTTATTCATGCTTTACATGAGGAGAATGGAGAAAGCACTGGAGATGAGCAATATTGGTTTTAAGCTGTCGTACAGACAGGCAGGTATAGTGATAGAACAAAAGCTCCCCGGGTTGTTTTATGCAGACGATATTGTGCTATTCGCAGACAGTCGAACAGATTTGCAGGGTCTGGTTAATATATGTTGTCGGGAAAGTGAAGATTTAGGGCTAAAATTTAGTGTGACAAAATGCGGCTGGATGATATTCAATGACAGCAACGATCAGACCATATCAATACAGGGCGAGGAGATACCCAGAGTACGAGAGTACAAATACCTCGGGATATGGATAAATGATGGGAATAGATACATGGAAGTACAAGAAAAAGCTATGATAGTTAAAGGAAAGAGGAACTCCGCAATAATGAAGCACAGAGCGCTGTGGGGTTACAACAGGTACGAGGTAATTCGAGGTTTGTGGAGAGGTGTAATGGTGCCAGCACTTACATTCGGAAACTCAGTGGTGTGCATGAGGTCAGAGGTACAATCAGGGCTGGACGTGAATCAGAGGACGGTCGGACGTCTCGCACTGGGCGCCCATGGGAAGACCACAAATGAGGCTGTTAAGGGGGATGGTCTGACTTTGAGGGAAGGGAAGCTCAGAGTAAAATTAGGTACGAACAGAGATTAAGGAATATGAAAGAAAGTAGATGGGCAGCGAAAGTATTCAGGTATTTGTATAGGAAGAACGTTGATTCACAATGGAGGAAGAGAACTAGGAAGCTTACCAGTAAGTATACATCCAGTAACGAAACGGATGGGACGAAAAAGAGCGTTAAGAGCATGGTCAGAGCGGCGGAGAACTCGGATTGGATAGCAAGAATGGAGAAGAAACCGGCATTGATCAACTACCGAAAAGCGAAAGACGAAATCAAGAGAGAAAAATTTTACGATAATTCAAAGGGAAGCGCTTTACTGTTTGAGGCAAGGTCCGGTTGCCTGAGAACCCGAAGTTACAGAGCGAAATTCAATAAAGAAGGGGATACATGTACGTGCTGTGGAAAAGCTAGGGAAACGACAGACCATATTTTGATTGAATGTACAGATGTCCACCCAGGTGTAGCTGTGGACACTACCCTGCAGGAGGCCATGAGTTTCAGGAGTAACAGGGGAAAGCTGAACACGCCGGCGATAGATATAAGTAAAAGGCGCTTAGAGCATTGGTGGCGCAAAAGTATGGAGCAAACAAAAGCGCAAGGTAGTTCGGGTAAGATTGTTACATCACAGCAGAACGATAATAGATAAAATAAATAGACGAGGAAAAAAATTAGTTGTGAAAATATGTGTGACTCGGGAAAAGAAATGGTTGTAAACGAAAAAGAAATAAAGCTAGAGCTTGGTGGCCCGGCCACCGCCCCGTTATAAAGGGGACGCTCCTAATATCCATCCATCCATCCATGTACGCAAGGTGGCGGTCCCACTCCGGCGGCGCGCTCTCCGCATTTTAGTCGTTTTTTGCGAACGCGCTGCTCTTTCTACGCTGGTTTTGCAGATGTGAGCTATACAGCGTAAGAAAGCTTAATTTCTGCGCTTTCCTACTACACTTATCATTATTGCCTAGACTGAAGCGTTAAGTAACGACAGTGAAAACAGTGGGAGCAAGAAACGGTGATTTTGGCATACAAGCTTCCGCATTACTGAGTTTCCAGCAAAACTGCTCAGCATAGGGAAATGAAATTTTCTGTGCCCTTAAATGAAATGTCATTCCAGAATTCTATGAAGAGAAATTTCGTGTAAAGCAATCAGGAACTTGTACAGACTCCAATGAAAATGACGAAAACAATAGAAGTTTATGATCGAATAACGTTTGTTCTTTTCAACGTAGAACAACAGCATTTGGTAGTTTCCTAGACCGTAGTCTACTTATCATCTGTGCGAAGTTGAGTTACATTCTGATGAACACATCACGAGTTATTGTTACTTCAATTTCGCAATTTTGAGCTCTACTTACCCACGCATTACTGCAGAGTTGACAAAACTGTTTACGTTGAAGCTCTGAAATTTTGAATAATCAAGCAGGAAGCCCTTCTCTCAAATCCTATGAAGAGAAAATTCGCTTTTTCTCATTAGGAAATCTAAACGGACGTAGTGAATTTAGCTAATTTTTCTGCTGGCAAGGTCGGTACAAATTGGCATTTCTCGTCATGCACATGCTAATTCACGACAATTACTGCACTTTAGTGGAATCATACCGTGTCTTACGATGACTTGTGCTCAGTAATTTTACCGAGGAGCGCCTCAAACTAAAGATTTTTGATAAAAAATAGATCTTAAAATTGTTTTCTAGCAGTGGTGCCCTCTGTGAGAAAAAATATCAACCTCTTGCGCTTGAGTTCCAACGTTTGTCAAAAGCAGCGCAACTAAACATTACAAAGCGGGTACGCTCTCCCTCCAGCGAGCCTCATACGGTTTTACCCCCTTCTCGAGACCGGTTTCTGTGAGCGCGACCATTTCCAGCTTCCCTCCTCTGCTTCCCGCTGCGCGCGAAAAGGCACCCATTGTCCCCCTTCTTCATATCTGGACAATGCCGCAGCCCTCGGACCAAAACATCGCGCAGGGGTGTACATTTTTTTTTCTTGTTTTTTTTTTTTTTGTGAAAGATACGTTCAAAAGGTGGGGAGATAAGGAAAGTTATTACTGGTGACCGCAGTGTCTGTCTAGCTCAGGCAGCTGACATGAAAGAAGGTGGAGTGGGAGTGAGAGAGGAAAGCACAGAGGGGAGCTATCTACGTGTAACCAGAGTGTCTCAATGCTCTTGAAGGACTCTGGTGTAACCAATAGGACACAATGCCTGCCACTTCTCCGTGGTCTGCGCTACTGGAAAGAAACTTCGGTAGAGACTCCGAAGCGCACGGTAACCTGAACTGAAACACTCGCGCGGGAAGGGGAGTGAAAGGAGGGAGTAGGAGGGAGAGGTCGCATTCAGTGGCATTCAGGGAAAGGGCGGCGGCTTCCTCTTGGTGTGGTGTGCCCCGCGACGAAATAGCCGACGATCTTGCAGCAAGTGCACACCTACCGTTACCTGTCGATGTCCCCTAGGCTTGAGCAGCGAAGACATTCGTGGCACCATTCAACGCCACATACAACAGTGGCACCCAGACCCAGCATCGCAGGCGTGGAAAAGCTACCCGCTGTCACCTCGCGCAACATGTTGTACTACCAACGGAGGGGACTGCTGCGGTTGCGCGACGGGTGCATGCGGACGCAATCGCGCACAAACAAAGCCGTCAATTTCAGGTCTGCATATGCGCTCCCTATTCACAATCGAACCTACCTTTATACACGCAAGTGCCTTGGATGCGGAACGATCTCGACGTTATTTCACGTAACGCTGGAATTTGAGTTTCTGGTTATTCTTCCATTTACTCTAAATCCTACGAGGCTATGCTGCGTGACGTGAAGCCCAGGTGGCCAGCGAAGCCTGATCCGCGTGGCACATAGCGTTGCAGCTGCTTTTGGCGCTACAGGTATATATAAAGTGAGGGCACCACCCTATATTCATTCAGTGGCCTGAACAAAATCTCTCCCTCTCTCCTTGGCATAACAGTGCAAGTGTGCAGTGACGCGTGACAAGCTATCTTGAAGAGGGTGCTTCAAAAACGAACTGCGAGATGTTGCGTGCATAAGCTAATAGCACACCTACCTCATGACCATATGTCCCTGCCCCCTACTCTTCCGTAGTCACCGCTCAACGCTGTCAGTAACCGCGCAAGCGATTTTGAAGTGCACGCAAAACTTGCCTTCGCCTTCCGCGTTTTTCCAGATTCGTACGACGATATCTGGAAAGTTACTTTCTCCATACGGTGAAGCGTGATAAGTTCGGCAAGGTACTGTGTCTCCTATTGTACGCGACTTCGGTTCAACAATACGGTTAGAAAAAGAAAAGCATTGAGCAAGCCCCCTTTAGTGGGAAGTGCGGATGACTGGGTGACCTGTAGCACTCCAAGCATTTCTCAAATGTTGCGTGTTTCGAAATCCAGCGAAGCTTTGAGACACGTGATAAGATAGTATTCTCGTTGACATATATGGTATTTTATCTCCGTTATCATCATACTCGCGTGGTGGTCTCATCTCCACATTTCCCACCCGCTTTTCCGTGTAACCACCGCACCTTCGAAAATCGATCGAGCAGATTTTCCCGTCATTTCTTTTCGCGAAGTCTCAGAACAAAAAAAAGGTTGCAAAGACGCTTCACTTAGCAAACTCGGGATTGTTCCAAAATATTCGGGCGCAAGGCCTCCCTTGTGTACTGCGAGCAGGATGTTACAAATTTGTGGTCTTTGTGCGGACGTCTCGTGGTTCCTTCGAGACCAAGAGATTCGCAAGGAACGTTTGGGGCAGTCAGTCTCTGCTCAGGTGAATTAATTCATACGCGCATAAGTTACGCGCCAGCGTTTGAGTGATACCCCCCTGTTGTACACCGCTTTGACTGTAAATGTGGCCGTTCACTCATGGGTCGTTGGCTCAGTCGTTGTTGGCTGCTTCTAGTGCGCACCGCTCAAGAGCAACGTACCGACCAAGAAATGCGATAAACACCAGCAGCGCGCGCGTGTGTGTGTGTGTGTGTGTGTGTGTGTGTGTGTGTGTGTGTGTGTGTGTGTGTGTGTGTGTGTGTGTGTGTGTGTGTGTGTGTGTGTGTGTGTGTGTGTGTGTGTGTGTGTTTTCGCCTTTGGTAGTGATGACCGCTGCGGCCACTCAAGACCGTAAAATGTGTTCGTACCTTTCATCAAACATCGGCTTCGCCTCCGCGTGTGCACACAACTCTGGCCACACGCCTTCGGAAGAGGAAATGGCTCATGATTTTTTTCCCCGCTCTCTTGACGTAATCGTATACCTCACGCACCATCGCAAAAACATGCAATTTTCACGATGTTTGTGTCACAGCTTGCATAAAAGTGGGCATGGAGCAGAAATAATGCCGAGAAGAACGGGTGCATTTCTGTCCTACCCGTATCAGATGTAATTTCTCGCCGACTTTTGTGGCTGTTAGTGTGTTAGGTGGTCGGCATTCCTCGCCTTTTGTAGACTCCTCACACAGAAAAGGGACGATGGGCACGATAGCGGATGCAGTAAAATAAAAATACTTAGGCGCAGGAAACATGAAGCGCTCCTGGACACCACCGCCACAACGATAAAAGAGCCAGGCCTGCGCGGAACTGCAGGACAGTGACAGCGTTAGCTGGAGTAGCGACCTTCTTAGAGGCCATTTTAAATGCTTGAGAGAACTATAGTGCAAGTAGAGGTAAGGGGGGGGGGGGATATATATCCCCTGAATCAGAACTCTCATGCCGCCAAGTACGGAAGTACCCACTACGCCATAATTACTGCGGTATTATAACGTGCAAATCTGTATAACTGAACATTTTAGAGACTCTTGGCGTCGTTTCCCCGAGAACGAACCGAACTCTTGGCCCGGCGTCGACGGCGACCTGCGGTTTGGGCTTCTCTCTGCACAGCTGTCTGTTGTGCCCGACGGTGCTTTGCTGCAGCCGAGCGCGTATACGCGCGCGGCTGCAGCAAGTGAATCGCAAAGATATAGCTCTGCAATTCACTTCTTCAGCAGCGGTCCGCACTTTTACGAGGAGGCACCATCAGGTATATCGAAGAGCGAAGTTGAAGAACATTGTTTCATAATGATGATGTTGATGATGCCTCTGTAATGGGTGCAGAGCTACGAAGCATGCAGCCCTGTGTTCTTTCAAGTGATATTCCTCGAACTCGTTATGCAATCCACTTTCCGCGACGTGTAGTGGCGTATTATTATTCTGCCACGTAACATTACATTTGTAAATGCGATTACTCGGCAGACGTTATACCTGTTTAGGTCTTTTAGCGATGATTTTTCAAGCACAGGTAAAGCACAGGTTTTTCAAGCTCAGTGGTAGAATGCTCGACTGCCACGCAAAGGGTGTGGGTTCGAAACCACGCAGAGGACGTGAGTTTGAATCATCCTCGGTGCTGGTTGTTTTTTCTAAAATTTGCGCGATAGCGGTCACGGACACCGGCGGCGGCGGCAGACAACTACGGCGCCAAAAACGGCCCTTGTTGTGATCTCATAACAGCTTACGCTGTAATAATAATAGAGTATACGCTTCGATACTAACAGCATGGGCCGGGTTACAGCGCTCAGTGTAGCAGAGAATGCGGCAAAAAGTGTTCATTCGTCCGGTGTGATTGCTTTGTCGTTACCAGTTTGGGTGATAATCACAGATAAAGTGGGGCGTCCTCCCGTCGTAGGACGTGAAGCGGAGGAAAATGAGAGATGTGGTGCCACACGGTATCAGTACTAAATAGGCTGTTCTTGTTTCGACTGTGCTTGAAGATTCGCCAGGCTGGAACAGAAGCCAACTGTGGCAAAATCCCGCACATGATACAATGAAGCCCTCCAAACAGCCCATCGCAATCGCAAAGTGTATGCGTAGCATTGTTGTACATACATTTTCGCACTTTGTAGGACGCTTTATGTATGTGTACTGCGCTTTATTACAGTAATCTCTATGTTACGACATAATGCAGGAGTTAAATAAAGTGCACTTTTAGAGACAGTACAGATGACTAGCACACACATGCACGCAGGCACGCTTTAGTGAAGACAGTAAATGAAACAGAAGAAACTGGGTACCATTCTGGCAAAATTTTTCAAAGGAATTTCACAAGCATGATACCTTCCTATATTCTTCAGGTGTTGGAATATACACAGCTCGTAGACAGCAGGCAAAATCGCACTCGCGCACATCCGTGCACGGACGACAAGAAAGCCTGTCGCATTTATTCCATCCACCCTATAGTCGCAGTGAACAAGAATGCAGTTGTGGCCATGCGGCATGGAAGTCAATCGCTGAGCTAATAACACGGAGAAGGCTTGTTTGCTGATATCGAGAGTCTGTACATATTTTTGGAGCACCCCAATTTTCATACATGGCAGCCTCATGTCGACAGCACCAGGAGAACAGAACTTTGCTGAGTATTTGTAAACAACCGAAGAATCCCTAAATGGGGGTCCTTTTACTTCATTTCGGTTGACCAACGTTCGCTTAGACAACCACATCGTATCTAAAGCCTTACGTCATCTTTGCAAATTGCCAACGACAGGAGTCACACGAGAGAAAAATAGTGCTGGTTGTCACATGCACACATAGAAGAATGGGGCTATAGTTGCGCATGCCCAGAAGCTTTATAATTCGCTTGCTTACGGTACCCTTTTCAAAACAGGAAATCATTGTTGTTCACGCAGTCAAGTGCCATGCCTTACAGGCTTACTGTCGACACTGCAGAGGGAGGTGGCTGCAGGTGAAATGAAAGAAGAGACCGCCCGCGCAGACATGGAGGGGAGCATAGCTATCGCTCGTGAGCAGCGACCGTCGCAGCGGTCGCCCTCAGACCTGAATGAAAAAGACACATTTCAAAAACCGAAGAGAGAAAAAAGAAAGAAAAAGACGGACTAGCACATGCATGACCAGACATACGCACCGCTCCGAGAGTGGGACTAAGGACAGCAGTTACTTGCTCACTGGGGGAGCCCGAAGGAGAGAATACAGGAAGCCAGAGGAAAGGCGTCAACATTGTAGTGTGTCCACCCTTAGACCCCCAGTCCCACCCCCTCTTTTTCTGATCTATTCTTCGCTTCTTCGCGTACTGTCCCCGGCTAGTATGAACGTTTGTAGAAGCGCGTCTCCTCCTCACCCAGAGCCGGCCGGAGTTTCTTTTTCTCCGTTCTCCGCTACTCTGACCGAGTGGCGTAGCCTAGCGGGAAAATTTTAAACATAACCAAGATGGCGGCAGTGAGATCGCCACCTTAAGTTCCAGCGACTTTATCCGTGCATTGGATGCACGTCCTCCCTTCCACATCGCTCTGCACTGTGTTATGGTGGCTAAAATGCTGGGTGGCGACAGCTGTGCTGTCTGCTGCAGGCAACGTTTTTAGATACATGAGCTAAGCTAGCCCACCTAACCTAATCCAAGGACGTTGGCTACGGCGTCCGGCATATCAGTGCGCGGCGCCGACACCCTATGACAGCCCGTTCATTGCAAGTTGGTAACAAGCGTTTCCGTTTTCATAACACAGCGGTAGTTAGCCACGAAGGAAGTAAACGACACATTATGCATGCGCAAACATGCATAAAATGGTTCATAACAATTTTAAAGTTAAATGCTGGAGTGAACCCGGACAGGACAAGATAGGAAGGCGACGAGAGAAAGAGATAAAACTTTAATGTCGTCAGTATACGGAGGTAGGTGATCCGCCAGTCGAGCCTAGTGGCCACCTCCTCTGCTCTCCGTACGGCACGGAGCTGGACACTAAGGCTGGTGGAGGTCAGAACCTCCTCCTACTCCTCAGGTGAGGGAGTGGCCAGGAGATCGGGAGTCTCTGCAGTCCCAGAGGATATGGTTAAGTGTGGCTGTTGAGCCGCATTGCTGGCAATGTGGGTCGAATATGTAAGGGTATATGCGCGCGTAGATGTATTGGTTCGGAAAGGAATGTGTTTGTAGTCGGCGCCAGATAACCTCCTGGCGCTTGGTCAATTTATGGTGCGGGGGTGGTTTCAGCTGCCTCGACAAGCGGTAATACAGGGTAATGTCTTGATATGAGGTAAGGGCTTCATTTCATTTTATTATACTGTCAGCCTGATTGGGCTATAACAGGGGCGGAAGAATAAAAAATACAAACATACACATTGAGAAATAAGAACTCCTATACAATCATCTATAATAAACATTTAACAGTGATTGGCAGCGGATAGCCACGAAGCACTAATAAGAAGCACAAGCATAAAGTAAACCATATATATATATATACAACCATAAACAAGCATAAAATGAACTATATATCTTGGAACAACGCGTTTTTCAGGTTTTTGGCAAAGGAAGGTGCACATTCAGATGACACACAATGGAGTTTGGCAGCCTATTCCACTCACTGATCGCCCGCGGGAAGAAACTGTACTTAAAGCAATCGTTGTGGGATCTGGGGGACGGAATGTACATGTTGTGGCGGTGTTTTGATGTTTCCCCTGTTTTTATTTCTATGTACGTTGATTTCTCGATTTTTACTTGTTCTTTAATTATTAGAAAGAGTAATTTGAGCCTTTCATACTCAGTCCTTTTTTGTAGTGGTTGAAGGTGGGCTTGTTTACAAAGCTCAGTTTGGGAGTGGAAATGCTGGTACTTGTTAAATATGAAACGCGAAGCGAGTCTTTGTATTCTGTCAAGCTTCGTGCAATTAGCTTTTGTATAGGGATCCCACACTCCCTTTGCGTACTCCATAATTGGCCGTACGAGTGCCTTGTAAGCCAAGCATTTGATTTCTGGGCTGGCACTATACACGTTTCTCCGAAGCCTCCACAACGTTTTGTTGGCCTTAGCGCAAATGGAGTCGATATGCAGATTCCATTGTAGATCTGAAGTTATCAATAAACCAAGGTATTTGTGTTGTTGGACCCTGGCAAGCTCTTGGTCGCTGATGCAGTAGGTCTATTCTAAGATGCGTTTTTTCCTAGATACGGTCATCGCAACGGATTTTGAGGCGTTTATATCCATCTGCCAAATATTGCACCAATTATTTACTTTCTGGAGGTTTAAATTTAGTTCCGATTGATCAGAAGTAGATTTAACTGTATTATACAATACGCAGTGATCTGCAAAAAACCTAATGGGGACCGTAATGTCTTTAGGCAAATCATTGATAAAAATCAGAAACAGTAGTGGGCCCAAGACGCTACCTTCGGAAACTCCAGAAATAACGTTAGCCTGCGTAGATTTTTCCATATTGACCCGGGTCGAACGTAGGCTCCACCGCTCTGCTGATGAATCTTCGAGCATATTGGGGGGCCGCCTCGTTTCCCGGTTCCCCGCATGAGCCGGAACCCATATCAGTTCAATGGGGCATGGTGTGTCATCTTCGCCTGGAAGGAGAGGGGGAGGAGTAATCGCAGTGTTGTGGGTGCTACTATGCCACGTGCAAAGTTCGAAATGGCGGATTTTGAGTCGCTGAGTATAGTTGTGCACCCGGCTACCATTGCCAGGGCTATGTCCGCTTCTTCGGCTTCTGTGAAGTTAAGTGCACGGACGGAAGCAGCTGCTTTAACACAGGGCGATTCTGCATTGTTGCCGGCGAAAGTTACCACACTCAATGCGTAAGCGTGGTTTAGGCCACGGTAATGGGCGGCATCAACGTACGCCGCTTCGGAGTTTGACGCGTGGGTCCTGTGCAAGGATATGGCCCTCGCTTTCCTCCTACCGTCGTGGTGGCTGGCCAACATGTTCTTTGGCAGCGGCTTTATCAGAAATCTTTTCCTGATGTTCGGGGCGATGGTTGCAGGATAATATGTTACGAGTTGCAGATATCTTGTGCCCGATTTTATTAAGGATCCAGCGACCCGCCCTGCTTCCTTGTACCTGTAAATTTGCGCCGTACGATGTGCGAGAAGTTCTTCTAAGGTGTTATGTAGTCCAAGACTGAGAAGTTGTTCCGTAGATGCATTGCGGGGAAGCCCCAAGGCCACCTTATAAGCTTTGCGTATGAGGCAGTCTAGTTTGGCTCGCTCAGACTGTAGGAGGTGCAAATAAGTGAGGGCATATGTGATGCGCGACAAAACGAAGGCCTGGATCATCTGAAGTAATTCCTTTTCCTTCATGCCTCGCTTGCGTGCGCTCATGCGGGATATGAGGGGAGCCTGCATGGTTCACTGTTACAGTAAGGCGGTCCACTGTAATATTATTATGGTGGCTGTTTTGCACGTTGAGGCCGTTTACCCTCATGTGGTCGACCTTGGGTATTGGACATACACGCTAATGCTGGGTAAGGGGGTTTTGATTTTGCGCCGGTCGGGGGGTCGGAGTACTAGCAGCCCCGATTTGCTCTGCGAATATTCTAAACCCGCATCTGTGACGTGCTCGACGACCGTGTCCGTAGCCTTCTGTAGGGCCTCTTCAATCTGACCGTCGGATATCCCATGGTCGTCCAGAGCTTGATGTCATCTGCGTAGAGGGTGTGTCGCAGGCCGTATATCGATCCATCTGGCCAGGATCGAGTTCTTCGCCGCGATAAGGTGCGCCAGGCCGCTGTCCATCTTGTCTGTTTCGACGTCTGTTTCTATGGTCTTGGTTGACGCTTTGACGTCCGCAGCCAGCGAGCGGGTCCATTCTTCGATGTCCGTGATGGTATCTTCTGATCACTGTTGGCCACGTTTCCTTCTAAAATCTTCCCAGTCTGTCCATTAAAATTTGCGCTTGCTGCCCTGCGCTCTGTCCGGCGTCGAAACGCAGACTTCGACAATCATGTGGTCGCTCCCCAGGTCGGCTGAGGTGTTTTTCCACGTGGTGTCCGCCGGGCAGGTATTTCTGACAAACGTCAGGTCCGGGGTCGTGTCTCGGGTGGCGGAGTTGCCGATTCGCGTCGGGTGTGCCGGATCCGTAATTAAGGTGAAATCTAATTCCTGCGCGTTTTGGCCGAGTTGTCCCTTTGCCGTGCTGTATCCGTAACCCCACGCCGTGTCTGCCGCGTTGAAATCGCCCCCTGCAATCAGCGACCGGGACCCGGCAATCTTAAGCGTCTTTTGAAACAACGCCCGGAATCGTTGTCGGCGTTTCGACGGGCTGCTGTATACGTTGAGTAGGAATATGCTTTGTTTCCTACGCTTAGTTGGTATCAGTTCGATGAGAGCGTGTTCCATCTGGACGCCGCTTATTTCGTGGTCAACGAATGTGAGACGCTTCTTAACGAGCGTGCATAGACCCCTTCCCTCGATTTTGCTGTTGTGCGTTTTGTAGCCTGTTAATGTAGCCGCGTTCGTGAGTGTTTCTTGCAGTAATATGACGTCCGGTTTACGTGTTGCGTGCCTGATATGTATTGCTGTAGAACCGCCTTCTTGCCGGCGAAGCCGCGGCAGTTCCACTGCCATATTACTATTCCTTGATTATCGTAGGCCATTTTGAGGCGGATGAGAGTTAACCGGCTGCCCTTGATGGTTGCTTGGTCCCGCGTCGCTGCTCGCCGGCACGCGTCCATGCATCGTAAATACTGGGTGGTTCATTGTCATCTGCATGTTTTCCTCGAGGTTAGCGGTCCGGTTTGCAAGTCCGAGGACTGTTGCGTGTAGAGTCTGAATCGCGCTTTGCATGGCGCTTAGCATTTTTGTTATATTTTTAATTTCCGCTCCTACCTGGCTCTCGGAACCTCCCTCACACGTTCGCTGTTGGAGCGCCCGTTTCTTCGGAGCCGGTGCGTCTGCGTTAGGAACGCTCGCTTGCGCCTTGGGTTGCTCGGGCTGTTTGTTTTAAGTGCGAATGCACTTCTTAAGCGACCCCGAAAACTCCGCCGGCATCCGCGCTCCTCCTCCTCTCCCCTAGCAACGGCGCGAGGAGCGGAGAGGAGCGTCTGTAGCAACGGCGCAGCGACGTCACGCCCCACGTGACTGCGCGCGCTCCGCCCGCCGCTCCGTGGCTGCGCGCGCCCCGCGCCGGCTCCGCACCGCTCTCCGCGCCGTGACGTCACGGCGCGTTGTGCAGCTGGCGCCTCCGCGCCGTGGCTGCGCGCGCCGCGCCGGCTCCTCGCACCCTCTCCGCCCAGCTGGTGTGCCTCTCCCCCCGTTAGGTTTGCACTCACCCTCGGCCGCCGAATAGGTGCTGATCTGTAGTGACGTGTGTAGTGTGTGTATGTGTGTGTGTGTGACGCACTCGCAAGGTGCATTAATGCATCATACGAAAAGCGTGAAGTGTAAAATAAATAAATAATACTTCATATATAAATGTGTGTGTGTGTGTACAAATGCATCATGACAACAACACTTTAAATCATTAATTACACTTAATCATCATCATCAGTAAAAGTGCTTTGCACTTAAAAACGGCCGGACCTCCGTGGGTCGGCTGGCGCGTGCTCTCTCGCTGCCGTCTCCTTCGCTCGGCTCTGCAGTTTAGTCGCGCGCGCCCCCTCATAGCATCACCCCGTGCTTCGCACTTCCTCATACTCCCCTTCGGGGAAATGCGGGTATTTTTTTTGTTCCGCCGCGGCGCGTTCGCGCCTAAGTTCGTGCACCTCGTGCATTAGCTTTTGGAGAAGCTCGCGCATTGCCGAGTTCTCTTTCCTTAGCGCCTCTATGATTCCATTATCTGCCGTTTGATTTTGCTCTGGGACTTTAGGTGCTCTACCGACCCCCTCCCGCGCGGTGCCCCGGATAGTGTCCGCCCAGCTCACCTTGTCTCCGGGAGCTGGTGTCCTGGATCGGGATCGCGTCTGGCCACGGCTGCGCGTTCTCCTGCTGTAGGACCGGGACCGGCCACGCGATCGCGATCTGGAACGGGGTCTGGTCGGCTGGAGGGGCAGGTAGTCTTGCTGCGTCGTGTGGTTATTTGCCTGTTGGCGCTCCCAACGTCGTCTGCGAATCACGTAAGGAGTCTTGAACCGTGCTTTACAGGCTTTGTCAGCAGTCATGTGGGCGCCGCCGCACAGGTTACACTGCGGAGAGCACTGGTGTCCGTGGTCGGGGTTGCGAAGGCCGCATCCCCGGCAGATGCGACTGGCGGGATTTGGGCAAACGTCCATGCGGTGGCCGAGGCGGCCGCATTGATAACAGATGTCAATTTGCTTGCGGTACAACGTGCAAAGAATGAGTGTTGCGCCGTACCTGACGAATTTGGGGACCTTGAGTCCGTCGAACGCGATGACTACCGTGGTCGTATTTCCTATGCGTTTAGCCGCCAGTGCTAATGGGTTTCCCGGGTTTACGATTTTCTCGTCCAGTGTTTGGGGCCCGTCCTCAACGGGGATGCCTCGAATCACTCCTTTGGTTGTATTATCTGGTGCTGTTTCGTACGCGTTAACTTCGTGTCCTTTACCTTGGATGACAATTTTCCGCATCTTGGCGTAGCGGTCCGCGTTCGCACGTTTCGGAGTGCTCACAACGACGATGTTCTGGTGTGAGTTCGGACAGACCGTATCTTCCGCACTTCCCTCTGCCGTTATGCCTGCGGCCGCGAAGATGGCGGCAGTGACCATCGGGGCGCCGACTTTGACGATGTCGAGGCCGCCCTGCGGTCGCACCACGATCTTGATTTCCTCCTTCGGTAGTTTGGGCATGCGTCCCGCCTTGATAACCTTTCCTTTGACATTCCTGGATTTCGCCCCTTGCTGGCCGGTGCCGAGCGCGTTCGTTCTTGCGTCGATGTCATTCGCCAAGTCCGCCTCGCGGTGTCGTGGTCTCGAACGCCGTGCTCCGGCGGTCTTCCATCCGGCTTCTTCGGTGATAGCGTCAGCAGATATGTCTTCTCCAATCACTTCTACGGTCATTCTTGAGTCACGGTCGTCGGCTTCTTCCGCTTCTTTGGAGAGACTCCGCAAACGTGTCACAGCGTCCGTCGGCGACGCACAGCTGTTGCGTCGGCTAGGCCTAGCCTTAGGCGTACACGCCTAGGCCTAGCGTGGCTGCGGCTGGGTCGAAGTACAGAAAGTTCAATAACACTGCGAAAAGTGGTGGCCCACCTCGAAGTAGAATATCCGTCGGTTCCTCTCGACTTCACGGATGCGATGGTGAAAGATTTCCGTTGAAACACGGTAGAAAACGCCGCGAAATCATGCATAGAAGGCGGAGCCAATGTGAACGCGTCCGTTCGCTTCGGCGATCGCAGCGCCACCCAGTTAGTTGTGTTCTTCGGAAGATTTTTCAGGCGGCAAAGCACAACGTGCTGCTTGCCCAGGCAAGAGGTAAGTGAAATGGGGCGTAGGTTCTCGAGGTTGAGTTTTTTTCCTGGTTTTGGTATAAAGACCACACTTGCGCGTTTCCATTCCGGAGGTAGGTGGCCTGTTCGACACTCGTTCATATATTCAGTTAAGGCCCCTACCGACTTTTCGTCGAGGTTTCGGAGTATCTTGTTTGTTACCCCGTCGGGGCCAGGTGCTGACGTTGTGCCCAGTTTAGGAAACGATGCACAAACATCTGCCTCAGAAGTATCGGCATCCAAGTCCTCGTTGGGGCTTCCAGTGTACTGTGGCAAGTTTGGAATGCTGCTTTGTGACTGTTGACATACCGGATGGTGAGCTCCTGCAGCAGCTCGTCGTCAGTGCCATACTGGTGGGTTATTCGCGCAAGCTGATTCCGTGCCGCCGTCTTTGAACTGCCGGGGTCAAGGAGGTGGCGAAGCGGATGCCACGTTTTCTTGCGTGTCCATTTGCCCGCTCAGGTTGTCGCAGATTTGGCCCCACTGTTGGCGTTCTAGGTCAGCAGAATGGGCTTCAATTTCGCGTTCAAGCCTCGCAATACGGCGGCGAAGCCTGTTGTTGTGACGCTGGCGTCGCCACCTGCGCATGAGGCTTTCGTGCACTTCCCACATATGGAGCAGGCAGGAGTCTGTAGACGACTGTTCTTGAGTAATCTAATAGGATGGATTTGCAGGCTAGTTGGTCAAGCATCTTGGAAAAAACAGCGCGAACACAAGGACGATAGAAAAAAGGAACACACACGACACCACGGAGCGCTGACTATCAACTGATTTTATTTCGGCGAACACGTACATATATACATATGTATGAGCCTCGTCACAAGTGTTATACACTGATAAACACAAGGAAGATGCAAAGGTCATCTCATGATAAAAACAACACATGAAGGAATAAGCAATGTCATCATCACACATGCTGCATGTACATTATACAACGGTCATCTAAGGCTTGTTAGCGGACAGATATAAAATTTCTTTATCTAAGAGTGCGACAGATGGGGTGCTGACACAGTTATCCTCCAGCAAGGCAATCCTATGTGCTTCTATAATTTCCCGCGTCAACTGGGAGGGACTTTTTGCTAAAATTTCACATTTTTTATATAGGGTAATCGCCGTTTCGTACGTTGTGCGGTCGACACCTCGACTCAACGAACTAATCCATTCGTTTAGGTCTGATATGGACTCAGGCGCTGCTTCTTTTCGGAGCTGGCGGAACTTATCCCAGTCTGAAAGGAGAGCCATGGCTCACTTATCAATTGCTGGTGGTCATCTCTATGGTTATTACTAGAATGCAATGGTCACTTCCCAACGTGTGAGCCATGTTTTGCCATCGGGCACCTGGTGTATTTCTGCACAGGGAGAGATCCGGCGTAGTATCTCTACACACGCTGTTTCCGATTCGCGTTGGTTGCTGAGGGTCGTTGAAAATATTGAAACCCAAGTCGTGTATGATTTCCCATAAACGGATGCCCTTTGGGTTCGATTTGAGATGTACCCATTCGGGATGATGGGCGTTGAAATCACCGAGTATAAGCAGCTTTGCGCCCTTGGGCAGACGCGACACACTTCGGAAGATGTGAAGATGTTTCCTTTTCTCGAGGGGGCTGTATATATTTAGAATAAACAGTGCTTTGTCTCCTCCTCTTTTTGGTGCAATTTCCACCAGTGTGTGATGAATATCTGTGCCTTCAATTTCATGCTGAATGGCTGTGAGGCTTTTATGTACTAAGATGGCGGTGAGGGGTTGTGCGGTAACGGTCAAGTGTATTTTCTGATCGTATGAGACATATCCTGGTAGGGCTAGCGGGGCTGTCAGTTTCTTGCAAAGTTATTATATCCGGGGTATCCTCTCCGCATTGTGCTTGGCTCTGAATATACTGGGAGTTAAGTTCGACCATCCGAACTTCGATATCTGATGCGACGCAGGTCAAGGCCACGCCGTTATTTCGCAGTACGCGGGACGTCCACGTGCATGTTCCTCCATTTCACTGCGGTCGGCAATACGCAGCTATGTGCACGGGACGGAACAAAAGAAACGGCCATCGTCCCACTCGCGCACCTGAGAGCCCAGCGGGTGGCCGGTGCAAGTGGAGGGGTCTGAGTGGTGTGTCGTGGTAGACGCAGGGGGAGCATGGGTCGCGGTAATCGGGAGACCGTGCAGTATTGCCGTGAGTGTTGCAAAGTGTTGACAGACGAGACGGGCAACCCGCCTGCCTGTGGATTGGTGTATGTTGAGTGAGGGGCTTTCGAAAAGAACCCCGCCCCATATCGGGTATGTATAAAAACTGTTTTATGTGGGAAGAGGGGAGTGAGCGAGCCGTAGAGCGGCCGCCGCTGATCTGCTTGTCTGCCTTTGCCCTGTTTCTTGTCGTGTTTGACTTTGCCCTTTTTATTAAAGCTACATATTCGGAAGTGGCCTCCCTGTTCGCAACGTGTCGCCGGACGGTGACGAAGAGAAGGACTCTTCGTCTGACTGAGAACATTGCGTTGGGGTTTGCTGGTGTGACATTGCGGCAAAACACCACCCCACAACTTAACTCTGGGTATGTTGTTGCACGTGACCCCTCTTCTTGCGGTAGCCCCTACAGTTCCATTGCCAAACTGTAAGCGTTTGGCGTAAAGCCGTTGACGCTGTGGCCGGCGTTGCCCACTTGCTGAAGGTTTCCGCTAAGCGGCTAACTGCACATACAAGTCGGCCAGTGCAGCTTCAGTCGAACCCTTCAGAACAGTGAACGAATTAGCTGTTTCTAGGACCATTTGGTGGATGTTAAAACGCGTCTCAAGTTCGGATGTCAGTTCGGTTTTTAGGGTAGAAATGGCTGCCTTGACTTCCGCTGTTACTGACGTGGGGAGGTCAACTTCAGCGTGAAGTGAGGCGGTTGGCATGGTGGCCTTGCGTTTATTGGTGCTCTGAGGTTACTGTGCTGGCGCCGACGCCATGTTGCTAGTTGCATGCAGGGGACAATGTGGTTCTTGTGTTTGCGATGATGTGGGCGTCAATGTTTGTGTGTGGGTGACAAGTGCTCTGTCGATTTTGGATTCGAGAGACTGTATGTAGGCCGTCAATTCAGCTATCTGGGACTGCTGTGCCGAAATTTGAGCCTTAAGGGCAGAATTCTCCTTTGCCATCTGCCTCACTTGTGGATGGGATGAAAACAGCGATGCCGGGGGGCCCCGCTGCCAGGCTACCGTCTTAGGTACTGCTCCGGGGCATTGGCTAGACGAACGGGATCTTGAAGGCGCTCGTAGGGTAGAACGGGATCTCGGTCGCCGTGTGTGGGAGCGAGATCTGCTGACTCTGTGATGAGCTGGGCGGGATATTGGGCGCCGGGTACGAGATGTTGACCTGTCACGGCGGTTGTCCTGGCCGTCGCTGGCCTCGAGTGGTAGACGATATGGAATGGTCTCGTGGGGACAGTGAGCGGCTGCTGCAGCTGCCGCTATGAGACGGGTTGCGTCGGGTGGTCGATGCAGGTTCTTGGACACCTTGCTGCTCTTGCGGTTTAGGTGGCTTCTTCTTAATGGAGCGGTACTTGCAATTTGAGCTTCCTTGCAATTTGAGCAGCGCGGCGTACACGTCGATGGCTCGCCCTCTGCAGGTGGAGTATGTTCCTCACCGCAGCGACGGCACCGCAGCCTGCGGGGCAGCGGGCAAAACGTCCGTGTGGTGGCCGACCTTGAGCAGTTATAGCACGATTCCACTCTCTTGTATAACGGGTAGAGCTTGATGTCGGTGCCGTGGTAGAATATCCACTTGGTAAGGGTCTTGGTCATGAGTGTCACCACTATGTGCCTGGTTTGGCCCATTCGTCTGCCACTCACAACAGACATGTCGGGGTTGCTGGCTTGTATGTCCGCCAATATTTCGTCATCCGAAAAGTCGTCGAATGCGTTAAACATGATTCTTTGTACGGCGTCATCAGCAGGGGGGGGGGGGGGGGGGCGTTCGGTGGCTCACTTGACTCGGAGGTAGGCCCGGGCACGGTGTGAGTCGATGACAGTGTGGAAGTATTAAGGGGCGCCCACACTACCGGCAAGCTCGCCGTAACGGCGCGCCGGCCTCCGGAGGTTGGAGACGGCAGCCGAGCGAGCGCTGTCCACTGCACACCGGCGCGTTTCACCGGCGCGGCAGTCACGTGACACGAACAGCCGGCGACGTGGTGCGCGCTTCGAGTCTCGCACAGTCGCTGCATGATCGTGTGGAGGCGACGTTACACTCGCTTTGCGTTGTCTATGCGTCGACGCCGCGAACTTAGTCGGGGCTGCTTTTTTGTGTGACAAATTGTGAAGCTGTGACGCCTGATGACGGCACCAACATGGATATATCGAAACGACGGTGGATGTAATCACCTGGTGTGCTGCCTCCTACTACGACATCGTCGTACTCTTTAGGCACGACACCGAATGTTTGAAATGGAACCAAGATGGATATATCGAAACATCGAGGACCGTTCAAGTTTAGTTCTGCTGCTCGACTTGATTGAAAAACAGCGCTGTGCAGTAAGTGGTGTTGTCAAGCGATGTGTTCTACACATTGTTAAGATCGGCGTGGGCCCCCCATGGATGTGGTGGAGGGAGGTTGCTGCCGGTGGCCGCTGGATCTACCTTTCGGGGAAAATGACCGTGGGGAGCGCGTATGCCTGCGTTCCCACGGATGGACTTCGCCGAGCTGCCGTCTCGAAGAGACAAGTCTATTGTTTGACGGGGCAGCGACGGCCTTGTTCGCAAGCTTCAAACCAGCCCGCGGGAAGCTCCCGGAATCTGCAGGGACAGTCGGTCTGTCGTGCGGTGTGTGTGTGCGCGTTTGTGCCGCCTTTGTAGTAAGAACTTCGCGGCCGCACCGACGCAGCGAGAGGGGTGCATCAGAGCACCGGCCGACACTGAGCACTGCTGCCAGCAGGTGTCCCATTGCTTCCCCACTGTGAGAAACGGCAGCATTCGTCAAAAGGACGGGGCCGGGAAGAGTGCTTTTATTTGTGCTGCTGTTGTTCTTCAGCAAGCCTCTTCGCCGAACCGTACCTTCTCCGGATTTCAGCATCGGCTGCCACCCGGGTCACGTCATACCTTGCCACCGAGAAGCAGCGAAGGCGGGGCGTGACCTCCTCTCTTCGAGGGCGGAGACGACGTCGTACCATTGGACATTATTGTACATAGGTTGTATTTAATAAGAGCGCAAACTCGTTGAACCCCAGAGCTCTCATCAAATAAATCAAATAATCTCTCTTCTTCCTCTTCTGACTCGTCATCGTCTCCGTGTCAACCCCGCACTCCGGCAACCTTCCCTTGGAGTCGGGATGGGTGAAACGTCGACCTGTTAGCGAGGATCCTAGGACTGACGGCCCGACTCCTGCGACTCCCACCAGGATCCCAATATTTGGATGGCAGCGGCTGGGATGAACCTGGTGACATGGCGCTGCATTTGCGGGTGAGCGTTTGGTTTTTGCTTTGAGGTTTACCAGGCTTCAAATTCTGGGTTAACAATTTGAATTCCTGGGTAGGTGTGTGTGCGTTCAGACGCAAAGTGCGCGGTTTTAAGCATCTGTTCGCAAGCAAAACCATCGTTTTAGGCAGTGGCCATGGACCTGAGTAGGTTGCGAGGGGCAGAGCTGTTGCAGTTGTGCGATGAGTTGGCACTCGAGTGGGAAGAGTCGATGACTGAGTGTGAGCTACTAAAATTAATAGAGAAAAGTGGTAGCAGCGAGGAAGACATTGAATTCGCTTGGGGTCTTGTTCAGGAAAATCTTAAAAAGGAGGAAGCAAAGGAACTGTACGAAAAAGAAAAGAAAGAAAGGGAGATGAAATTGTTGGAGCTCAAAATTGAGAGGGATCGGTTAACGGTTCGAGGAGGAATTAGCGGAACTCCTGAGAGAGCAAGCGTAAAGCGTAAGGAAAGTAAAGTGCGGGAAGCCTTGTTCAGGCGTATTGGTGTCTCCGTTAAGGATGAGACAAAGAAAGAGGTGCTTGAGATGGCGGAAGATTGTGAGGCGTCCGCTAACGTTGCGTGCACGTTTCAAGCACAGGGAACAGTGGTTGATTCCAACTGTGAAGAGCGGGCCCAAGTAGCCAGTAACTCTAAGCGAGAGAGCGACTATGATGAGAGCGAGACAGCTCCCAGGAGCTGTAAAACGGAGTGCTCTTATCATAGCGAGACAGCTTCTAAGTATTGTGGTCCAGCTGCGGAAGAAATCGAAAAAGTCGGTAAGAGCGAGGCGTCACTAAGTGACAAAAGTGAGGGTATTGTGCTGGAGGTGGCGAAATACTCTGATACCGATAGATTCGAGGGTTCATTTCAACCACAAGAGGCAGTTGATTCTTACAACTGTGAGGAACGGAGCCAAGTGGCCAGAGGCTGTAGTAAAGTGGAGTCTCAGTGTAGTGAAGGAGGTGTCCAGAAAAATGAGTGACGAAAGTGTAGAGGCTTCCACGAATGCTCAGACCTTGGAGGGCAATGCATGCGACGCAGTTTGTAGCAGCGAGCGGCAGTACAAAGAACTGCCTGAAACTAATTCAGGAGTAATAGCAGAGTGCGAGCCAGGTGTAAATGTGGCTTTGAACAGTGCTACAGATGTCCTTGAAGTAGGAGATATCCTTTCCGCGAATTGTGAAGCGATCGATTCTTCGATGGAAAAGGACGAGGCAATCGCAGGGGCATCCGAAGAGTTTGAATACCCGAAGCTAAGTTCAGTGGAAAGTTCAAGCGCGGCGGGTGTCCGTAAACACCGCCGAAAAAAAAAAAGCGTGCTCGAGCAGCACCGCGGAAGCGCTTGAAGGAACCAGCGAGGGAGCGCGCGAGACAAAGGGCAAGCCCAACTCGCGGCAGGGGGAAATTCTCTTTGTCCCGTTCGGTAAGGCGAACTAGAAAGAGGCACGTTCTCAGTAAACGGATGCAGCCCCTCCGACGAAGGGGAAAAGTGATGTTCTGGAAGAGAATAGCGGGTCGAGGTGGTTTGGCCAGTAACAGGCACCCTGCGCGGCCAAAAGAACTGGCTAGATTTTGTTTGCGATGCCAGCCGTGTCTAATTGGTCTCAAGAATAACACTGCAGTTGAGCGTCCCGCGACAGTGCGCAGAAAGCGAGATAGACCGACCTTCCATCTATGCTTCAGGTTAGCCCGTCAGAGGACAGAAGGAAAGCGGCCGCGAAGCCGAATCAAGCATGACAGCAGAACACGTGGAACAGCTTGCGGTGTGCGTCTATGGCGAGCGAGAAAGCCGTCGGGACCGAGACCCCATAGGGTGCGAATCAAAGGAATTCGCGTACGGGGAACGCGGAGCGGTCCGTTGTGGTCATTTTGCAAGCGCATGCAAAAGTGAGGTACAGTTTAAGGCTTGTCGCGAAACCAACACTTGTGAATTGAGTAGCTTGCATGTTTGACAGGAAATGGTGTACTGTGTATTACACTCTGCGTAAATAAAGGCGCATTTCAGAGCTCGTTCAAGAGTAAAGCCAAATCAGTTTTGTGATAATTTTGACTTCAGGGGTGCAGTCCTGTCGTGTACTTTTGATACTTAGTTTACAGCGCTTGAGCAGTGCCATATTTTTTCTTGTTACTTTCATGTTTACGGCATTGAAGGTTATTTTGGAGTAAGCGTTGGCTGCTGTAGCGGTTAGTACGCGCCGTTACGTGAAGATGGTCGAAGGGACAACGCGTCAGTTAAGTGTACGGTCACTTTGAGGTACTGTGAGAACCGCGTCATGTTGAAGCGCTGAAGAGAGGAATAGCGTTATTGAATCAGTAAGCGGTAAACTAGGCGATGTTGTTAGTAGGCTGCGCTTAGAGCGATTTGCATTTGCGTAGAGCTCGTTGCAGTTGTGAAGGAGTACATTACTTTGAGGAAAAGTTCATGACACTGTAGGTGGTGTCGGTTGTCGAGTTGCGTGAAATGCCAGCAGTGCATTTAAGGTTGTTTCTTTAGTAAGTTGTTCGTTGAACACTTAATGTGTATTTTTGGAGAGTGGGCTTCGGGCACCACAGACTAGGTGCGGCTTATCAGCGTAAATGTGTTCTGTAAACTTAGTTTAGAAGTGAGTTTTTTGTAAGTGAGTTTTGTTTGTGTTGAAGTTCTTATCCTAAGTGGGAGTTTGAAGGTTAAGAATGTTACGTTGTACTTCAAGACGATGTGAGTGGCAGAGGATCGGGCGTTATTTTCAAGTTAAATAAGAAGAGCACGGAGAACATTCCATTTCTTTTGAAGGTGGTAAATTAGCTGACAGTGAGAGAGGATATCTGTAGTGCGTTTGAAAAGTAACGTGTATGTTTTGTATGGGTGGCACAGAGAATTGCCAGTTGCGTGCACGAAGCGGATCTTGCTCTCGAGATTGATCGCTGTCCGCTTATCGGGTTAGGCGAAAGGCCTCAAAAGAATGGAAGCTTGCTCCGATGGATTCCGATCATCCAAGAACGTTTTACCGTTCGGTATGGGAAATATACCGTCAGTGGAGGTGCTGACGCACTCAGCAGGAGAGTATGAATCTTAAAGTGGGTGCCATCATTGTTAACCTTTTGCTCGACAAATTTTGTAGAACCAATTCTTGGGTAGTTCTGGAGAGGGAACTCTTCCATAGCTGCCCCAGGTTTGTCTTGAGCAAAACTTTGCAAGGGAAGATGGTCACTTGCTTAAAATGAGTCCGAAATTTTTTGGGGGTGATTTAATGTTTTTGATAAGCCTGGTAGATCCGAAGCAGATTCTGAATGCTTGCGCGTGGTGTAGTGTTGTGGCGCCTGGATTGTTCCGAGATCTCTCTCCTGGACAGCAATTGCGTTCCTGGCCATTCGAGAGTTTCCTGGCGCCGGAAGGACTGTTAAGATCAGCGTGGGCCCCCCATGGATGTGGTGGAGGGAGGTTGCTACCGGTGGCCGCTGGATCTACCTTTCGGGGAAAATGACCGTGGGGAGCGCGTATGCCTGCGTTCCCACGGATGGACTTCGCCGAGCTGCCGTCTCGAAGAGACAAGTCTATTGTTTGACGGGGCAGCGACGGCCTTGTTCGCAAGCTTCAAACCAGCCAGCGGGAAGCTCCCGGAATCTGCAGGGACAGTCGGTCTGTCGTGCGGTGTGTGTGTGCGCGTTTGTGCCGCCTTTGTAGTAAGAACTTCGCGGCCGCACCGACGCAGCGAGAGGGGTGCATCAGAGCACCGGCCGACACTGAGCACTGCTGCCAGCAGGTGTCCCATTGCTTCCCCACTGTGAGAAACGGCAGCATTCGTCAAAAGGACGGGGCCGGGAAGAGTGCTTTTATTTGTGCTGCTGTTGTTCTTCAGCAAGCCTCTTCGCCGAACCGTACCTTCTCCGGATTTCAGCATCGGCTGCCACCCGGGTCACGTCATACCTTGCCACCGAGAAGCAGCGAAGGCGGGGCGTGACCTCCTCTCTTCGAGGGCGGAGACGACGTCGTCATTGGACATTATTGTACATAGGTAGTATTTAATAAGAGCGCAAACTCGTTGAACCCCAGAGCTCTCATCATGTGAAATAAATCGTCTTCCTTCTTCTCAATCGTCTTCGGTCTCGGAGTCCGCTCCTTGCAACGACAACCTCTCCTACGAGTCGGGAGGCGCAACGGCACCCCACCAGATCTCAACAACATGCAGGAAAGTGCTGATCGCAAAAACAAAACCACGTTCATCTGTGTGTTCGTGTCGTATTGTAGGTCTGTGTGAGCCATGATTGTGCACTGAAAGGTAAGTGTCACACGAGCTAGTGCGCTGTCTCCTAGCATGCCGTCTCTTGTGGGCTAGAGCAACCAGTTTGCTTTCTTTTTGCCGGCACCACACCGGTGGCCGCTTCATGTGGTCCGATCGTCTTCAAATCTAATTTTACGCCGCCGATCACTTGCTCTTCTGAATTTCGTAATAGCATGGTGACGTACAGCAAATGCTGTTTCCAGCACCCCGAGCACAATATCGCGGCACGGGCAATTACAATGTTACAGTGTGCATGTACTTTTCTTGTAAATAAATTCTTGATCAACATTATTTATGTGTCTATCTATTTGTAATCTGGGTTTACTTTATCCTAATAAAACGGGTACAAACGTCTCTGAAACACTCGTCGTGTGGAATTTTCTTTTGCGATGTCGAGGATCGGGTACGAAGAAAAGAAAAAAATGCGAACCGCTGCCAGGTTGACCAAGCCGTCTCGGCGGCTCGCGAGTATGGTCATAGCAACCAATCCTCGGTCGCCGATTGGTCACATCGCCGCCGGACAATTTGGGTCTCGGCACCAAATTCTCCGGCAAGCTCTCCGGCGAGGAATACCTACCGTTTTTGAGGACTATTGCCGTCGCCCGGCGAGTTCCGAACGGCAAACGGCGAACGGCAAGCTGCTTTGCCGGTAGTGTGGGCGCCCCTTTACTGGTGGGGTGCGTCCGTAGACGATCCAGACTTGCGGTGGCTGATCGGGCAGCGAAGCTGCCTTGAGCAGGGCGTCATGCAGTTGCCACGGTGGCACTTTTGAGGTCGATCGGCATTCGTGGCCTTCCTACGATATGGATGGTGTTCTGCGGCAAGCGGGGGAGCACGTCGGTGTATTGGAAGCGTACTTGGCTTAACTTGGTGTCGAGGTCCCGGTGCAGCAGTGCGGGCATTATGCACTAGGAACAACATGGGCTTGCCTTGGCTCTGAAGTTCCCGTCGGCGTCGTTCCTGGGCACGGTAGCCGGGCGTCTGCCACGAGGCGTCCGACAACGCCTCTGCGGAGATGGTTTGACCTTCTACGACGTACTCCATGCCGGTGGGAAGCCGGGGCACGACGATGGAAACAGTGGTCGGGGTTGCGCTGCAACGCCCGGGCTTGGAGCCGAGCGCGCGCTAAGCGTCTCAGGCTTAGGGTGGCGACCGGCGTGATTCGGAAGAAATAAAATTCTCCTGGGGGAATCTGGAGGCGCCCAGAGCAGAGTGTGGTACCCAATCGTTCCTGATAACTTCATGCACCCACTCGTGCAGAAATTATTGGTCGGTAAGCATTTGTCGAAGCAAAATTGTGGAGAAACTCAGGAGCCGATACACCGTGCGTCCGATCGTTCCGAGAGTTCGCCTCGCGTCTCTAGGAAGACGAGGAGATCCAGGCCTGATTTTTTCAGCCCAAAGTGCTCCGTTCGTGCCTTGGGTTAACAAAGTTTGTAGCTATTGCAGTCTTATATAAGGAATCATCATCATCATCAACATCATCAGCATATTTAGGTCCACTGCAGGACCAAGTCCTCTTCCGACAATTTCCAATGCACCCTATCCTGAGCGAGTTGGTTCCACTTTATGCCCGCAAACTTTAATTTCATTGCTCCATCTAACCTTCTGCCGGCCACTGTTGCGTTTTCCCTCTCTTGGTATCTATTCCGTCGCTCTTACACTCCATCTGTTATATCTTTCCTCGTCATGACATGTCCTGCCCAGGTCCACTTCTTTCTTTTAATTGATATAATAATATCAGCTACTCCTGTCTGTTCCCTGATCCATTCCGCTCGTTTTTTATCTCTTAGCATTATCCCTATCATTTTTTCTTTCCATACGTTGCGTGCTCCTTATTTTCATCTCTAGTTTTTTCGTTATCCTCCACGTTTCTGCACCGTACGTTAGTACTGGGAGAATGCAGTGATTGAATGCTTTTCGATTTAGTGAGAGCGGCAAGTTCCCAGTCCTGATTTCGTAATGCCTTCCGAATGCGCTCCAGCCCATCTTTATTCTACGGAGAATTTCTTTTTCATGGGTAGGAGTTCCTGCTATTAACTGTCCCAGGTATAATTATTCGTTTACACATTGTAAGGGTTCATTGTTGATTTTAAATTCCTGTTCCTTAGCTAGGCTATTGAGCATAACTTTGGTCTTTTGCCTATTCATTTTTAGTCCAATTTTAATACTTTCTCGGTTTAGGTAATAAATCATGTTTTGTAGTTCGTCTCCAGCATTGCTAAAGAGCACAATGTCGTCTGCAAATCGTAAATTGCTTAGATGTTCTCCATCTATTCGAATTCCCTTTTCTTCCCAGTCTAGACGTTTAAAGATTTCCTCTAAACATGCAGTGAATAGCATCGGGGATATCGTATCTCCTTGTCGCACACCTCTCCCGATCAGGATTTCTCTGCTTCTCTCACGTAGGAGTAGTGTGGCTGTGCAATCTTTGTATATGTTGTTTATGGTTTTCACGTATATGCCAGGTACCCCTTGTCGACGTAGAGCTTCTAGAACTGCTTGTATTTCTATAGTCAAATGCTTTCAAGATAAGGAATCGCGAATTCCTTCTCTTGAAACCAGATTTACAATTTAAATGGTCCAAACTCTACACTAAGACGAGACCAATATATATTTATTAGACAACAAGATTTATTTTTTCGTGTTTGTTTGCTGCGAAGTTACGTACCACAGGTGGTTGTCACACAAAAACTGCTATGCCCGCTAAAGGTAGGGCTCACAGGCATAGCCATAAGTGATAACAGTTCTAATTCATCGGAAATTTCATTTTACAACATATTCCTTAACAATACCAAGCAACTTCCGTGGCGTATCCTTAATGGACTTCTACAGGATCACTCGAGTCGGATAGGCACTAGAGTTGTCATAGCAACGGGTGCTTGGCAGAGTGAGGAAAAGGCAGGAATAGGAATTTTTCCCTCAGAACTACACTGGTGTTTCTCTGTTAGACTGTCGGATTACACCCCAGTATTTGTGGCAGAATTTTTGGCGGCTATATTGACTTTGCGTAAACTTCACTCCTCCATCACTACTGCGGTAAAGTTACAGACTCGCTAGCATTCAGTGCTTCATTAACTGCTCCAGGTGAATCGCACATTCTGAGAACGTTACGCACTTTGGTTCCAAATCATTTGCAAAAACTACGGTTAGTTTGGGTGCCTGGTCACAAAGTATTGGTCATAAACGAATTGGCACACACTTTGGCTAAGGCTTCCATTGCAGGTTCTGTTCTTTCTGTCGTTCCAGATACGGCGCTTGTTACCGTAGTCAGATTCAGAAAGTACGCCTTATTTATTTATTTATTTATTTATTTATTTATTTATTTATTTATTTATTTATTTATTTATTTCACAATACTGCAGGCCAGCATGGCCCAGGCAGGAGTGGAATTACAGACAAAGGGAACAGTATAGAAATAATTGTTAATAACACTGGCAGCATAAGCAATACACCACTGTCGCTAGTACAATTTTAGCAAAGGAATAAAAAAGAAAAAGAAAAGAAAAAGAAACAGCGCCAACAGTTTACAACAACACGCGCACGACAATTAAAAACACAGTTTAAATGATTCAGTAATCAATACGACAAATGTTCTTCAAGGACTTCGGCAAAATTGTCTGCTTCGCAAACAAACTCGGGTAGACTGTTCCAATCCGAAACAGTGCGGGGAAAAAACTCTGTTTGAATGCCTCCGTTTTGGCAAAAATGTGTTGTAGGGTGTGTTTGTGAGTGTTGCGCGTAGTTCTCGCTCTAGTGGTCTTTAAATATGAAGGTGTAGATATACCAAGCTTTCCGTTTAAAATATTGCGCAAGAACTTTAGTCGACTAATTTTTCTGCGAACAGCCAAGGTGGGGATGTTATGAGCTTTCATGAGTTGAGTTGGTGAATCTAGTCGTTTGTATTTATTGAATATAAATCTAATGGCTTTCTTTTGTAGCGCTTCTAAGCTCTGTATATCTTTTTTAGTGTACGGATCCCATACAACGGACGCATAGTCCAATTTAGGTCTGATAATAGAATTATACGCTTGAAGTTTAACATTCACAGTTGGCTTTGCAAGCTTCCTTTTCAAAAAACACAGTTTTCGAAAAGCTGAAGTGCACACTGACGAAAATCAGGTGATTATGCAAGCTCTACAAAAGCTCTACAAAGCTCTACAAAAGCTTATTGATGTCGACACCCTGTCTTGCATAATCACCTGATTTACAGCACTTACAATACCCTTGGAGCAGGTCATTTTGCCAAACCAGGAAAATCGAAGCAATATTGACGAGGTTGCGATGTAGAATCCTGACGTTGAATTTCTATATGCACCGAGCTGGTCTGGCGGTTTCTTCTTTATTGGCTTTTTGCAACGAGCTAGAGAAAATCGAACACTTTTGCTGGAATAGAGGCGCTTTACCTCCCTTAGGAAAAACACTACTGAAATGGCATTGCAAAATCTGGGCAGTCCATTACCAATTAAGCATTGTACTTCTTTCATTCGGGTCTTCCGTGCTGGGACGCAAGAACAGGAATAATGCCTTGCTCTACAAAAGTTCATTAGGGATTCGAATCAATTTGCTTGTTCAGTTATTAGATCCTACTTACTTATTACATTATTCTCTATTCCATTTAGTGATTGTCATGTTATTTTATTGAGTTATTTCGTATCAAAAGATTACGTTTGTAATATTCAAATTCACATCAAAGGATGAATAAGCCTTTCAGGTAGTATAACTTAGTAAATTAAACTCAAATCCGCCTGAGTCTTGGCCAATCCCCCCAAGTCGGTAGATGCCAAATGTGAAGGAGCATCAGCATCATAAGCATCACCTTTTCAGTCTTGGTTTTCAATTAAAGTGACCCGCTCTCTTCCTGATGTTCCTGCATCGCGACACTGGTGGAGATGCTGGGTAAATGATCGGCACACCCCTCCGCAACCCTGCATCCAGTCCACAACGATTTGCACGCGTTGAAACACCGTGCCAGCCGCCGGCTGTCATGCCTGAGTCCAGAGTGCGGCTCGTTACCAGAAAGTGCAACCGTGACCGAGCGGAACACTTAAGACATGGAAAACCCAGGCCCATCACAGGTGACTGTCTTGAATCCTCGATCTCCTCCCATCTTTCACGCAATGCCTACGAGAACGCCGAAAACTGGCTCGAAGAGTTTGAGAGCGTAGCCAGTGTCAATGGGTGGAACGTCGGCGCAGGAGAGAAGTTAGTACACATTTACTTCTCCCTTCAAGACGGCGCCCGAACGGGGTTCACAAATCGTGAAGGTCGTCTTGGCAAGAGTTCACCCGAAAGTTTCTCGACACGTTTGGAAGCACCGAAAGGCGAGAGCAAGCTCAGCGACTCATCGAATAGCGCATACCCAACGAAACAGTCACCATGTTTGTTGAGGACCGGACCCGGCTATTTCGTCGAGCAGACCCGGACAAAAGCTCAGCTACCTCGTGCGCAGTGTAAAGGAGCAGCTATTTGCCTGTCTTGTGCGAAACCCGCCAAAAAGCGTCGACAAATTTCTGAAGGAGTCGACGGCCATCGAACGCGCACTACAGCTGCGTTACCGCCAGTACGACCGCGTCGACAATGGTGGACCAACCAGTGCCGCGGCCGTTACAGCATTGTCACCAAGTGATGAGGGTTTGCGTCAACTGATACGCGAAATCGTGCAAGAAGAAGTCAAGAAGCTCCTCGCCACGCCAAATGAATGCGCGATTGCGTCGATTTCTGAAGACAAGAGATGAGGCAAGCGCTTTCACCTCCCGAACAGAACATCGAAACGCGTATTGCCAGTCCCATGCTAGGCAGAAGTCGTCTGCCGACCGCCGCCCGACGCCGCAGTACTACCTGCAGCAACCTCCAACGCGACCACCGCTCGGAAAAACCGACATTTGGCGCACTCCCGACTTTCATTGTGGCTGGCCACATATGTCGTTATTGTCCTTATAATGAAGCAGGACATCAAGGATTTCCATCGCCTGCTCCACGTCGCCCGAACAGCCGACCTTACGTCGATGCAAGTGTAGCAAGTAGGCGCGATGATTCCCTGCACGACGATTCTCCTTCAAGTTCACCACCAATTCGGCCAAGTGCCACTGACTTCGCCAGAGGGAGGTCCCCCAGCCCCCGCCGGGGAAGCTAAATGACGCGACCTTTAGGAGGAAGGTTGCCAATCGCCGAAAAGCTGAAAATCTCCCATTACAAATAAAGGAACAGCCGGCGAAATCCGACGATTTGACGAATGACGAAATCGTAAGCTCAGAGATTAGTGTTAAGGTCTACGGTCATATGTGACGGCACTGGTGGACACTGGAGCGGACTTTTCAATAATGAGTGAAAATTTGGCGGATAGGCTCATTAAAGTTAGAACAGAATGGTCGGGACCACAGATTAGAGGAGTTGGAGGCCGGCTGCTGACGCCTACTGGAAAGTGATGCGAGGGTAGGGGATGCCCCATACGTCGCCCCTTTTGTTATCCTCTCCGACTGCTGCAAGCAGGCCATCTTATTCCTGCGTGAATGCGGTGTTGTCATGAATATACCGGAAGATCTGTTTACATTTTCCACAGATCCAAGTGCAGAGCTACAGCGCAAGCCCTTGTGTCTCCTGGATGACGGGACCGTGCCGCCGTTATCTTGCCATCTTGTTTCGGTCAGGTGCGCCGCGTCGCACAATGAAGACGGCGTAGCTGAACAAGTCCCCACACTTTTGCTCACTCAAGGTGTGTCTATAGCCAGGAGTATCGTCAGTGTAGTGTATGGTCAAGCCGAGGTTCTACTGACAAACTTTGGCAACGAACGACGACATATCACCGAAGGCACTAGAGTTGCTTTCCTCGAAGAAGTTGCAGAGTTCCGCGAATGCCTTGCAGTACAGCACGGCGAGCCAGATACCTCAGCAACACCGCCTCTTGACGTGAGCATAAGTTTGCCGCTGCCGGAGAGGCAACGTCTTATTGATCTTCTGCACGAGTTTCAAGACTGCTTCTTGTCGACCTCAAGAGTCAAGCAAACGCCACTGACACAGCAGCGCATTATAACAGAGGAGACGGCACGACCAATCCGACAGAGCCCTTATACCGCGTCGCACCAAAGGAGCGCGAAACAATTCAACAAGTGAGGAAGATGCTCGACGATGACGTTATATACAGCCATCGAAAAGTCCTTGGGCATCGTCGGTAGGGCTGGTTAAAAAGAAGGACGGCAGCCTACGCTTTTGTGTGGACTACCGCAAACTGAACCGGGTCACAAAAAAAATCACAGCATATTCACGGGGTGAATGATGATGAGTGGGGCGTGGTCGGCTCCACGGTGGTCGGCTCCATAGGCACGTGGTCGGCTCCACGGTGGCACTGAAAAAAGTAAATAAATAAAATAAAAACAAGGAGTGCCGTTCGACCTACTGCATCGGGACGAACGGCACTCCTTCTTTTTATTTTATTTATTTACTTTTTTCAGTGCCACCGTGGAGCCGACCACGTGCCTATCACCTCTGCCCTTTCCGCCAGCTCTTCAAAATTGCCGCCGTACGCGCATTGGGAGAAAACATGTTGGTGCCCCTCTGCCCCCTCCCATCTTTTCCCAATCACTCAGTAAATCGTTTCCGCCCTTTCTGTATGGCTATATAAACTAAAGAGAGAAAACGAAATGTTGTCTTGAGAAAGGTATATATATATATATATATATATATATATATATATATATATATATATATATATATATATATATATATATATATATATATATATATAAACGCGGAGCCGCGTCAAGAAACGCGGAGCCGCGACAAGAAAACGCGGAGCCGCGTCTAAGGCCGTCGAGGCAGTCATTGGCCGAGTGTGCTCGCGTTCCCCATTTGCCCTGCGAAGTCCTTCCACAAGATGACAAGGTCTCGACTCAGGATGAGGGCACCTCTAAGGACCTGCCGCTACAGCTGCAGTCGATCGATGGCTGGAAGGCGGAACTCAAACCTCACAGTTTGGACGCCGCTGCTTCAGACAGCTCCTTGTCAACACCTATAGAGCGCCGCTTTCCGTTGACCCTGGCAGCGACAACGCTGTCGAAATGGAAGTTACCTCGCCCTGCAACACGGGAGCTCGTCCATTTGTCGCGGACACTTACGAGAAGACCACACGTCACAGAGAGTATGCGACATCTGAAGGTCAACGGTCGAAAGCACGCTCCTTTGTCCATGTCAGATCTGCGGCGGAGGAGCAATAGGCGAAAAAAGCTCCCCCTACATCGCATGCGATACCGCCTGCCAGAGACATGCCTGGCAGCCTGCCCCGTGAAGCCACAGCGTGGCCGAGACCATCGACAGCCATGGCAAAGCAAGTACCGCTCATTGAATGTGTCCTTGGTGGTCCTGCAAGGGAAGTTGCAGCATCACCAACACCAGCAACGACCTACGCGGCACAGCCAGTGCCGGCCCCCGGAGGACTTCTTCAATGTTCTCCGGGGCAGACCACGGCGAGGCCGTGACCGTCCACAGCGGCACAGCCAGTGCCGCCCGCCGGAAAAACACCTCATATCTGCCTAAGCTCGCAGCGTGGCCGAGTGTAATGATAATGAACTCTGCCGTAGCTTGGGCGCTCGCGCTACATGCACAGAGAAGCAGAGGAAGACAAAGTAGAGATTAGAACAGCCGGCCTGCTGCAAAGGCGCTGTGTCTGTCTCGTTCTTCTTTACAATATATATATATATATATATATTGTCACGAAGGTGATCGACAAGGCTCAGCAAAAGTAGCACGTCCTGCTTTAATGATGGCGTCCAACTCGATCAGAACGCTCGCACGATCTCCGCTCTTCTTCGTCTTCGGACTGTAGGAGGGGTGGCCATAGTGGGTAGCTCGCCGCCGGCAAGAAGTAATCGTAGTGGGCACATCCCCTCGCGTCATTACTCCCCGCTTGAAAAGCGACCGTGCGTGAGGCAGCAGCAAAAGATGTGGGCGCGATGAAAGCAGGTAGAGGACCGCGTAATCACGGGCATAGTACGGCTTCATCCGTACAACGTGAACGACCTCCGGTCGCGGCCGACGTCGGCTCGAGCTGGTGGACGTAGTCTGAGGGACAACCTCATAGGTCACGTCGCTTAGGCGTCGCGTTATCTTGTACGGACCAAAGTACCGTCGCAATAACTTTTCCGAGAGCCCCGGTTGACGGACTGGTGTCCACACCCAGACGCAGGCGCCTGGTTCATACTGGATGGTCCTGTGGCCACTGTTGTATCGCTGCGCGTCGGCACTCTGCTTGCTGCGGATTCGGGTGCGAGCAAGCTGGCGAGCTTCTTCTGCTTTCTGGATAACGTCGTCAGCATTGTCGCTTCTTGGAGTTCCAGTGTCGACCGGTAGCATGGCGTCCAATGGGGTCGTAACGCAGCGTCCGTAAACGAGTTCAAATGGCGTGAATCTGGTGGTTTCCTGCACAGCGGTGTTATATGCGAACGTGACGAATGGTAGAATCTGGTCCCACGACTTGTGTTCTACGTCAACGTACATCGAGAGCATATCGGCTATGGTTTTGTTGAGGCGCTCTGTTAGGCCGTTCGTTTGTGGGTGATAGGCCGTAGTTTTGCGATGATCAGTATGAGTCAGCGTGACAATCTGCTGCAATAGGTCAGCAGTAAATGCCGTTCCTCTATCGGTTATTAAAACAGAAGGGGCCCCATGACGAAGGACGATTTCATGGATAAAGAATGTGGCAACTTCTGCAGCGGTTCCCCGCGGTATCGCTTTTGTTTCTGCATACCGTGTCAGGTAGTCCGTTGCAACAACTATCCATTTGTTCCCTGCTGATGAAGTGGGGAACGGTCCCAAAAGGTCCATTCCCAACTGCTGAAACGGCGCTGCGGGAGGGTCCAGGGGTTGCAGAAGACCAGCTGGCTTTACAGGTGGGACCTTGCGTCGCTGACAGTCGCGGCAGCTGCGCACGTACCGTTGTACAGAAGAGTATAGGTGGGGCCAGTATTATTTCTGTCGTATGCGGGCTAACGTACTGGCGAAGCCCAAGTGAACCGCGCATGGGTCGTCGTGGCATGCCTGCAACACTTCTTGGCGCAGTGAAGCTGGGACCACAAGGAGGAACGTTTCTTGGCTGTTGTCGAAATTCTTCTTATATAGGACATTGTTCCGGAGGCAGTAAGAAGCGAGGCTGCGCGACATCGGCGGTGGAATAACAGCATCGCCTCCCTGAAGATGAATAATCAGAGGGCGCAATGAAGTGTCTGCACGTTGGAGATCAGCCATCTCTACAAAGTCGACTATGCCGAGAAACGGGAAATCTTCTTGTAAGTCGCTGGTCTTCAGCGGTAGGGGCGCACGTGAGAGACAGTCAGCATCACCGTGCTTCTGGCCGGAGCGGTACACAACTGTGACGTCGTACTCCTGAAGACGGAGGCTCCAGCGAGCGAGGCGGCCAGAAGGGTCCCTAAGGTTCGCGAGCCAGCAAAGTGAGTGGTGGTCACTGACTACACGAAAAGGCCTGCCGTAGAGGTAGGGTCGGAACTTGCCAATGGCCCAAATGACTGCCAGACACTCCTTTTCGGTCGTGGAATAGTTGCCCTCCGCCTTTGTCAGGGTGCGGCTCGCATAGGCTACGATGCGTTCGGCACCGTCTTGCCACTGAATGAGCACAGCACCAAGCCCCACGTTACTCGCGTCAGTGTGGATTTCTGTGTCAGCCTCGTCGTCGAAATGTGCTAGTACAGGAGCTGTCTGCATTCGGTTTCGCAATTCTTCAAAGGCTTCCTGTTGGGCTTTGGTCCACACGAAAGGTGTATCTTGACGCGTTAATCGTGTTAATGGTTCGGCAAGCTTTGAAAAGCCCTGGACAAAGCGGCGATAATAAGCACAGAGACCCAAGAACGGCTGTACGGCCTTCTTGTCCGCGGGACGTGGAAACTCTGCGACGGCAGCTACCTTGTCAGGGTCTGGCCGAACACCCTGGGGACTGACTACGTGTCCGAGAAACTTTAGCTCCTGAAAACCGAAATGACATTTTTCAGGCTTAATAGTGAGATTTGCTCGGATGATTGCGACGAGGACGTTCTTGAGCCGTTCGAGATGTTCTTCAAACGTTCTTGAAAAGACCGCAACGTCGTCTAAGTACACCAAGCAGGTCTGCCATTTCAACCCAGAGAGAACAGTGTCCATCATACGTTGAAATGTGGCAGGTGCGGAACACAGGCCGAAAGGAAGGACCTTGAATTCATACAGTCCATCAGGGGTCACAAATGCCGTCTTTTCGCGGTCGCGCTCATCAACTTCAATCTGCCAGTACCCTGACTTGAGATCCAACGATGTAAAAAATTGGGCGTGGCGTAGGCAGGCTAGAGCGTCGTCGATTCTTGGCAGTGGATAAACGTCACGCTTCGTTATACTGTTAAGCTTTCTGTAGTCTACACAGAAGCGCAGTGTATTGTCTTTTTTCTTAACTAAAACAACGGGTGACGCCAATGGACTTGCAGACGGCTGAATCACGTCATCCTTGATCATGTCTTGGACCTGGCGCTTGATGACCTGTCTCTCCGTAGCCGAAACGCGGTATCAGTGGATGCTGGCGAACGGGGCGTGCGGCCTCCTCGGTAAGGATTCGATGTTTCGCTATAGGGGTATGCCGAACTTTAGACTCCGTAGAGAAGCAGTCGGAAAAGTCGTTGATGAGGTCTAGGAGCTGCTTCTTCTGTTGTTCCAGTAAACCGGGGTTTATCTGTACGCGATCGGTCAGGCTGACGCCTTTCGGTACGTTTGGTTCAGCGGTTTCTAAGGAGCTGACATCAGCAAAAGCAGCAAGTTCATGGAGAAAAGCGACTGCTGTGCCTTGGGGTACGTGCTGATACTCGTTGCTAAAATTTGTCAGCAGCACTAATGAGCGTCTGTTCCGAATCTGAACGACGCCCCGCGCGATGCAAAGGTTCCGCTCAAGCAGCAACGAAATGTTTGCCTCGGCGACGCCGTCACAACCATCGAGTGTGTCGCACGTTACGAGAGTGAGTACGCTGCTTCTTGGCGGTATCGTAACGCTGTCAGCAACAACGCGCAAGGCATTCTCCGTGCTATCCTCGGCGCTAGCGTCGCTCGCTATGGCTTTCGCAGTAGAAAACGTCACCCTCGGCTTCTCCAAGTCAATTATTGCTCCATTTGCCTGCAGAAAGTCCATGCCGAGTATCAGGTCTCGTGAACAACTGGGCAGAATAATGAAGACGCCGATGTAGGTATACCCCCGAATATTTACTCTAGCAGTGCATCTTCCCACGGGCGTGAGCAGGTGTCCTCCTGCTGTACGAACCTGCGATCCAGTCCACTGCGAGTACACTTTCTTTAACTTCGTCGCAAGATCTCGGCTCATGACCGAGCTGTCCGCGCCAGTATCAATCAAAGCTGTGACTTCTTCGTCGTCCACGGAAACCAGTATGTCCGACGTTACCACTCGCCTTTCATCACCCGCGTGTGTATGGACGTCGGCGTGTTCTCGTCGCTGTCGTCGCTGTCGTCGTAATGGAGGATATTCGATGGCGTCAGTGTCAGCGGCCCCACCTCCGGAGGACGCTGAAGTTAGTTTCCCGGGTTTGCAGGGCTGGGCGAACGATGTCTACGGGTGTCTCGAGGAAACACGGGACTTGGTGATCGGTATCGAGCGGGTGATGAGGAACGGGGTTCATGCCTACGCTGATCGAATGAATTGTCACGACTGGCGATGAAGTTTTCTATTTCGGAAGGTCGCTTACCAGGTCGTGAGCGAGGTGCGTTTGGAGCGAATCCCCGAAGACCCACGCGTCGGTACGGGCACATTCTGTAGATGTGTCCAGCTTCCCCGCAATGGTAGCAGAGGGGCCTGAAGTCTGGAGCCCGCCAAATGTCGGATTTCCTGGGCCTCGACGCCTCAACGTAGGGAGGACTGCGACGCCTGAACGGTGGTTCTGTTCGGACGAAGGGACGCACGACGTTCGAGGCGGCGTACAGCGCTGGTCTTCGCGCGGCTTCCGCATAAGTCACTCGAATCGGCTCCTGCTGTTGCGGTACCTCGTAACACTGTGGTGCGTCGTAATGCTGGGGTACCTCGTAGTGCTGGGGTACATCTTAGCACGGAGGTTGAACCGCTTGACGGACCTCGTCGCGCACCATCTCCGCTACAGAAATTCGCGTTGTCGCCGCGTCGGTGCCCTGAATTTTCTGGAGCTCCTCACGTATCACAGCCCTGATGAATTCGCGCAAGTCGTCGGTGTTGTTTCCCATAGTCATCTGAAATGGGCCGCTCGAAAATTCCATGACGTTGCGGTTGTACTGTCGGGCATGCTGTCGAAGAGCCCTTTCCATCGTTGTTGCTTCAGCGAGGAAGTCCGTAAGAGTTGCGGGTGGATTTCTAATAAGGCCAGCAAATATTTCTTGCTTCACCCCCGCATCAGATGTCTGACCTTCTGGTCTTCGGCCATTGAGGCATCAGCACGTCTGAATAGTCGAGCCATGTCTTCGGTATACGTGGTGACACTCTCATTCGGGGCTTGAAACCTTGACTGTATAGCCATCTCCGCTCTCTCCTTCCTGTCCGCGCTCGAAAATGCGGCGGTGAGCTGCCGACGAAATTCGTCCCACGAGGTCAGCGCCGCATCGTGATTATGGAACCACGTCTTCGCGGAGCCTTGGAGCGCGAAGTACACGTACCTCAGCTTACGCTCTGCATTCCAGCCGTTGCATTCGGCGACCCGGTCAAAATGGTCAAGCCAGTCTTCCACGTCTTCAGAAGGGTCTCCGTGGAACACAATTGGTGTCTGCGGCTGGTTGACAATGACCTGGTGCGCTGCTGCAACAGCCGCGGCAGATGACTGCGGGTCCACGTTCATAGTGCGGCTAGGAGTAGGCAACAGACCGTGTTCCGGCTGCAGCCCTTGAAGACGACGGCTGGTGCGTACGTGCACAGGGGTAATGTCTCCCGGGCTACTCACCGGAGTCGACTCAGGGGTGCGCGGCGTCTCCGGCAGTGGTTGCATATACCCCGCACCTCCACCAGTAAAATGTCACGAAGGTGATCGACAAGGCTCAGCAAAAGTAGCACGTCCTGCTTTAATGATGGCGTCCAACTCGATCAGAACGCTCGCACGATCTCCGCTCTTCTTCGTCTTCGGACTGTAGGAGGGGTGGCCATAGTGGGTAGCTCGCTGCCGGCAAGAAGTAATCGTAGTGGGCACATCCCCTCGCATCAATATATATATATATATATATATATATATATATATATATATATATATATATATATATATATTGTAGTGAAGAAGCCGGATCGCCAATGCTGCACTAGTGGGGCGTGAGCTGAACGTGATTTGCCGCCCTAGTTAGTTAAGCCTAGACGCCATCGTGTCTTCCAGTCGTTGCCGACCTCGTCATCCACACCTTATCACAATTGGTGGAGGTGCTGGGTTTCCTACCATCCTGGAACTGCGCAGCCGGACTCTCCGTCCCACAATGGCTACCGGCACTGATTCAAGCTCAACACCAGGTTCTCCCCAGACCAGCGTCTGCCATGGAGCGACCCGTCAGCGGGACCCTCCGATATTCAGTGGCACCGACGACCACGACGTCTATGACTGGCTCTCCACCTACGAACGCGTGAGAGTCCACAATAAATGGGACGACGTCGCGAAACTAGCCACTGTATCTTTTTACCTCACCGGAATTGCCCACTTGTGGTTTAGAAACCACGAAACAGACGTCCCCAGCTGGACAGCCTTCAAAAGAAGGTTCAGCGAAGTATTCGGGCGTCCGGCAGTTCGAAAGCTTCGCGCAGAACAACGCCTTCAACCCCGATCTCAGCAGCCCGGTGAGAATTTCACTAGCTACCTGGAAGATGTGATCGATTTGTGTAAGCGCGTCGATCCAGCAATGACCGAGGGAGATAAAATCAAGCACATACTCAAGGGTATTGATGAGGATGCTTTCCAAATGCTGATTTCCAAGAGCCCCTCAACTGTCACCCAGGTCATCAATCTATGTCAAAGCTACGACGAGCTTCGCCGACAACGCCTTGTGACCCGCCGCCCTGTACCACATCAGGAGTCGCTGTCAGCCTTGGTACCGAGTTTTGAAGACCCCGCCCTCCTCTCGCAAATCAAAGCTTTCGTGCGGGAAGAAGTTGCCCGCCAGCTCTCGCTCATCTCCACCCCGCCGCAGTCAACTTCGTGCCTCAGCCCGACCATTCGGCATGTTATACAGGAGCAAGTGTCCGAGGTTCTCCCGCAAGAGCGGTCTCCTCAAGTCGCCGCTCCGTTGACGTACTCAGACGTATTATCTCAACCACGACCACAGATGAACCGCGCTCCAGCTCCCGTGGCTACCCCTGTCTTTGCCCCAGTGCCGCCACGATCCCCAGCCTATCGAGTCGTGAACCTGTGGCGCACAGCAGACAATAAGCCCATATGCTATTCGTGTGGGATACCCGGACACGTCGCACGCTTCTGCCGCCGTCGTCCACTACGTCCACAGTACGACGCACGCACACCTGTTTACGATCACCCGCTGTCTTACGCTCCCGACCGTGACACAGAACCACCCCAGCCAAGCTTTCGACCACCACCTGGCCGCCGATCTCCTTCACCCCGCCGTCGCTCGCTCTCCCCGATGCGTCGGCGTCCATCCTCTACCGAACCGGAAAACTAAGTTACGCAGTTCCCGAGGCAAGAACTGCGTCACCGTCGAAACGCCCAAGCCCTCTACGCTCGCCTCCAAATGTTATAGATGTCGTCGTCGAAGGTGTTTCTGTGTTTGCGCTCATTGACACTGGTGCTGCTATTTCCGTAATCGCCGAAAAACTATGCCGTTCACTTCGAAAGGTGACAACGCCCTTCTTTGGTCCATTACTTCGCACAGCCACAGCACAGCACGTCCAGCCGGTGGCTGCGTGTACCGCGAGAGTTGTAATTCAAGGGAAGCTCTACACGGTCGAGTTAGTCGTATTGCCCCATTGCTCGCATGACATCATTTTAGGATGGGATTTCCTTTCTCGTCACCAGGCCGTCATTGATTGTTTCCGAGCAGAAGTCGCTTTCTCTTCTCTTGGCGGTGCCATCTCTGACGAAGTTCCGTCTTCTCGCGCCAAGTTGGTTATCGCAGACGAAATCCAAGTCCCTCCGCACGCGTATGTCATGGCACCTGTATGCTGTCCCGCTGCCTCCGATGCCAATCTACTCTTCACCCCTTCCACTGCTTTCACCGATCGCCACCTTGTATCGCTTCCAAGCGCTCTGATTGCCCTTGAAGATTGTGCGGCTAACCTTCTTTTCTGCAACCGATTCCCGTTCCCGATTACATTGCGTCGCGGTGAGTCTGTTGGCACTGTGGAGCCTTACGAACCTATTGCAACGTTAGACGTCCCAGATGGATCGGCGGAGATGAACATCCTCTCCTGTTGTTCTTCAAGTGCGCCATTGCCTCAAGAGATTTTCAGCAATGTCGTTGACGACGGCTTAACCCCCACGCAACGCGACGAACTCCTCGGCCTACTCACCAAATTTCGTCATGCTTTCGATACGCACAGCAGTACTCTTGGCCGAACTTCGACTGTGTGTCACCGCATCGACACAGGTGCCCACCCACCGTTGCGGCAGCGGCCATACGGCGTATCATCGACGGAACGCCGCGTCATTGATGAACAAGTGGGTGACATGCTAAAGCGCGGTGTAGTACAGCCATCCGAGAGTCCATGTGCATCGCCAGTTGTTCTAGTCAAAAAGAAAGACGGATCGATTCGCTTTTGCGTGGATTACCGCCGCTTAAACAAGATAACCAGAAAAGACGTCTACCCATTGCCGCGAATCGACGATGCCCTTGACTGTTTACAAGGTGCCGAGTTCTTCTCCTCACTTGATTTACGATCCGGTTATTGGCAGGTCCCTATGGCCTCAGATGACAAACCTAAAACTGCCTTTATTACACCAGATGGCCTATACGAATTTACTGTGATGCATTTTGGCCTTTGCAAAGCGCCCGCCACGTTCGAGCGCATGATGGACGCCATTCTGCGCGGCCTCAAATGGAACACGTGCTTATGCTACTTGGATGACGTAGTTGTATTTGCACCCGATTTTCCGACTCATCTTCATCGCCTGGAGCAGGTGTTACGCTGCCTCACCACTGCTGGCCTACAACTCAACTTAAAGAAATGTCACTTTGGAGCACGAAAGCTGACTATTCTCGGGCACGTCGTGTCGAAGGACGGCATTCTCCCCGACGTTGCAAAGCTGCGGGCTGTCCAAGAATTCCCAAGGCCAAAGAATCTAAAAGAGTTGCGTAGTTTTATTGGCCTTTGCTCGTACTTTCGCCGCTTCGTTCGAAATTTCGCTTCGATTATGGCACCACTCACAGACCTCCTTCGCGGAGACGCCAACCTTTCTGCGTGGTCGCCGGCGTGCGATCGTGCCTTTGTGACCCTACGTAAACTTCTCACAACGCCTTCGATACTGCGCCATTTTGACCCTACTGCTGCCACGGAACTCCACACGGATGCCAGCGGTGTCGGTCTCGGTGCTGTCCTGGCGCAGCGAAAGCCCGGTTTCCAAGAATACGTTGTTGCCTACGCAAGCCGCACTCTCACGAAGGCTGAAGCGAATTATTCAGTCACCGAGAAAGAATGTCTTGCGATCATTTGGACCATTACAAAATTTAGGCCATACCTGCATGGCCGGCCTTTCGATGTCGTTACTGATCACCACGCTCTTTGCTGGTTGTCGACCCTCAAAGATCCGCCTGGTCGTCTCGCCCGATGGGCTCTGCGCCTGCAAGAGTACGACATCCGTGTCGTCTACCGATCAGGAAAGAAGCACAGCGATGCCGACGCTCTTTCTCGGTCGCCAGTCGACAGCGTCGTTGCCAGCCTCTCCGCCATTGACAGCTCATTTCCGCTATCTACTTCCATCGACATGTCTTTGGAGCAGCGCAAGTATCCTTGGGCTGAATCATTGATACGTTACCTGTCTGACCCTTCAGCAAGCCCTCCATCTCGAGCTCTACGCCGGCAAGCTTCCCATTTCGCCATCAGGGATGGAATTCTTCATCGCCGCAATTACGAACCAGATGGGCGCAAATGGCTTCTCGTCATACCGAGACAGCTCCGCGCAAATATATGCGCCGCTTTCCATTCTGATCCTCAGTGCGCACACGCTGGTCTGTTCAAAACTTACGCCAGACTGCGCCTCAGATTTTATTGGCGCGGCATGTACACCTTTGTGCAAAAGTACATTCGATCCTGCACAGAGTGCCAGCGCCGCAAGCCTGGTCCTTGCCGCCCTTCTGCGCCAATGCAGCCTTTGCCGTGCCCATCACGACCATTTGACCGGATTGGCATAGACCTATACGGACCCCTGCCATACACTGCTGCCGGAAATCGATGGGTTATTGCGGCCATCGACCACCTCCCGAGGTACGCGGAAACTGCTGCTCTCCCATCCGCGACATCTCGTGACGTTGCTTCTTTCCTTCTCCGCCGCTTCGTTCTTCGTCACGGCGCTCCGCGCCAACTCCTGAGCGACCGAGGCCGCGTCTTTCTCGCCGATGTTGTCGAAAAGCTACTTGCTGAATGCCGTATTATTCACCGCTGCACCACCGCCTATCACCCGCAAACAAACGGGCTGACCGAGCGCTTTAACAGAACTCTTGGCGACATAATTTCGATGTATGTCGCCTCCAACCACATTGACTGGGACGTCATTCTCCCATATGTAACGTAGGCCTACAATACGGCGCCTCAAACGACTACCGGCTTTTCCCCTTTCTTCTTGCTTTATGGCCGAGAACCGTCATCGCCGATCGACACTATCCTGCCTTACCGTCCCGACTCATCCGAGGCCACCCCGGTTTCCGAAGCCTCTCGATATGCAGAAGAATGTCGCCAACTAGCTCGCTCTTACACCACCCAACAACACGCATTGCAGAAATTTCGCCGCGACGATGGCCTGCCAAACCGGCAGTTCCCGCCTGGCGCTCTCGTTTGGCTGTGGGTGCCCTCCACTTCTACGCCAAGTGTCACCCCGAAGTTTGCGTCGAAGTATCACGGCCCTTACAGGGTCCTGCGGCAAACTTCTCCCGTCAACTACGTCGTCGAACCAGTCACACCCACCACGGACAAGCGCCGTCGCGGCCGCGAGACTGTCCACATAGATCGCCTGAAACAATACCATGAACCGCTAGTTTTCACAGCACCTTAGCCCACCGGAGTGGCTCCGTCTCCAGGGAGGGGGAAAGATGTAGTGAAGAAGCCGGATCGCCAATGCTGCACTAGTGGGGCGTGAGCTGAACGTGATTTGCCGCCCTAGTTAGTTAAGCCTAGACGCCATCGTGTCTTCCAGTCGGTGCCGACCTCGTCATCCACACCTTATCACAATATATATATATATATATATATATATATATATATATATATATATATATATATATATATATATATATATATATATATATATATATGTATGTATGTATGGGTTGCCGGTGAACGCTTCTCCAACGCGAGCAGTCGGTATTTCTCAATCAAGAAACTCGCTAGGAGACGCTGCCTGCGCCAACGTTGTCTCTCGCGGGCGAGCGCGTGCCGGGAGCCACGCGCTCCTACTACTACATACATCGGGGACAAAAAGACGTATACCCATTGCCGCGTATCGATGATTCTCTCGAAAGGTTGAGGCGTGCACGGTATTTCTCGTCGATTGACCTAAAAAGGGACTACTGGCAAATTGAGGTCGACGAACGCGACAGAGAAAAGACTACTTTCATGACGCCCGACGGGCTGTACGAATTGAAGGTCTTGCCATTCGGATTATGCTCCGCTCCAGCGACATTTCAAAGGCTGATGGACACGGTTCAATCTGGCTTAAAATGGCAGACATGTTTGGTGTACCTCGATGACGTCATCGCGTTTTCAGAAACTTTTGAGGAGCACCTAAGAGGGCTGTTGTTTTTTGAAGCGATTCGGTCCGCCGGCCCGGCACTGAAAGCAGAGAAATACCACTTCGGCTTCGAGGAACTCCAATTCCTAGGTCGTGTCGTAAGCCACAGCGGCGTTCGTCCTGACCCCGAGAAGATTGCGGCCGTCGTGAACTTTCCAGCGCCAACGGATGACCAGCGACAACGGATGAGAAGTCAGTCAGGCGTTTTCTCGGCCTCTGCGCATATTACCGATGATTCATAGCCAGTTTTTCACACCTAGCCGCGCCGCTAACACGCCTTACAAGGGAAGACGTTCCATTTGTATGGGACAAAGAAGAACAAGCGGCATTTGACAAACTACGGCAGCGCCTACAAAGGCCTCCTGTACTGGTTCACTTTGACGAGGACGCGCCTATACAATGCTTCAGACGGACGCCAGCAATGTAGGCTTGGGCGCTGTGCTCGTCCAGTGGCAAGACTAAAGAGAACGAGTGACTGCATACACAAGCAGAACGCTTACGCGCGCCGAATCTAATTACGACAGAAAAGGAATGCCTTGCTGTCGTATGGGCAGCTATAAAGTTCCGTCCATATCACTACGGCCGTTCCTTCCGTGTGGTCAGCGACCATCACTCACTGTGCTGGCTCACCAACTTAAAGGACCCATCTGGTCGCCTAGCACGCTGGTGCATACGGCTTCAAGAATTTGATCTGACGGTGATCTACAAATCTGGACGGCAGCACACTGACGCTGATTGCCTCTCAAGGTCACTGATAGAGCACAGAGCCAACGATGATGACATAACTTTCATAGGGGTGGTTGACACGACTCCTATTTCCCGCCAGCAACGGGAAGACAACCAGTTGCTCCCTATTATTGAATTCCTGGAAGGGCGTACTACAAGCATACCTCGACAATTCGCAAGGAACTTGGCATCCTTCTGCTTGCGCAACAATGTTCTCCAGAAGAAGTTTTCGTCGAACGGAAGCGCCTACTTACTTGTAGTCCCAACGGTTATGGGTGAGGAAATGCTTGGAGCCTGCCACGATGGACCGACTTCCGGCCATCTCGGATACACGCGCACAATGGCCAGAATCAAGCAAAAGTACTACTGGCCACAGCTTGCATCCATTCTAAAACATTACGTGCGCAGGTGCCTGGACTGTCAACGGCGGAAAATTCCACCTTTGAAGCCTGCTGGACTTTTATAACCGGTACAGGTGCCTACCACGCCTTTTGCCCAAATTGGGATGGACCTTCTGGGACAGTTCCCGACTTCGGCGTCAGGAAACAAGTGAGCAATAGTCGCCACCGATTATCTCACGCGCTATGCTGAGACAAAAGCTTTACCAAGCGCCACCGCTATAGAGGCAGCACGGTTTTTATTGCGATAGCAAGTATATGGACAGTCTCGGCTGGTGTTTGCCGTCCCCGTCGCCACCGTCATGAATCGTATATATATATAAAAGCCCCCGAAAAAAAGCATACAGATAAATGCTTCTGAAGCGCGGAATCGAACCAGGAACCTCTCGCTCCGCAGCGCGTGGCGCTAATCACTACGCCACAAAGAGCAAATCCTGCAGGGGGCTAACGGCGGGCCTTATATACACACCCTTTACCGCTGGCAGGACTCAGAGACGGCAGGCGTTTATAAGCGTTTCTTCATTACCAGCGAGATGGCGCGAGGAGCGCAAGGGAGCGTACGAAAGTCACTCGAGCTCAAGGGACGCCGCTAAGCGAACAAACAGAAGATGAGCGCGAACTATCAAGTGTCACAGCTCGGCACTTGAAGCACGCTAGTTTCCTTCGCTGCTTCGGCCGCCTTTGCAGCAGGAAAGCTGTTCAAACTGAGAGTATCCATTGTGACAGGTTATTCGCTCTCGTTCGGTGTACATCTGTGCGTTCGTTTCGTGCGTGCTTCACTTGATAGTTCGCGCTCATCTTCTGTTTGTTCATTTACCGGCCTCCCCTAGCTTTGTATGTGTAGCTTTGTGACACACAACGTATAAAGCCCTTCGTACCAGCACGCGCTGCCCACGGGAGGCGCTCACTTAGCAAGTGCATGTTTGCTACAATTAATATTGCTCCTGAAGCTGCGAGCCTCACTTCGTATAGCATTACAGTTTCTTGCTATCGCATTCATTGCTTCGCCCTTGCGGCGAGACTGACTTTTTTTGATGAAAATGTCGTCCTGGGGCATGGTGCACCTGCAGCAATAATAACAGACAGAGGTACTGCCTTCACGGCAGCACTCCTCAAGACAGTTCTTGATCTCAGCGGCACAACCCACCGCAAAACGACGGCCTATCACCCTCAAACTCACGGCTTAACAGAACGACTGAGCAAGACCATTGCGGATATGCTCAGTATGTACGTTGACGTTGACCACACAAATTGGGAAGACATTTTACCGTACATTAAATTCGTCTATAACACGGCGCAGCAAAAAAAAAAAGGGGACGCGAAGGACGCCATTCAGCCTTTTCTATGGCCGCGAAGTGACTACAATGGTTGATGCAATGTTGCTGCAAGACGACGATGGCGCAGATACAGACGCTGACGAGTTCACTCAGCGTGGGGAGGAAGCACGACAGCCTGCGCGCGTCCGTATCATTAGGCAGCAGCATTCGGACGAACAACGTTACAACCTACGCCACCGATATCTCACCTATCAACCCGGCGAGAAAGTGGGGGTTTGGGCTCCTGTTCGTCGACGCGGACATTCCGAAAAACTAATGAAGAGGTACTTCGGTCCGTATGAGGTTGTGCGACTCCCTAGCGATGTGAACTATGAAGTCATACCTCATAGCTCCTCAAGAACGCGTCCTCGTAAACCGGATGTTGTGCACATTGTGCGTATGAAGCCCTACTGTTGTGAATGATGTGTGCCACAATAGATTTCTACTGCGGCGCATTGCAGTCGAGCATCGAGACGATACTGCCTCCATGGATGCTGTCTCCATGGATGCTGTCTCCATGAAATAACCAAAGGGAAGAGGGTCAAGGGCTCGTTTTTGCAGCAGAGCTGCGCCAGCGTGACGTCACCAAGCAAAGCATCAGGCACCATGTACACGTGACGCAGAGGTCACGTGTACATGGTGCCTGATGCTTTGCTTGGTGACGTCACGCTGGCGCAGCTCTGCTACAGTTTTCGAGGATCCTGAGTTTCGAGGATTCCAAGACGGTGCTGATCGGTGGATCGAAGCTGTAAACCTTCTCGGTGACCGGTATGCCTGGCCGGATCACTACAAGCGGCTCGTGGCCATAAACAACATCGGTGGTGCAGCCGCAGCATGGCACCGGTATGAGGGAGTTAGCCAGCACTCCTGGCTGGAATGGAGCGCCAGGCTTATCGTTGTTTTCAGACGGATTCACCACCACAATCTTGTCACCAGCGAACCCGACCGGTGCATTACCGAGGAAGCAGCTCAGGAGGAGCGCCACCTCGAGGCTGTAGCTTTGAACTGCAGCTCATCGGCAGAGAGCATCACAGCTTGTCCTAAAATACTGATCGGTCCCGAGATTTGTTCCTCGACACAGATAGCAACACTCGAGTTAGAACAGACCACCCTCCAACCAAGTCACTCGGACCACGTTTACACCTGTGATCCTGCCCAGCCGACGTGTGAGTCTGTCATAAGTGGAGTGCGCGTATTTAAAAGTGCGCGCTTTAATTAAAAATGAATGGACGAAGACTACGTTGGCACGAACGCTAGAAAAAAATAAAATAATGCAGAAAAGCAGCACCAATCCGAGAATGCCTCAAATATAGCTCGGAGAAATCAACACGGAGGCACAAGAACTCCCATAGTGAAGGCCCACAATGCAGATGGGTGATAAAAATCGCCAAGCGAACTGGCGAGGGAGAGACCAGAGAGAGACCAGAGAGGGACCAGAGAGAGACCAGCGGAGGAGACCTGCCACGCTACTGGGCGGTCGGGTTACGGACCCGAGCCACGGTGCTCACCTGAGGCCTGCGAGACCAGGGGGCAGACATCTGATCAAGGCCGAGTCTCCGCAACCTGCAGCTATTGCAAGACATTACCGTGCCCGTGGCTTGAGCTGTCGAGCTTCGGGCGCGAGCTCAAGCGTGGATGTCCGGCCGGGACGCATCTTCAACGCCGGCGAACCATCCTCTTCCCTGCAGCCTGGCTGCCCGAGCTAACGTCGACCCTCGGGATTCTAGAAGCCGACTGTTGCGGCGTTCGTCATTAGCTGCCACGCTCCTTGCCAACGCTTGTATCCGGACGCTGGTGAGATGATGATGATGATGATGATGATCCTTCAAATATGGCGCTTACCCACTACGGGGGATTGGCCAAGACCTGGAGTGCTTAACTTTTAGCTGGTATATTGTGCAAATACCACAACATGATGAATAAAATAGAATAATAAATTAATAATAATCGGGAGAAAAGTAAAACAGAGGGAAAAAATACTATGGAGACTATTTGTGCACTTCTACCATCAAAACAGGTAATGTTTTCCTTTTTTCTTAATGTATAGGCTTTAACATAGTTAAGAATTTTGGAATGTGAGTAATCACAAACGTAGTCGTTTTGAGGCCTTTATAAATCCGCATACTGCATCAAATATGTCCCTGTGGCTGAAGCCCAATTCCGAGGCACCAAAAGTAAGAATGACTTCCAATGACAATGTTAGCCCAAATTTAGCAAGCGCAATTTCCAGTTGTCTCTTTCTTACTGATGTATACTGGCGGCATTTTAAAAAATAATGGTCAATTGTTTCGATTTCAAGACAGAATGGGCACAGAGGTGATATCACCAGACCAGCCCTGTGCGAGTAAAGACTTAATGGAGGAACTCTGCAGCGTAATCTCGTAATCAGCACTTAAGCTTGTCGCGACGGACACCATTGTCTTTTCCACGGAAATTTTAGATGTCGAAATTCTGTCCAGAGAGAGAGAGAGAGAGAAAAGAGGAGAAAGGCAGGGAGGTTATTGTCTCAATGGCGTCCCTGTGTATCGCATATGCCCGATATCTTAGCGCAGTAGTAAATTCTAACGCTGGAAGAACCGATACTACTGGTCCGTTAAGCGATGCTCTCGCTAACGAATCGGCCATCTCATTTAGATTTAACCCACTATGGCCAGGAACCCACAATAATTTTACTAGGTTTATCTGTGGAGGCACTAAAGTGAGGAACGTCTGGAGGGCAGCAGACTTAGGAGAAGCTGTTAATGTAGTGCAGACTGAAAGAGAATCTGTTAAGATCACCGCACTGACTGCATCTGACGGGAGTTTCCGCAAGGCTAAGATTATCGCTACAAGCTCAGCTACAAATACAGGGGTGTAATCTGGGAGTCTTAATGCATACGACCAGGTGAGCGACGAGGAGAAAATTCCCACCCCTGCCTTTTCCTCTATCACGGAAGCATCTGTGGCTATTATGTATTTAGTTTGTGCTTGAGCAAGGTAATCTTGCAACAAGTTAGAATTATTGGGGAAAATATTATCGAACTCAATATTTATATTCTGATTTGATTCCGCTATTGCAATTACCTCTCTAATATTCACGTTTATGCTATCTAACTGTTTTTGTACAAAAACAATTTGGGGTGTGTGAAAGCGTGGCCAATGAGCTAAGAAGAATGAATCAGGATCCTTTATAAAGACATATTCCGATCGTCCAAACGGAACGCTGTAAAATTTGAGAAACTTTTGGACCGTTAAGATGCGGAAATGGCAGGGCAATGTTGGCAGGCGCACTTCTTGGTACAGAACATTGTTTGCGACAAACTTAGGGAGTCCCAGACACAGACGCAAGGCTTCACGCTCTAATACAACCAGAGGGTTAATTTTATAAGCAGGGCAGCCAGAGAATAGAATACAACCAAATTCTAGAATCGGGCGCATGTATAAATCATTAGCATAGTGTCTCTACGAAGACCGTATTGTTTTTTGCGCAACCGGCGTAGTATACCTAAGGCATGCTGCGCCTTTGAAGCTACGTTTTCTATGTGCGGTCTCCAATTGAGTTTTTCGTTATAAGTAATTCCCAGATATTTGAGAGAGGTCACATGTGGAAGGACATCATGCTTGTTCACTAAAGAAGTGGAAATAGGGACTGCGAATGGGAACACCAGTAATGCACATTTACTAACATTTAACGTCATGCAAAGTTTGTCCAACCAGATCTCGAGCATACCCATGTATCTTTGTAAATTTTGGTAAAGCGCCGAAATGTCACTGTCTGCCGCAAAAAATGCAATATCATCTGCATATACATAAGCTTGAACGCCCTGACATTTGGGGATTGAGCTAATTAATACATCAAATAGTACTGGTGATAAAACTGCTCCTTGTGGAACACTTCGGGTCTGTTTAAACTCAGTCGAGCAACATCCGTCCTTAAAACAATAAAATTCTCTGAACCTCAAAAATTCTGCTACCCACGCGATCATGTATTTAGGAAAGTTGTAACCCTGCAGAGTACTGAGCAAAACGGAATGTTCTACGCTGTCACTAAAGCTGCATGCTGTCTTCTTTTCTGAGCAAGTTGGATTCGGCTTTCTAAATCAGCATGAGCACACCAGATGGAGCAGTTAACTCTGAAACCTATTTGATTTGGATTTAGTATCAGATTGTCCGTCATCCAGGTAGTTATTCTGCCGTGCAATACTCTCTCTATCAACTTGACCATATTCGACGTAAGAGAAATAGGTCTGATGTTGTCCATGTTATACCCTAATTCTTGTTTTTTAAGTACGGGGATTACCTTAGCTATTTTCCACTCATAGGGTACCCAAGCCTTTTTCAACGAATAGTTTATAGCGTTGAGAAGATCGCCAGGACACACATTAAATAAGATTTTTATCATCGATACCGTTATGCCATCAGGACCAGGAGCTGAAGAGGGTAATAACCTGATCACTTGATCTAACTCAGATAATGAGATTTCAGTAAAGTCAGTCGCTGGGGCTGGCTTTTCCAGCACTTTAGATATGGACGATGTGAACCTACCTGCCATCCCAACAGCAATCTGTTCTAGCGATTTAGTGATTTCATCTGGTGACAGCCTTACGTAATCTGTATTAACTGGTGTTGGTAGGATTTTACGACACCTGAGATATCTAAACAAGGATTTCTTTTTTTTAGGACCCGAAAGGAATTCAAAATGTCTTTTATCGTACTCTTCTTTAGCTATAGCGACTGTGCGCTTAAATGTCGCGGAGAAAAATTTGTAATCTGCCCAGTTTTGAGGGGACTGGTTATACATAAGGTTGTTCCATGCTGCCTGACGTCTTCGGTGATCCCGAGTACAGTCTGCAGTCCACCAAGGGCTGTACGAAGGAGTCTTCGCAGATGCAACCTTAAACTCGGCGTTTTTGTGTGTTCTTTTAATTACAGCACTTAGTTTCATGGCTTTGTTGTCCTCATCATCATAATCAGATGTCAAAGCTGATTTTAAATCATTTTTAAATTTTGTATAATTGACAAATACTCGAACCTGTATACCTGCAAGCTTTACTGGGCAAGTAATATCAAACATGATTGGGAAGTGGTCACTATTTGTGGCACAGTCCAAGGCACTCCACGCACTACTAGAAATTGACGAACTAATAAAGCTTAAGACCAAGGCAGAGCGGAACCGATCACGGATAAATGTACGCGTTCTGGAATTAAGACACCTAAGATTGTTGTCATTTGTCCACTCCCACAATCGTTTACCGCATTGGTCAGTTTTAAAACCCCAACACGTATGGTGTGAGTTGAAATCTCCAACAACTATTTTGTCTTTGCACCATGAAGGCAGAGCTAAGTCCAAGCTTCTAGTGGTTTGCACACCTGTAGGAAAATATACATTAACTAAAGGAAAGGCCGGGCAACCAGGTAGAGTTACATCTAAAGCAAATATCTCACTGTCGGGGCACATGTGTTTATATGATATTTTGGCTTTGATACTGAGTCCATGCTTTATAAAAAATGCTAAACCGCCACCTTTAGATGGACGGTCCAATCGAAACGATCGATAGCTATTTAAATGAAAAGATTGATGCCCTGAAAGCCAGGTTTCCTGTAGTGATATAATATCTGGACTGAATTTTGATTATAAGTACAATAGATCAGTTACCGCGGAGTGAATAGAACGACAATTCCAATGAATAATTTTGAGGGACGCTATGGTTTCGCAAGAATAGCCTCAGCAACTGCCTTGCTTAGGATACTTTCCTTCAGGAAATTGCTCTTAGATAGATTGTCCTTGAGTTGTTTTTTGGATTTGAAGGGAATAGCCAAAGGTGCTTTTTTTGACAACGGTGATCGAGTACGCTTTAAAGATCGGGGATCCAGCTCCATGTCATCAGACTCCTGCGCCTCATCGATCTTGCCATCGTTTTGAATCTGATTGGCACTGGCAACATGGCCTGCAGATTGAGCATCCTGGGACGATACAGGGGACGTCGCTTCCTCTGATAATTGTGAGCGCTCATTATTTTGTGGCGTCAGAGTAATAGGCACTGTTGTGCCAAAAATCTGTGCCATCTGGTTGCTAAATATCTGTATCAAGGTCTCGCATAAGGTTCCAGCTAGGCGTTCCATAGCCTTTTCCATTGCCCTTTCGACCACATCAGCAATGGTGAGAGAAAGAGAGGCTTCCATTGAAGTTGCGTGGCGGCTTGCAGCTCCGGCGTAACCCTGCGATCTAGATTGAATTTCAGTTATGGCGTCTTTACGCGAACAACGTTTTTGTGACACAATTTCAAGAGTTTGCAATTCCCGAGCTTGTGCAGAGCAATTCGCATCATCAGCCGAATGTTCTTCATTACAGAGGCAGCACTTTACTTCTGAGCTTTTGCACTCACTAGAGTTATGGCCTTCTCCGCACACTCTGCACCTAGGAGAGGACCTACATCCTCTCAATGTGTGTCCATATCGCCAGCACTTCACGCATTGTAGAGGGCGAGGAGACAGTGTGTCTACTCTATAAATTAAAGGCCATGCCTTGATTTCCTTCGGCAGAATGGACCCAGCAAACGTGACTATCACCGATTCCGTCGGAACCTTAGTCCTGTCAACTATCCGTCCACACCGATAAACAGAAATAGCACCTGCCGGATAAGTCGAGTACCTCTGGTGGTGTCAAGTTAACATCAACTCCGCGGACAATTCCTTTAACGCAGGCCAAGTGAGGGGGAATGAAAGCGCTCACCGGACAAGATGCGAATGCGGAGCACTTAAGGAGGTCCTGAACACAGGGCTGGTCTGAGGAAAAACAGACGATACCTCCTCTGCCAAACTGGCGGACTTCCGTGATGTTCTGGTAATGGGCTGTCACCGTTCGTAGTTCCGCCTGAATCGTTTTCGGATTCTTCATCCGGATGATGCCATCGGTAGTCGGGACTAGGGCCACTGGGACTGATGTGATGCCGTTGCGCAAAAATATGTCCACAGGTAAATCCTGCGGAGAAACAGAAGCAGACCGGAGGAAGGCCCCTGGCCCTGGAGAGGAAAACGGCATCGATGTGCTTTGATCAGGACAAAGTGCACTTAATGACGATCAATAACATATAGAAATACGAATAGGATGGATTTGCAGGCTAGTTGGTCAAGCATCATGGAAAAAACAGCGCGAACACAAGGACGAAGAAAAAGGGGCACACACAGCGCTCCGTGGTGTGGTGTGTGTGCCCCTTTTTCTTCGTCCTTGTGTTCGCGCTGTTTTTTCCATGATAGAAATACGAGCTACAATGCACACACACACACAAAAAAAAACTAAGCAACTACTCAGGTCTAGGCCAGAACCCGGGGAGCAGGCGAACAAGAGCCGTTCTTCTTCTCTTCTTCTATCTCTTCTTCTATCTCCTTCTATCTCTTCGCACTGCGATTCGGCTTCAATTAGGAACTGGATATTTAATTAGGATTTCATTAAGCTTAAGCCGTTCTGTGCAGTCCTGTTGAGTCTTTAAGTTGAGAATCTATGTAGGATGCGTCTTTCGGTGTGTGCTTGTGGTGCGTGTTTTTAGTTTGTATATTAAATGTGGTGTGCAAACGGACTCGTCCTTCTTTGAGTGTCTTGAGGCGACGCTTCGGACACCTCAATGGTAAAAAAAATCTCAGCATATCCACGGGGTGAATGATGATGAGTGGGCGAAGCTCCGGAGGAAATCGTCGGTAAACCGTGAATATTCCGTGTAATTCGCCCAGTCGATCATCATGTAAAGACGTGAGAAACACTGTGCGTATATATACAAATCCACTTTTATTTGTTCTTAGACGATGGATGGCTTGCGTTCTAGTAACATTCTAGTAAGTAGTTACATTCTAGTAAGGGGGAGAGGCCACAGCATCTAATACCCCTGTTACACGGGCGCCCTTAACCACGTTTAGCGTAACCGCGGTTATCTTTAAACGCGGTTAGCGCAGTTACGCGGCGCGCGAAACGGCGGTTAGGCCGCTAACCGCGGTTGGCCGCTAACCGAGCTTGCCTAGCTCGGTTAAGCGTAAACCGACGTTTCGAAACGGACGAAATGGCGGACGGTACCGCCCCCGAATTCATCGGCGCTTCGCAGATATCTTCCCAAAAGTGGTCTTCTACCCGTTGCGGCTGTTACAAAGCTGCTGCAGGTGTGCTTGCGACGGTGTGGCGCCGCCAGGGGACATGAGTTTCTCTGCCGCACGTGCGCCTGTGCTTCGTGTGTGCGTACGTTTTTAGTTAGCACAGAAGGAAGGCCAGCCTGCAAGAACATCCGGTTCCGAGCCGAAGAGTCGACCCCGTCCGGCACATATGGAAGTGATTCGTCCGGCGAGGGCCCACCTTATCAGCGTCGGACCACACAAACTGTTAACAGGTGTGATGTATCCGCACGTGCACGTGTGATAACGGTGGTGCGGGCCGGGTGACGTGATCGTCTCCGGCGTCGTTTCCCGGACTTTCGGTAATTACGGCCATGGGCGGGTCAAGTTCGGACACCTCCCATCCTCTCCCTCTTCCCTCGCCCAGGAGCCAATGGGGGAGAAGTCCCGGCAACAAAAAGTGCGGGACCCAGAGAAGGACTCGAGTGAGAGAAGAGAGGAAAGAACTCTCTAGAAGAGAATGCACTTGTAAATATATAAATAAACGTCTTTTCAGTTTTCCTCAACCTCTGCCTCGGTTCTCGACTCCCGAATCCTAAGTGCCTGCGACTTGTCTCCGCCGCTCCGCACACGCTACCCGCTGGTCGGCTAATTCAGCAGGCCAGTCGCAACAACTGGTGGCAGCGGTGGGATCGAACCCGGAGGTCCGACGTCGGCATGGGAGATCCTTGCGGTCCGCAACGGATGGTGCAAGCGTCGGAATCGACTCCGCCGGGATCATGGCTGTAGGGCGGTGAGTGCTTGGCTTTTCTTCGCTGAGATTTTACCAGGCTTTGTTTTGATTTGGTTAGCAAAGATGGTAATTTCGGTAGCTATTGTTCCACGTTAATTTGAGAACGGGAACATAGTATTTTTGTGTCAGTCAAGAATTAGCAGCACTTGCAGCAACCATGAACTTAAAGGCACTGAAAAAACCGCTTTTGCTAGAGTTAGCAAAAAGGATGGGTTTGGAGGTTCGGGAGCTAATGAGAAAGCCAAATATCATCGAGGCTATCGAAAACCTTGAGGCAGACGATGTCGAGCTCTCAGAGTGTCTGGAGCTGATTGTGGCAGAAAGAAATGAGAAGTCAAAGCGCGAAAGAGAAGAAAGAGTTAATACATTCAGAGCTTTGGCGAGTAGCCGTTTGGAGATGGAGTTCGAAATGGAGCGTCTTGAACTCGAGCTGCTCAAGGCTCGAAATGGAGAGAGTAGCATAGCATCTGGCGGTGTAGAACGAAGGCCGTTCAATGTGGAGGACCTTATGCAACCCTACCGCTCCGGAGAGGACATGGGTCGGTACTTGGTAAACTTCGAACAAACATGCGAGAAGGCGGGTGTTACCAAAAGAATGTGGACGAGATGCTTGCTGATCTTATTACCGCATGAGGCTGCCGATATAATTGCCTGTTTGTCAAAGGAGGAATCAGACGACTACGAGCAGGTTAGGTCGATCTTGCTAATGAGGTTGAATGATCCCCAGTTCGAGGCAAAGCAGCAAAGCGGTAGTGCATCGGTAGATGCAGCGCACGAAACGTACGGAGTAGTGGCGAGTGCGGTGCCGTTCAGGGCCGCAGAAAAGGCTAGCGCACGTAGGAGCAGCAGCGTGTTCATGCGGGAGGAAAGCTCATCAGTGAGTGAACATGACGCGCTTGCGGTTGAGGCCGTTCAAGGCCAAATGGAGCGCGACGTGGTGATGTGCCAATGGGATGTGGATGAGTTGGCACATGCATCACAAGGGAGTGTCGCGGAAGCTCGTGCCGATGCGGGCGATGGTAGCAGTGCGCTAGCGAGTGAAATTAGGTTATCAGCGGTTAACAATCCCCGAGTGTGTGAGGGTAAGAGCACGCTCGCGAGTGAGAGAGAGTTTTCAGCTGTTAACAATGCCAGAGTGGTAGTGGAGGCCGTTCAAGGCCAAAGTGAACGCGGCAAGGTGATGTGCCAATGGAATGTTTGTGAATCAGCTAGGCCAGCGGTGATCGATCTGGCATTCATCACTAGGGAGTGTCGCGGAAGCTCGTGCAGATACGTGTGAGGGTAAAAGCACGCTCACGAGTGAAAGGAAGGTGTCAGCGGCTGACGATGCCGTAGTCGTAGTTGAGGCCGTTCATGGCCAAAGTGAACGCGACGAGGTATCGTGCCAATCGGATGAGAGGGAAGCGTCTAGGCAGGCCCCAGACGATTTGGCGCGTATACACAGGGAGTGCGTCGCGCAAGTGGATCTTGCCTGCGAAGTTCGAGATTATGTCGGCTCGCTAGACGCGAAAGCCAGTGCATGCTTAGGAGAGTGCGCTGAAGCACGTTGTAGGGAGTGCGATGCAGGTGCGGATAGCGCTCAGGTATGTGAGCTGCGGAGCTCAGATTCACCCAACTGCATTGTTCCTAAGTGTGCTAGGCTGTCCGCTAGTCAGGAAGGCAATAGAAAAGATCAGCTGCCGGTAAATAATTTGGACTGCGTGAATCGATCGGCTAGCGAGAACAGTGAGATTTCTGAGGCAGAGGAAATGCGAGTGAAAGGCTCGAAAAGGCGGAGTAGACGTAAAAAGCGTCATAGAGAGAGGAATGCCGCCGGGAGCGCCGGGACAACAAACTTCAGGCGAGGAGGCAAGAGAACTAGAAAGGTGCACTTTTCACGCGTGGCGAATTTGACTAAGAGACGTCCGAGCCGTCGAGCGAGAAGGGAAAGAAAAGCGCACTATAGTCGAACACGGTCGGAGGGGCATGTCAGCAGCCGTGGGCACGTGCCGTTATCCTACCGCCGCTTTCTTCACGGTAAATTATCCCTCCGCGAAGCTGTCGAACAATGCCACGGAGGGATTGTGGCGCTCCGCAGTGAGGCGAACACGTGTGTCATCCTTCTTGCTTCCTGTCTGAGAAAAACCTTCAGTGCGCGTCCCCCGCGAGTACGGCTAAAAAGGGCGAGACAGACATAGGTGGTCAAATGCCGTCAATGGAGACACTTGGGACACTTTTGTATTGATTGTCTTAGTTGTTGGAATGGTGTCTCGTGACCTCCGCGATTAGTTGTTGTTACGTAACTTGCTGCGAGTTTTGTTTTGTAGCTTTTTCCTAGGTGATCGATTTGTTTCACGAACAGTGTTTTGCTGAGTTCATAACCATTGTTAAGGAGCAATGGAAAGTGTGTTACTTGTTGAAAGACTAGAGGCACGTGTGGAGATCGTCTGAAATGTTCGCGATTCGATCCTGAGAAAGGAAAAGGTTACATGAGGGAGAATCGTATGACCGCAAGAGTTTTGAGTCTCAATCATTTGATTTGCGTGTCAGTGAGATGATATGATTTGCGTGTCAGAGAGATGGAATGCAAAGAATTTTCATGTCAGGGTGTATCCTATGAGTTTGTAAATAGCGGATGTTTAGGAGTTAGCCTATATGCTATGTGAGCATATGATGCATAGTGATGCATTCTTAGTGAGTTTGAGCGCGTAATGCACGCGGGAGTTATTTGTTTGTTGCTTCGCAGATATCCTGTGTGGACGTTAGCGGGGATAGCTATACTGCGGAAGTCACAGATGCAAAGTATGAGGTTTGTGACCGCAACGGCTAGAGCGAGTTTACATCCGCGGAGTAGGAGCTTGTTTAGGTAATAAGTGTGACGGCGGATGTCGACTGTGAAGTGTTTAGGATGTGTTGCTGCGTATGTTTGTAATTGTTTATCTAGAGCGCATTTACGTACTCAGCCCCAGCTCTAATGCAGCACGACAGTTTTATTTTGTCTACGCACGGGAAGATAACGAATCGTTTTGTCGGCACACAATTTGGAGAATAAGAGCCTCAAATTCATGTGACACGCGATTCATGTGCTAGACGTAAACTGACGATATGGCAGGAAGCGTACAGTGCTTCACAGAAAGAAGGCGTCAGTATGATAGAGGCAGTACAAAAGTTTGCATGGTAGCTCGCGGGTTCGGAGTTCTTAATTTAAGTGCACCATTGTCCTCTCGGGTGGTCGCAATGTCCTTTAAGAACGGCCGACTACTGCGCTGGAGCTTGCTACTGTTGCTGTACTGTTGAGAATTTCTTTTTAAAAAGGGCAAATTGAATGGAAATGCTGACGGCTTACGTCGCTAATTCTTGGAAGCTCGATAGCGTCGGGTACTCTTGCTTTTGTATATTGCCTTTGCTTTTGTGGGTGTAGCTTAGGTTTACCATTGTCCTTTTTTTGTTGTTGTGTGGCATCACAACTTGTGTTTGTGTGTCAGAGGGGCCTATTTCAGGTTGTTGTAATTGCTGCTGTAGTGAGTAGGCGAAAAAGGATTTTGTTTTGGGAAAAAGCCTGGTGGGTCTCAGGAGAGGAGTTCGGGCGCTTGCCTGCTTTGCGGTTGTGGTTGCGGCGTTGTTGGCTCCGATGCTGTGTTATGAAGAAAGTGATACGCAGAGCAGAGACCACTCCTTGGACGAGATGCCCGGTACCGGAGATGGCCGAGCAGAGCTGCTCGGAATCAGCGCATCAGCGTCTTCTTCAACGACCTCTCCCCGCAAGGGTGTTGACCCTTGTACGTCGAGATCTCAGCCCGCCGCCGGGGAAACTGTTACAAAGCTGCTGCAGGTGTGCTTGCGACGGTGTGGCGCCGCCAGGGGACATGAGTTTCTCTGCCGCACGTGCGCCTGTGCTTCGTGTGTGCGTACGTTTTTAGTTAGCACAGAAGGAAGGCCAGCCTGCAAGAACATCCGGTTCCGAGCCGAAGAGTCGACCCCGTCCGGCACATCTGGAAGTGATTCGTCCGGCGAGGGCCCACCTTATCAGCGTCGGACCACACAAACTGTTCACAGGTGTGATGTATCCGCACGTGCACGTGTGATAACGGTGGTGCGGGCCGGGTGACGTGATCGTCTCCGGCGTCGTTTCCCGGACTTTCGGTAATTACGGCCATGGGCGGGTCAAGTTCGGACACCTCCCATCCTCTCCCTCTTCCCTCGCCCAGGAGCCAATGGGGGAGAAGTCCGGGCAACAAAAAGCGCGGGACCCAGAGAAGGACTCGAGTGAGAGAAGAGAGGAAAGAACTCTCTAGAAGAGAATGCACTTGTAAATATGTAAATAAACGTCTTTTCAGTCAACCTCTGCCTCGGTTCTCGACTCCCGAATCCCAAGTGCCTGCGACTTGTCTCCGCCGCTCCGCACACGCTACCCGCTGGTCGGCTAATTCAGCAGGCCAGTCGCAACACGGCATATACGGAGCAGTAATACAAGTTTTGGACGATAATATTATGTCAGTGCACCCAAGTGGTCGAAACGCGTGCTTCTGCAGCGCACCGCGGTTGCTTCCGCACGCTCGTACCGCTCAGGCCAAGGCCACCGAGGCTTTTGCTACACCACCGCTCGCAGCAGCATTTAAAATATTGACTCCGATTTGCTTATGACTCAAAATAATTTATAATTGAGCAAGGTTTGTAATGTTTACCATTTCTGCAACGCATCGCCACTTCCACAGTGCCCGAGAGATCGCATTCCGCGATGCGAGAGGTCAACACGGCAGCGGCACCGGTCGTTTTGCCGAACCAACTCGCTTCCTTTCATACCTCCGTCTTGACATCCAGACGCAGGTAGACCTAATCGCACATGTTCAGACATGATATATGAGTACTAATGTTGATCGTGGTGGCAAAAACAAGCGCTCTGTGACGAGCGCAAGTCGCGCTTGATCGCGAACGGCACCGCCGTACTCCTCGCTAGGCCTAACGCTCGTAGTTGTCAGCGCCGGGCATTCCGCGGTGACGGTGGATTGTTCTGATGCGTTTGTCGCTCGCAGAGTCGTAGTTTTATCAACAATGTCCTCATAGAACGATGCAGGATTGTGCAAAGTTGCTTCTCTCGTACCTATAATGACGAGGATACGAAGTGTTGCGAGTGTGTTTATGCCGATGTGCGGGATGTGGGGGGGGCTTCTGTCAACCGCGAACACGATAGCCCGTGTAACTCCGGTGGACTACGGTTGGCGTTAACTACGGTTGAAATTGTTAACCGCGGTTACGCTAACCATGGTTGCGGGGGCCCGTGTAACAGGGGTATAAGGCAGTACTAGCTCCTCTCCAAAAATATAGAAAGGAAAATATAAATATACACAAAACTTGACATTCGGACAAGACGTCGGACAGCCTAGCCGGTGACACTTGTGTACAGATTACCGTAACGAGCGTTAGCTACCACCACTTCCATTCGGAAACACTCCAGATGCAAGCAATTTGGCACCGTCTAGGCGCCCTCAAGCTGGAAGTGCCCGGTGAAAAGACGCGCCTATCGGCAGTCGCTCGTTTGTGGACGGTCAGATGTGCGCGTCCGAGAAGCAGTTCTGCTTACTGCATTGCACGGTGATCGAAACATACCGGGGACGTTGACTTTGTTCAAGCACTTGTGAGCGCGCTGGGTTCGCTTTGGCATTGGCATTCTGTAGTCTTCTAGGTCGCCGCCTAGTGCACGCTCTCATCTGGGGCCGCCGCGCAAACGTCAGCTCTGCTGTCAAAGCGAGGTTTCCGCAAAACTCGCGGGTAACGAAAGCCCCAGCGATTCTCTGACCGCAGCGGCAGCCGAAAAATAGGATTGGGATGTCACAATGGCACAAAGATCGGTATTAGGTCCAATAATTACTGTATCAATGACTCGATGAACAAATCGCAAAATACGATTTAGAACAGGGAATGTCGCAGGAGCCAACGTTTCGACAAGCGGACTTGTCTTCGTCAGGGCGGCTTTGTACGTTTCTGTATCAATGAAATTCGATGTAAGCTTTCAACTTACGAAGTTCACAAATGTACTCACTTGATGCAGCACCAGCATCGACAAATACTAGATTATCATTAACTACTAGCCGTATCTCACTGGATTTGGAAACTGAAACGTCATATGTTTTAACCTTACGCGATCGCTTGTTACACTGAGTTGACAATATTACATGCCTAGCGGTCGATTTAGACACATCAAGGTTCAAAAAGAAAGTTTGTAAAACAAAGCTTTCTTATTCTTACACGCTCGCCTACGCCTGGCAATATTCTCCATGTGACCTTCATCGGGCTTTGTACGTGTCTTTTTTTCTTATTTCGCTGGCACTTAGGTAGCTATTGAAAAACGTGGGGGCTGACGTAGATAACTTATTTGGCTCCCTTACTAAACGATGTCCAAAAATAGTAAGTTTCCTTCTGCCTAACAGAGAAGCAACATCCCGTTCAGTGAGTTACATGTTACAGACATGCCATATTTTCGGTCCCGATTCCGTGCACCAGGCGAGCAAATAATGGTAGCGCATACAACCAACCCTCAGTTGTAACTACGCCAATGGCGAATAATTGTAGGACTTTCTCGGTGCTATAATTGAATTAACAGTTGCACGAAATTTTCGTATTTAATGCATCTAAACATTAGTTTCTATAAAATAACGCGGCCTGATTAATCTATTTACTTGAATGAGCAGAGGCTCGATGTGGGCAAGTTTGTTTTGCATGCTTGAAATGCCTGTCCTTTGTAGGTGTTTTGTTTTTGTCCCCGTTCTCTTGCGTTTTTTTTTCTTCATGGAACTCATTTGCACTTTTGCTTGAAAATGTAGCCTTCTCTATTAGAGTTGGTCGACGAGATACTGTAGCCGAAAAAGGTATTGGTATAAAGAGATTTCTTCTAATTTTATTTTCCTATTGGCCACTCATGGATTTTCTCAAGTACCGATTTATCGATGAATAGTCTCGTCGACTGTAGTTATTTCGGCTGTTATGTTTACAACGCTCTATACTGTATTCAAGAAATGAAGTGATTTCAAATAAATTTCCTGACTTGCTGAAATTAATAAGGCATCGTATGACCTCATGTGAGCAATAGTGTAAGCCTGCCGCTAGCAAGGCGCGTTTTTTTTTTTCTTTAGATCTCACTCGGCGACGGGCGACGTCGGTCAATGGGGCGCGTTTCGCGGCATTGACTTTTCGTTTGTCGTACCCCGGCCGTATCTGTTAATTTTCTTTACTTTCCTCATATGTGTCTTCCGCGTCTTCTGGGGACACGGGCACCCCGCTGCGCGGCTGTGAAGGGGGATGCTTGGACAGTGGTCGCGGCAGTGACGCAGGCGGACCCCGGATGGCCTGGGCCTTTAGGACGCCCTGCGGCGCTCCAGGTGTACGTGTATACACGACCTTGTGAGCGCCCGCGCGCGCAAGGAGGAAGCGGGCGGTGGTTCGGAAGGCAGTTCTTCCGAAATTGACGGACGAGCTGATATGGTAGCCCACCCCCAATTCTCCGCACCGCGGAGAGACAAAGCTTCCACCTCGCTTGCCTGAATGGAGGCCCGGGCGGGCCCTTTTGTGCGTGAGCACGCAGCGATAGCGGCACTTCGGTCGTTCTGCAAACCGCACCTCGGGCGTCATTACGACGACCTGGGGCGGCTACGCTGAATGTGGCGTCGGCATGCAACATGCCGGTGGTGACGGCCCTGGAGACTCGCGAACCGTTAGTTGTTCGCCGTCGGAAATGCCTGTTTTTGGTCACTGGGCTGTGGACCACGCGTGCCGCGGAGTAACTTTTGTTCAGGCGTCCCTTCCTCGCTCGCCGTGGGGTAGCATGCGTCTAAGCACAGCAGGGTGCCGATTAAGCGGGTCTGAGTAAGAGCCAGTACGGCTCGGCTTGTTTGAGATAACCAGAAGCAGACGCGCGGACGGTCCAACTTCCCCATGGGAAGGTTTTCTTCGGATAATAACTCTTTCGGGCGGATCTTTTGGGCGCCTGCTCGTTTCCTGTAACAGCGCCCGATCAGACGCGCACGAGCGCAAGTAACGCGTTTCACGTGCGCCATATCTTTACCATCGCCCTTCGACCTTGGGTGGCATGGTTTGCTTTTATGTATGTGTTGTTTAGTGCTGATGAATGTGCTTTTTTTTATTATTGTACAAACACACCCCTCTCACCGTCAACAGATTGGGTGGTGATTTCACCAATTGGACCGCCCCAATTGAGGAGGCGGGACAAAAGGTGGAATCGCTGCCCAATGCCAGAGCGAAGTGAAGATGATTCGCCGGCTGAGACGAAGGCGGAGCGGTTATGGTAATAAAGGTGGCTCCGCCATGTGACGGGGCATGCTGGACGAGTGGAAAAAGTGCTACGCACTGCCGGCTACGCCGGAGTAGGGTCGCCCTACGTATAGTTCAGCATCAGTTTTATTTTTATGTACCAGTCAACTCCATGTATTCCTTTTTTGTATACTATATACTGTAAATACAAGTTTTCATCACCTTTTATTTAACCCGAAGTCTCCGAGCCCGTTCTTCATTCGTTTCACGTTTGCCCGCGAGCCTATCGCCGCCATACCAGCGGCAGCCAGCTCCTTCCCAACTCGCCCATGCCGTCTCGGACGGTGCGTTTAGGACGCCGAGCGGGGAGCTGGAATCCCGGAGAAGGACCTTCGACACCACGGTCACAACTTTACTAATAGCAAGGGACTATTCAAACATTATCCGCGAATTCACATATAATCCATACAGGTCATCTTAGGCACATTACAAAGACACTGTATTGTCGGAGAATATAAGGTATAATGGAAGTACAAATCAGTTGAAGAAAAGGGCTTAGCATTGGAGGTCTCGCTCCTCTGTTGGCGCTGCGAAGATGACCTTACCCAGAAGACGGATAGCCGCTGCTGTCCTTGAGACATGTTTCCACGAAAGCGACGATACGAACATGGTTACCTCTTCTTGAATGAATGTCGCGACCACCGCCTGCTGGTAGCGGAGCTGTTGACCCTTGTGCACACTCGGCGATGAACCGCAGCGTGGTGTTTCTGTCCCCCCGAATCGTTATTCCGTAGTTTACTTGCTCGTGGGTAACACTGCAAAGCAGTGCTGTCCAGTCGGAAGGTTGGTTGGAATTTCCTCTCTCTGCGGCATCGTCCTCAGAAGGGGACACGCCGTGCGAGCACATTGTGACCATATGTAAGTCGTCAAGAAAAATGACGAAAGCGAAGCTGTATTGGGCCACCCATGTAAGGGCACTGCTCAAAAAGAAAAAAAAAACGCCTGCACTGTACGCCATATTCCCCACGCGACCGCATACAACGCACGAAAAGCGTCAGCGCCCCACAAAAACAGGAATAAGAGGGGAAGAAGGGTCGGGCAGCACAGGGGAAGGCATTGCACAGGGAGCAGCGGCCTACTTTGTGCTTGGTTCGCTAGCTCGATGACCTTAGCCCGCGAACCCGCAGCAAAACCACTCAAGTTTCCGGGTACGCAGACTCGCCATATCCTTCCATCACCGCAGAGAGCTAATTGTCAACACATTGCAGAAGCGTCTGCCTGCTGCAGCGCTGGGCTGCAAAGACTGCAAGCTCCCCTTTCAGGCTCTTATCGCAGCACACTTTGCCTATAAATGACAGGTGGCCCTCTTTTGCCACCACAGTTTCCTGTAGACAAACTACAACTTTCCCCGCCATATAGTGACAAGTAAACTTCTTTTGTGAGTTGAAAGAGCCGCGTTCTTCGTTTTTAAGCCCTCTGCAGAGAGGCGAATGCCCATAGCCGCACCTTCCCAGAATGGGCACCTTTGCTCGTATATGTGATGGACTAGCATAGATAGGCAGTGGGGCACCGGTTAGAAAAATTTCGGGGGGGGGGCTTCAGCCCGGTCAGCCCATGCCTGCCTACGCCACTGAACCACTGGACAGCAACAGCGTAAGCTGGAGGAGAGACCTTCTTAGAGGCCATTTTAAACGCTTGAGGAAACTAGTGCAAGTAGAGGTGGTAGGTATCCCCTGCGCCATAACTCTTTGACCAAGTAGGGAAGTACCCACTACGCCATAATTACTTCGTTATTGTAAAGTGCAAGTCTGTATAATTACACACAGAGTCTCCTGGCGTTGTTTTCCCGAGAACGAACCGAACTCTCCTCCCGGCGTCGACGGCGAGCTGGGCTTCTCTCTGCACAGCTGTCTGTCGTGCCCGAAGTCGCCTTGCTGCAGCTGCGCGCGTAGCTCTGCGATTCGCTTCTTCAGCAGCGGTGCACAACTTACGAGTAGGCGCCATCAGGTATATCGAAGAGCCAAGTCAGCTTGCTGGCGCAGCTGCGTCCGTCGCCTGCCGCGTGATGCATGGCACGATACAACAAAAATTGGGGGACCCTTAGGCTTCGCCTTTAAGAGTTGAACGCGATAGCGAAATCCGGCCCCTAGTGTGCACTTCAACCGCTCAGTGCATACTTATTAATGTGTGTTGTTACGCATACACACACGCACAGACACAGACACACACGCGTGCGCGCGCGACGTATCTGTAGTAATGGTAGAGGTTTTCGATCTATTTAAGACCACTTTCATATCAACTTCATAAAAATTTTGTACACTGATGTAGTCACATGGTCCTGTATTATGAACTACGCGTAGGCGTTACACTTTTTATTCGTAAATGGTCACATTCTGTCGTCCTTCTTGCGTTAACTATCTGGCAGCTGTTCAATTTGTTCTTCTTGAGACCTCTTCCGGCCAACCGCAACAAGCATCGCCTTATGGTCGGTGAAATGGCAACTGCAGTACTTCAGACATGGAATTCATCGTAAAAGCGCTACCACACAACACAAGGGAAGAAGAGACGAGCACAGGCGCAAACTAACAACTGATTTATTGAAGGCAGATCTACAGGTATATATACGAACAAGCTGCGCAGGCGCATCGTCACGGCGATCCTTAGAACAAGAAAAAAAACAATCATTCAAACAAGGTGTGTCAGAAATCAAGGCGTGCGCCGAGCTTGCGCCTGTGCTCGTCTCTTCTTCCCTTGTGTTGTGTGGTAGCGCTTTTACGATGAATTCCATGTCTAAACACCAACTTGCCCAACAGTCCACTCTTTTGATGCAGTACTTCACTTTTTTTTAATAAATGTAATTTAAGGAGAGGTTGTTGCCCAAGTACTTCACTTCTTTAATGGTGTCGTGAGAATGAAATGCTAAAAAAGTGGATGCAGAGCATCCGAAGAGACCGCATATAGGCTCTGCTTTAGTCGCATGGCCTCCGAGATGGCGGGCGCGCCCGCCGTCTCGGAGGCCATGGTAGTTGAGGCATCGCTTGATATGATTTCCGCTAGATGGACATAGTTGTCCCTTTTTGGAGCTGTTATTTTTTTCGCTCACGGGCGACTTTTCGCTCACAAGAGACGCCGTCACCGACGGCGGTATTTCTGTGGAACGAGCTCTCTAATGCTATTGCGTTAAAACTGCTTCAAAGGGCAGCGCTTCTTAATAATGACGACGGGAATGTTGAAGAACATTGTTTCATAATGATAATGTTGATGATGCCTCTGTATAGTAGTAGTGGTGGTGTTGTGGCTACAGGCGGTGTTAGCCTGGCAGATCTGGCCGGCAATTGCTCCGCCCGAGCGTCTCTGTCCATGTCGCATTGTTCACCACGTGTCACTCAATCCTGTCTCTTGAAGAAACGCTACAAGCAGAGCTGACACCTTCTGTAATGGGTTCAGAGCTACAAACCGTGGAGCCCTGTGTTCTTTGAAATGATTCCTCGAACTCCTTATACAATCCCCTTTACGCGACGTGTAGTGGCGTGCTATTATTCTGCCACGTAACATTCCATTTGTTAATGCGATTCCTCGGCAGACGTTATACCCGTTTAGGTCTTTTAGCGAATCTTTTTCAAGCACAGGCGTAGCTCAGTGGTAGAATGCTCGACTTCCGCGCAGAGGACGTGGGTCTGAACCCTCCTCTGTCCTGCTTATTTTTCTAAAATTTGCGCGATACCGGTTACGGACACCGGCGGCGGACAACTGCGGTGCCAAAAACGGCCCTTGTTGTGATCTCATAAGAGCTTACGATGTAAAAGGGGCAAACAGTGACAAATGAGATTTCAGCACATTGCCACATGTGCCCTAATTCTCTGTGGGAGCGCATGCTGTGCTGAGCTCATCAGCGCACACGGGAAAGAGGATTTATTGATACGCCACTACAAGACCCCGACGAAACACGTTACGCGGTGAAGCTGGACGCCGACCGCAGGCTGCCCGAACCACTTGCGGCTCTTGCGTCATGCTAGCGATTGCGGCTGGGTGCACATGCCTGTTTGTGCACGTGCATTGTTTTGTTGCCGCCGTTTTCATGCGAGTTCAAGAGGAGGTGTAACACTGCCGCCTTCGAATAAACAGGCGTAAAAATCAGAAAGTGCGTGAAAGCGGTGGCCCAACGTGTGACAGTGCCACACTGCGCTGCTGGACGAATTCATTGTTTGCTCGGTGAACGTCGAGCTGTCGACGAGGTAGCTGAGATCACAATATGTCTGGACACGCAGAGCTTGTCAGATGTCCTCTTTGAGCTGCGTCAACCTGATGGACTCTTCGTACAGTTTCTTAGCCGCGGCTGGGTTCGTGGCCCATGGCACGGCAAATGTAGGGGCGCAGTCTTTGAAGTACTTTCCGCTCACATTCTGCACTTCCTCGGAAACGGCCAGGTATACAGTTGTCTCGGCGCCTTCTTTCACAGTCTGCAACATCATGAAACAAATGCGAAGACGCATGTGTGGTTAGCCATAAAGCTGCTTATAACACACACACACACACACACACACACACACACACACACACACACACACACACACACACACACACACACACACACACACACACACACACACACACACACACACACACACAAACACACACATATATATATATATATGTATATATAGTTCGGAAAGAAGATTTCCCTGAGCCCAAATAAATATCTTCAAAAGAAGAGATTCACACTATTAACAAAAACATAACTTTACTGACGTTGCGGCCGGTTGACCGGCATTCATCAGAGTAAAACGGTGTTGCAGAGCACTTTCCTTTTAAGGGTACAGGAAGGGGAGAGAGTGCAGCTACAGAGCCGTATGTCTATACAGGGAATGGCTATGAAGTATGCCTGGATAGAACACGTGATCGGCTGTGGCGAGTCACGAAGCGACCCCGTAGCCTCTCAATTAACAGCAAGGCGGAACACTTACAACCCCGAGGGATTCTACTACCTGTACGTAACGCAACTATAAAGCCACTCAACATTGTAAAAATGGTAATCACCACAGCAGAAAGGACAAAAAGCAAAAAGGAAACTGATTTATTGACAAACGGCTGGCTAGAATCGACTAGAATATCTTGCAATGGAAAAATATAAACCATGAAGGAAGAAAAATGGAAATAAAATAACAGATAAAAAGAAAGTTCAGCAAAAAGTGAAGTGTGAAAGAACGCATTGTAGTTGTTTGAAATGGCTTCCTCATAATAGCAATGCCCTAGTCACTCGGGAAACATGTGAGTTTACCCATGTTTTCATTAATGCCCGAGGTAGCGGCTTTGAACTTATTTATAAATGAGGTAGGACTCACGAACCTCGCGGTCGTGGTGCGTCCAGTGCTTTGAACCAGCTAGTAATTTGAAAAACTTATGCAGATTAGCTAAAAATATATATGAAGCGAATGTACTCATGCTTATACCTGCAAATTTGCCTATTTGTTAGAGAAACAAACGTCTGTGTTCAGGGGCCAGGTGTGTATTCTCAAATATGTTACTTTTGCAGGCATAGATGTTTTTGAGAAGAGAAGAAGGCTTGACTGAACAGGACAGTCTGCTGCATCTTTTTTCCGCCTTTCTTCATCAGATTAGGTCAGGGCACGAGCTCTGCTTATAGTGTTTGCTATATGGAGTTTATCAGAATTGGAAATATGGCCATCAGATGGGATCCGAAATTAAAATCGTGCCGTGAATGATTTCCGTGACCACAAAATTGTGTATATATGCAGGATATGCTCGTTCAAGGAGTGTGTACTGTATAGGCCGGTTAGTGCAAGGCTACGATCAGATTAATTAAGGGCACATGAGATAAGTTTTCACATCTGAATGCTATAGGATAAAAAAAATATGCACCTCGCGAGTATTGAGTGATTTGTGATGTATTCGTACTAATATCCTGAGCGTCGGAGGACTTCAGACATGTACGTCTTACTCTTTTTGTTCCACACATTAGGCTCAAGTGCAATATATTTCTTTTGTCTAATTATAATTTTTAACTCATGCACTGTTTAACTCATGCATACCTGTGCCATGGAAGTAAAGCTTAGTTTCGGCACGACTGCGTGTATAAAGTACATAGCGTTTACTTTTTCACTAAGTGTGCTTTTGCGCTGCTTTCAGATGGCGATGTGCATACAAGAGCTACGAAATATGTAAGCGTCTGTGCGCATCCCAGGAAGCACTCGTGATTCTTTCGCAGCGAAAACACAAGCTGGAAATGCTTTAATGAATGGTCACCTCTCAGCGCCTTGCGCAGAAATGTTCTATAAAGGCAGTTCGTGTAATAAATTTTTTTTTTCACATTTCGGCATTGTGCACTTTATCAAGTGCTAAGATGGCCACTTGCAAGACCAGGTTTAGTGAAGATTGCTGCAGTACTTGGGCATCTTGGCATGGAGTGAGACAAATTTAGCAACTGGAACCAGATAGGCAACTGGCCCCAATACGCAACTGGTCCCAGTAGGCAAGTGGCTTAAGGAACACATTTCCAGTAGCCAACTGGTCCCAGTTCAACTGGTTTAAGGAACACATTTCCAGTAGGCAAATGGTCCCAGTTACCAACTGGGACCAGTTGCCTACAGGAAATGTGTTCCTGAAACCACTTGAACTGGAACCAGTTGCATACCAGTTAGAATTTTCACCTCGGTTTCTTCGACAGCTTATAGATGTGATTGGTGTCGCAGGTGAGGCTTCAGCCGGGAAAACCTAGCCCTTTCAAAAACAGGGCTCTCGCACTAGCAATGCAAGCTAAGTGGTCGCTGTTAGGTGCGCAGAAGAGAGGGAATGCACGTGTGCCGTCTCTTATTCGGCCGAAGGGGGTAAATGAGGCTTCACGCACGTCTCCACGAGCACCTGACGGGCATCGGAGAGCCTGGTGGGTAAAATGTGTGCCGCAGAAATTTCCAGAGTGACTTTTTACGGCAGCAACGTGCGCATGGTAAATGAGGCCAGCATGATCAACGGATGGCACTTTTTCGTGCCTCTGTCGTAACAGCTACGCCCTGGGAACATCGGTAAACTCCTCAAGGCGGGTCAGCAGGTCATTGACCTATGGCTTCTGGTCTTTTGTCGCTTCCTCCAAAGGAGAGGAGAAAGGGAGGGCCAGTTGCGGGAAGCAACATTTTCGGAGCAAGACTCCATTAACTCCCAAACTTTTCTTATATAAAGTTCTGTTTATTTTTTATTTTTTGAGCTTTTTGTTAGGCGTGTTGTCTTCACTAGGCACGTTGTCCTTTCCCAGTGTTGCTAATGAAATGACGCAACTGTATTTCAAGCGAAATACAAACAAGGAGATCGCCCGTTGAGCCGAGCCACCGTGCCAGCGTTTTCAAACTTGTTTGTCGCTCGTGGCGATTGTGCGTGTGTGCGGTGTATGTGCGGTAGGGGCGCGCCCTTCTCCATCAGAAGCTCGCCCCCTCACCGGTGCCGACAACCCGCAAGGCGCCGGCGCTACAGTGTACTATAGTCGGATAGAACTCAAGTCTGCAGTGAAGCCCCTCCTACGCCTTTATAACCGCCAGCCACTATACCTCCGCGAATCCTCAAATAGTTCCTTCTTGAAAATAAAGCGAGGGCGGCAACAATGATGGATAGACGCATAAATTTTTATGTCTTCATTCGTTTATTAGAGCAAAACATGAAAGGGACGACTCATTATTGAGCGGAATTCATTCATTCATTCATTGTTTATTCCTTAAAGACCCCGACAGGAGGTATTACATAAGGGGTGGAGTTTACAAAAAATAAAACATTATTACTATAAAATAAATGCAGACACTTGTTCTGCGAAAGCAGATGGACATGTGATGGCAGCGATGTCGTAGGGAAAGCCGTTCCAGTCTACAACCACACGAGGGAAAAAAGAAGACGAAAATGTGACAGTGCGCACTTTGTGGCCAGCAGAATTTAAACAATGACCTGTGCGATGTGATACGCGTGCTGGCGGCGAGATGTATGGAGCGATGGCAAGAGAACTGTAAAAAAAAATTGTGAAATAATAATAAGCTGAAAATGCGACTTGGACGCGAAAGAGATGGTAGATTGGAGTTTGATTTTAATGACGATATGCTGATGCCGTATGAGTATGCTGAATGAATGAACCTAGCAGCGCAATTCTGAACGGACTCAAGGGCGTTGATGAGGTAATTTTCCTGCGACACCAAATGGGAGAAGCGTATTGAACTTTAGGTCTGATGAAAGATGTGTATGCGAAATGTCTTACGTGAGGAGCGGCTTTTAGTAAATGATGTTTAGAGAATAAGATGTGCGGGTATAGCCTTGCACTTAGAAGGGTTATCACACCAGTTGGTCAGTTTGGAGCAAAATTTGGTCATTTGTATTAGATATAGTGCGGTAAAAAACACAGTCGTCAGCAAATATGCGATTACTAGAGAAACAGAGGAGTAGATCATTAATATATATTGCAATACGAAAACCCAGCGCGCCGCAAGCTCCGCCACCCGAGTTTTTCAACTCAGTTCAGTGAGGTTTCACGCGTAAAACAGGCTCGGGAGCAAAATAAACTTTACCGCGGCCTTTTGAAGGTGGTAACGCTGAGACTCCACACATTTTAGTCCATGCTTTTTGAGCACATCATGGCTTATACCGATGAAAGGACTCAAGAACCGCAGACGCTGCGCAGAAGCCGAAGGCATAAACGTTCTTGAAGTCATGGCGCAAAAGGTTAGACAGGACCGAAGAAGACACTTAAGACACAGACAAGCGCACACTCGCAACTAAATTTTATTCCTCCGAACGCTTAGTTAAGTACCCTCAAGCATGCGCAACACCACCGAGGCAAAATAACAATCTCTGAACACACTGCCTGATCAAAACCTATCAACTAAAAACCGATACTCATTCTGATACAGAGTTACAGAAGGAACGCTGACACACATATCGCCAGCATTCTGTATGTACATAGCCTCAGCCAATTCCCGTGCCACCTTATCCTTGCTCTTCCGCAAAATGCATGTGTTGTTCAGCAGTGGTTTACATGTACAAGCCTTGCAATGATATGGCAAATGAGATCCGGTACCATTCCCTATCGACAGGGCGTGCTCTGCCAGCCGATCATTAATACACCGTCCAGTCTGGCCGATATACACCCTACCGCAACTCAACGGAATTTCATAAACAACACCAATTGAACATTTCTTAATATAATGCGTTTTCTTCGTGTGTTTCTTCCCACACTCAGGACTCTTAACAGAAGACACTCGAGCACAAATACGAGACAGTTTTTTCGGGGCCGAAAACACTACCGGTACGTTATATCTAGCAGCCACATTTTTCAACGAATGAGATACCTTATGTACGTAGGGAATGACGACAGGACGTTTATCCACATTATTACCTGGCGAAGCACCACTAACATCACGCCGAGCTTTTTTCACTAAAGCCTCGCAAACAGAACCTAAAAGGACTGACGGGAAACCCGCAGAAACAAGTCTAGAGACTTGCAGTTCAAAGCTTTCTTTAACTGCATGTGAGCAGGACCTGTCTAAAGCCATCTGCAAGCTAGAAGTTGCTATCGCTCTCTTGACATTCTTCGAATGGGCGGAATGAAATGGCAAAAATTCTTTCTGAACACGAGGGTGATACATCCAACAGATATGGTCTTCGTTAATCGTGAGAAGAATATCTAAAAATTGAAGTTTATCACCAGTAGGGAGCTCATGAGTAAACCTGAGCCCTAGTCCTAGCGCATTAAAGGTGTCTAAGACTTCAGCCACACAGTCAGAATAAGCGCAACTTGGTTGTTTTGTCAAAACAATTAAAAAATCATCAACATAACGAAACACCTTCAAAACCTTGTCACATTGCAGAGCGGTTCCTAGGTGTCGGTCCATGCTAGAAAGGAAAATGTTGCACAGCACTGGAGCTACACACGATCCTATACAGATGCCTTTCTTCTGCAAAAACAGTTGATCATGATATGAAATAAACGTTGCTTCAAGGTAAAATTCCAACAGTGCTAAAAAACTTTCAACTGGGACAGCGGCGTTGTTCATAAAAGGTATCTCCCCATTTTTATCAATGCACGCCCGAACAGCCTTAAATAGTTCTGCATGGGGTACCGAATAAAACAACTCTTCCACGTCGATCGAGAAGAAAAAACCAGCGGAGCGGTTATCTTCAAAAAACTTAATAACTACGTCTGAATTCTTAACCATGAAGGGATCGTCAAAAGCAAGACCGTCCAGCTGGTTTAACAAGTATCGACTGACCAACACTTGCCATGTACTGTTCTCGCTGACAATAGCCCTAAACGGCATGCCAGGTTTGTGAGTTTTCACGTTAAAAAACACCGAAAGCTTGTCTCCTTTGCACTTACTAATGTTCTTTGCCAACTTGGAAAAGCCATGGTCGTTACACAAGGAAACAGCCCGAGCCTTTACCTTGGCCGCACACACCTGCACACGTCTGAAGTTCTTTTCCACAGCTTCCGCCGCCTTGAGGTCGAAGTGTCCTTTTGTCATAAGCACAAAGCCCCCCTCCTTATCCGCCACGGCTAGGCGCAAGTCATTTTTTCTCAAATAAGACACAACAGTGTCCATAGGGTCACGTTTACGCCGACGTTCCTTCGAAACCGTCCTCTTCAGGATATCCGCACCGTCCAGGATACACCTTTCTCGGTCTTCTGACTCAGCCCTGCTGGCCAAACGTCTGTTCAAAGACAGTAGCTCGTGGGCGGGAATGGTCGGTTGCACACTGTACTTTGGTCCATTCTTTAGCACCGCAGACACTTCAGCCGGAACCTGGACGTCATCCAAGACCTGGAAGCCACCAGCTTCCAGGTCTTGGATGACGTCCAGGTTCCGGCTGAAGTGTCTGCGGTGCTAAAGGATGGACCAAAGTACAGTGTGCAACCGACCATTCCCGCCCACGAGCTACTGTCTTTGAACAGACGTTTGGCCAGCAGGGCTGAGTCAGAAGACCGAGAAAGGTGTATCCTGGACGGTGCGGATATCCTGAAGAGGACGGTTTCGAAGGAACGTCGGCGTAAACGTGACCCTATGGACACTGTTGTGTCTTATTTGAGAAAAAATGACTTGCGCCTAGCCGTGGCGGATAAGGAGGGGGGCTTTGTGCTTATGACAAAAGGACACTTCGACCTCAAGGCGGCGGAAGCTGTGGAAAAGAACTTCAGACGTGTGCAGGTGTGTGCGGCCAAGGTAAAGGCTCGGGCTGTTTCCTTGTGTAACGACCATGGCTTTCCCAAGTTGGCAAAGAACATTAGTAAGTGCAAAGGAGACAAGCTTTCGGTGTTTTTTAACGTGAAAACTCACAAACCTGGCATGCCGTTTAGGGCTATTGTCAGCGAGAACAGTACATGGCAAGTGTTGGTCAGTCGATACTTGTTAAACCAGCTGGACGGTCTTGCTTTTGACGATCCCTTCATGGTTAAGAATTCAGACGTAGTTATTAAGTTTTTTGAAGATAACCGCTCCGCTGGTTTTTCTTCTCGATCGACGTGGAAGAGTTGTTTTATTCGGTACCCCATGCAGAACTATTTAAGGCTGTTCGGGCGTGCATTGATAAAAATGGGGAGATACCTTTTATGAACAACGCCGCTGTCCCAGTTGAAAGTTTTTTAGCACTGTTGGAATTTTACCTTGAAGCAACGTTTATTTCATATCATGATCAACTGTTTTTGCAGAAGAAAGGCATCTGTATAGGATCGTGTGTAGCTCCAGTGCTGTGCAACATTTTCCTTTCTAGCATGGACCGACACCTAGGAACCGCTCTGCAATGTGACAAGGTTTTGAAGGTGTTTCGTTATGTTGATGATTTTTTAATTGTTTTGACAAAACAACCAAGTTGCGCTTATTCTGACTGTGTGGCTGAAGTCTTAGACACCTTTAATGCGCTAGGACTAGGGCTCAGGTTTACTCATGAGCTCCCTACTGGTGATAAACTTCAATTTTTAGATATTCTTCTCACGATTAACGAAGACCATATCTGTTGGATGTATCACCCTCGTGTTCAGAAAGAATTTTTGCCATTTCATTCCGCCCATTCGAAGAATGTCAAGAGAGCGATAGCAACTTCTAGCTTGCAGATGGCTTTAGACAGGTCCTGCTCACATGCAGTTAAAGAAAGCTTTGAACTGCAAGTCTCTAGACTTGTTTCTGCGGGTTTCCCGTCAGTCCTTTTAGGTTCTGTTTGCGAGGCTTTAGTGAAAAAAGCTCGGCGTGATGTTAGTGGTGCTTCGCCAGGTAATAATGTGGATAAACGTCCTGTCGTCATTCCCTACGTACATAAGGTATCTCATTCGTTGAAAAATGTGGCTGCTAGATATAACGTACCGGTAGTGTTTTCGGCCCCGAAAAAACTGTCTCGTATTTGTGCTCGAGTGTCTTCTGTTAAGAGTCCTGAGTGTGGGAAGAAACACACGAAGAAAACGCATTATATTAAGAAATGTTCAATTGGTGTTGTTTATGAAATTCCGTTGAGTTGCGGTAGGGTGTATATCGGCCAGACTGGACGGTGTATTAATGATCGGCTGGCAGAGCACGCCCTGTCGATAGGGAATGGTACCGGATCTCATTTGCCATATCATTGCAAGGCTTGTACATGTAAACCACTGCTGAACAACACATGCATTTTGCGGAAGAGCAAGGATAAGGTGGCACGGGAATTGGCTGAGGCTATGTACATACAGAATGCTGGCGATATGTGTGTCAGCGTTCCTTCTGCAACTCTGTATCAGAATGAGTATCGGTTTTTAGTTGATAGGTTTTGATCAGGCAGTGTGTTCAGAGATTGTTATTTTGCCTCGGTGGTGTTGCGCATGCTTGAGGGTACTTAACTAAGCGTTCGGAGGAATAAAATTTAGTTGCGAGTGTGCGCTTGTCTGTGTCTTACGTGTCTTCGGTCCTGTCTAACCTTTTGCGCCATGACTTCAAGTTCAGCTATGCACCAACTAGCCCGACAGCAAACGTTATTAAGCATAAACGTTCCGCCATTCTGAAAAGGTGTGATGACGACGATTTTGTTCGCTTCTGTGATTGGCTGGCAGAGTAACACCGACGCGCGCGGTCCATCGGCCCTTGTTGCCAAGTGCTATTTCTTTAGTTGTATCCTACCATAGAAGGGGCAGTGAAGCCGTAGAGTTACTGTATATGTTCCCCTTGGGGAACAGAGCTGCGTCTCTGGCAGAACGCGCAGCTCGCGCCCCCAATCGCCAAGAGCGTGCGCAAAATGCATCCTTTTGAGGGAAAGCCATCTTCACGGCAGCGCGTGCGCTGGCGCCCGCCAGGCCACCATGGCCGCTACCTCCGCCGCGCCACCGCTGTCCGATATTCGACCGTGGCCTCGGCAATCGGCGACGGCAGGCGCCGCAGCACGATCGCGGAGGCCATGGTTCGACGTTCAGGCAGACCTCATTGGGCTCAGCTGTGATCTAATAACGTTGGCTGTGGCAGCGTGATGTGTGGTTTATTTTTGCTGGAAACTCTGTCTTCTCAACCATGTGCCAAAGAAAAAAAAAGGAAGTCACATTCGAAGCAAAATGATTAAGCGATCGTGGTCGGTCGTCGAGGTCGGCACAGCAGGTTATGTCGGCAGCTCGATGCGACTCAATATTTACTTAAGCTTAGCAGTACGTTTTAGAATGCATATCCATACATACGCCTCGCACAAGATATGTTTATATATATGTTAGTCATATTTTTGTGATAGAGAAGGCGTAAGCGTTCAGGGTCAATCTAGGGTAAAAGCGGTGACCTAGGTTGGCATCACTGCTGGGATGCACGCTTGTTTGGAAATGATCCTCCCGCTTTACTCTCAAGTTATGGTGCTATAATGTGCGAATGGCTCCTAAAAAACAACGCTTAATCCCTTGCTTTGCTCCCGGATGCAGCACAGGGTACTCTCGAAGCAAACAAACGGCGAAGCTTTCGTTGTTTAAAGCGCCCGAAGATCCGGAGCGAAGAAGCGTTTGGGAACGACATTTGCACAGAGGTGACAGGAGGCTAACGCCGGATTCTGCGGTGTTGTTGTTGTTTTGTGGGGTTTTACGTCCCAAAACCAGCTCTGATTATGAGGGACGCCGTAGTGGAGGGAAATTTCAACCACCTGGGGTTTTTTTAGCGTGCACTGACATCGCACAGCACACGGGCCTCAACATTTCGCCTCCATCGAAATGCAACCGCCGCGGCCGGGATTCGATCCCGCGACCCTCGGATCAGCAGCCGAGTACCATAGCCACACCGTGGCGGGAGATTCCGCGGTGTGTGAGCTGCATTTGGGCAGCGCTTCATCGTTTGGGACTATGTGCACTTCATCAACGGCATGGAGGTACGGATTCTCAGTAGGACGCCGACGCTAACATCCAACGCAGTTCCCCCATCCTGCCTAACGTTGCCCCGTATTTAAGCCTCCGGGAAGAAACGCGAGGAAGAGACCCGAAGAGGATGCTCTGCCACAAAAAAGGCGACGGCTATCAAATACGCACGAGCCAGATGTGCAGGAATGGTCTCCTTCAAGCGGGTCCTCAACGAGCGCACGACGAACGACGACCCTCTTGCAACGATTGCATCTTTGAGAGATGTGAAACTTCCGAACTGGACGTTTCACGAACTGTGGAATGTTGACGGTTTGATTGATTTGTGGGGTTTAACGTCCCAAAACCAGCTCTGATTATGAGAGACGCCGTAGTGGAGGTCTCCGGAAATTTCGACCACCTGGGGTTCTTTAACGTGCACTGACATCGCACAGCACACGGGCCTCAACATTTCGCCTCCATCGAAATGCAGCCGCCGCGGCCGGGATTCGATCCCGCGACCTTCGGATCTGCAGCCGAGTGCCATAACCACTAGACCACCGTGGCGGGGCGAATGTTGACGGTGCGTGCTTCACGTCTTGTTCACTGAATGCTTACACGGGTGAAGTAGAAAAGGCAGTGTTTTTTACTGTGAATTCCGACGGTGGTACCGATGGTGGTATCCACTCTAGAACTTTCGTTCAAGGGCAATCATTAGCAAAGGCTGCTGTTGTTACGATGCTGGACGCAGAAGCGGTATTGAACCAAGCATCTCTACTGCACTTGTGCAAGGGTGTGGGAACTCAAGCTGAATCACTGACATTACTGTGAATTTGCAATGCCAGCTTGAGTTGTAGTCGGGATCAGTTTTTAGTGTCAAGTGCCTTGGAAGCACGAAAAATGAGGGAGCGCCCTGCTTCAGCTGTAAGTATGTGAGAAAGGCACTCATCACAAGGCAGTCGCGGGTGAGGAAAAGACACATCAAGGGCCTACAGCAGCGCTGTGAAAAAGGTGAAGGTGTGCGCCCGCAGGAACAAGAGGCTCATGGTGAGGTTGGGGATCTAGCAAAATATGTTCATAGGTTGAAGGAAGAATCTGCTGCGACTGCTGAGGAAGTACTGGCAGCAAAGATAAACTTACTGTCAGCAAAACAACAACTTGCCGTCAGGCAGTGCTTTGAAGCAGTTAAAAGGAAGAGCACTCGTGGGATGCAGTACGATAAAGAATGGATGCTGGAGTGCATTCTGCTTAAGAAGCCCGAAGTTGTACCAGTATATGAGAAAGCAAAACATCCAAGTGAGACAACCATACGAAAATACACTGCCCAATACAGAACTGGCTACGGTTTCAATGAAAAGATGTGCGCTAAAAAAGAAAGTGGCTCAATTTGACAGCTTCCATTGGCACGGAGGTATTGTTGTTATGAGATGAAGTTGTCTGAAAATCTGTCAGTAAGCGTAAATGGCAAAATTGAAAGCTTTGTCGATTTGGCGCAGTACACACCCAAAGAGAAACACTCACTGCTGTGCAATCATGGGCTTGTTGTGATGTTTGTGCCGCTTGTGGGTGCTTGGGACATTTGCAAGCCATGAGAATGTAAAGGGCGACCTTTTGTGCAGTGCTAGCGGAGTTTGTTTGTAGATTTCCTGAGATGCGGCAGCGTGGAATAGCTATGTGGAGAAAGTTCAACATTCATGCGTTATGAAAGGAAGTCGTCTGCAAGGCCATGCACCCTGTTGACACCAACCACTTTCTTCACTTTTTCTCGGATTTTCCGCATCTTGTAAAGAATGTGTGTAATCAACTTTCGAAGACCTCATTTAACACGCCTGAGCGAGAAGTTTCATTGCAGTTTGTGAAAGAAGCGTTCAAACTTGACAGCGATTCGGTCACCCTGAAAGCAATGCCAAGTATTACCGCCGTTCACTTAATGCCCAAGAGTTTTGAGAAAATGATGCTCAGTTACGAATTTCAGATGTTTGGAGACGGTCCACTCAGAGCCTTTTTCATTTACCGTACACAGCTGCAGAGACGTTTTGGGAACATTGATGCCACGGAAAAGTTTTTAAAAAGGACGAAAGCACTGGGAAAGCACTGGCATACATTGGGGTGGGAGCTGCTTTGCGAAAGAAGAAAAAATTGCGACTAAAATTTTTTCGCAACATATATAACACTAGAACTGGCATAGATCGCGATAACTACATTCTGCGACCTCATTATTTATCAAGCCGCGTGGACCACGCGCATAAGGTGCGCGAATATAAGTGCCGAATGGAACTGCTCAGAACTTCATTTTTTCCCCAAACCATCCGTGACTGGAATCGCCTACCTTCAGCTGTTGTGCATATTACTGATAACGCTAGCTTCGCTGCGGCGTTTTGAGTGTGTATGCTTGCTTGTTCCATTGAAATGTAATACTACCGCGTGCCGTGCTCAAGCATTTCCTGTACCCTGCTTTCATGTTTGTATTACATGTATGCGAAGATACGAAGTGAGGGTGCTGCGTGCACGATAACTGTCTCTCCGCTTAGGAGAGCACGCACGAAGGCTAGCGGCCGCGAAAGGGCAAGAGAGAGGAACGGGAAAGTGGCTGTTTCGCCGCTTCCGGCTCGCTTCTCTTCGACACCATTTCTATAACATGTTGAGTTTTCGTTTACTAATGAAAAAACCAATCCGACGTGTATTCTTAATTAAGTGAACGCTTCGGATCATGGATATGTACACACACGTTGCCTCAAATAGGCTTGAGTTTTTCTTTGCGCTTTATCATGTTTACGTGTGTGACGCGTCAACCAGGCCTAGCTTCGTGGTTCATTTTCACGGCCTGTGCGGTTAAATCAGGGGGCGGGAGATGTTGCGCGTCCGAGCTATGAGGTGTCGCCACCGTCGAGGCGACGACGGCGCATCACCGGAAGCAGTAAATAAATGCCAGCTAAGCGTATAACTTGCCTACTTTATCTGTAAAACTTCAAATCAATTCACATAAGAAAAGTTGCCATTAAAGTCACGCGAAGCATAGTGAGCATGAACGCTTGAGTGGTTAAAATATAATGAAGCTTGTTGAATGGGTAATGACGAGCGAAAGTGGGCAGTGAGTACCGCAAGCATTGGAAGCCTGCGAGAGCTGCGCAGTTATATTCAAATCAAGCTGCAAGGCACTGTGAAAGGATTAATACGGCGTCATCACAAAAGTGCGGGGACTTCAGTGGTAGTTCTATGTATTTATTCCTTCAGCGGTGGACAACTGCACTCCGCATATCAGTGGTGGGGCTGCACATAGTATACGTATACCTTTTCACATATCAGCGATTATAAACGCTACTTACTGCTGCATCTCTTAAAAAAAAATTACAGCATATCCACGGAGTGAATTATGATGAGTGGGCGAAGCTCGGGAGGTTCATCGTAGATGGTGCCGAGTTCCGGATTAATTTAGTTACGCGCACGCTACGAATCCTCATGGTTCAACTATGCAGAAGTGAAATCTCCCACCGGCACTTCATTGCAAGTCAAGATCCAGTGCCTATATATATATATATATATATATATATATATATATATATATATATATATATATATATGCACTGGATCTTGACTTGCAATGAAGTGCCGGTGGGAGATTTCACTTCTGCATAGTTGAACCATGAGGATTCGTAGCGTGCGCGTATATATATATATATATATATATATATATATATATATATATATATATATATATATATATATATATATATATATATATATATGCCTGCGCCAACGTTGTCTCTCGCGGGTGAGGGCGCGTTCTCCTTCTTTGCGAGCTGGTAGAGCGTTCATCTAAGAAAGAGCGTTTTCACAGTCAACGCGCGCCTTTCGCTCTCTCTCTCTCTCTCTCTCACAAGACAGCAGATGGAAGAGTGAGAGAGAGAGAGGCACGCGCCGGGAGAGAGAGAGGCACGCGCCGCGGGCGAGCGCGTGCCTCCCGGGAGATACTGTCGGTTACGCCTGACGCAGGACAAGGTTAGACTAAGAGGAGCTTCGCCCCTAAAAACAACTCGCGTGTTCTTTATTTTATGTAGACATCGATGTCATTACAATAAACCAGTTCGTTTGTCGCTAATTTGTGTGATCAATGTTATGGCTCTGGTCGTCCTTAGGGCAGCAGCAACCTTACAAGTATACTCCATCTCACAATTACTTTGCAGCACTGCCGAAGCTACGAGGAGTGCACAGGCAGTACTCTTGCGCAGCATATAATATAGTTCCGGGCATAACTGTTTCATTATTAATCATATGCAAAGGCTTTAGCTATGCTTCTTGCATGACGCGTTACAGCGATACGAAGTATACGTTAGGCGTGTACTTCGCAAACTCTGAATTATTGTAGCAATTACCAGCTGGTAATCGTAATAACCTCCCTAACCGCGATGACGTGCTTCAACATGGCAGCCCCCATACAGCCCAGATCATCCGCTTCCATTCGAATTCGTGCTTTTAAATGCGAAGCATTTCTTAGCGAACTTCGGCGAGTTTGAGCGTATCTATCTATCTATCTATCTATCTATCTATCTATCTATCTATCTATCTATCTATCTATCTATCTATCTATCTATCTATCTATCTATCTATCTATCTATCTATCTAGCCGCCTACGATTTTGTGCTCTCCTGGCCGTTTCGCTAATCGGATGTTTACGAAAATTGGTATGTCAAATCATGACTACATGACGAATATAAATGGCAAGTCATAACATGAAAATCATAATATGCATGTCATAAGTGGCATGATTTACATGCCACGGTCTTAGTGCTCACCTGGCCGTTTCGTTAATGGGGTGTATGCGAAAATTGGTATGCCACAACATGACTGCCTGACGAACATAAATGGCAGGTCATAACATGAAAATCATGACATGCGTGTCATGAGCGGCATGATTTACATGTCACAGTCTTGGTGCTCTCCTGGTCGTCTCGTTAATGGGATGTATACAAAAATTGGTATGCCACAACATGACTGCATCACAAACATAAATGACAGGTCATAACACGAAAATCATGACATGCATATCATGAGTGACATGATTTACATGCGACGGTCTTGGTGCTCTCCTGGCCGTTTCGTTGATGGGATGTATACGAAAATTTGTATGCCACAACATGACTGCATGACGAACATAAATGACAGGTCATAACATGAAAAGCATAACATGCATGTCATAGGCGGCATGATTTACATGCCAGACGTTTCGTTAATGGGACGTATACCAAAATTGCTATGGCACAACACGACAGCATGACAAACGTAAATGACAGGTCATAACATTATAATCATAACACGCGTGTCATGACCGGCATGATTTACATGCCATGGTCCTGGCGCTATACTGCCGTTTCGTTAATGGGATGTATGGGCTCCGTCTACTGACCAGAGGGCGCTACGTAGCTCTGGTCGGGCGGCTCAGTATCGTTGGCATTGGCCGCTTGGGTAGCACGTATGAGACGCGCGCGCACGGTGGAAACCCGAGGCGACAGCGACGCGCGCGTTTCTTCGCAGCTTTCCAAGCGTGCTGCGAACCACACGAACGCTCGCGGCGTCGCCCTTTGGAACAGTTTGCCGCAGGTTTGGAGCGCGCGTCTCAAAGGAAATAAAACGAAACAAGGTGGGACGGGCGGTCGCTGCTGCTATAGATTTGGAGACGCGCATCGCGTTCGCGTATTTTCCTGTCACAGTCTGCCCAATTTTGGTTCTTCTCTCCGCCAGGCAGTGCATCCTGGCGCTGATGTCGCACATGGAAAACTCGACTGCACGGACCCCATACGAAAATTAGTTTGGCACAACATGACTGCATGACGATCATAAATGACAGGTCATTACATGAAAATCGTGACATGCATGTCATTAGCGGCATGATCTACATGCCACTCGTTTCCTTAAAGGGATGTATACGAAAACTGCTATGGCACAACGCGACTGCATGACGAACGTAAATGACAAGTCATAACGTTAGAATCATGACATGCGTATATGAGCGGCATGGTTTACATGCCACAGTCTTGGTGCTCTTGCGGCCGTTTCGTTAACTTCATATGCACCAAACTCGGTATAGCGAGACAACAATGCAAATCCATTTTACGTTCCTTATGCGTGCTTCGCATTTCCTTGATTCCCACTGCACGTGGGATCTGCCAATTTTTTTTACTGGTTTTTTATCCAGGCAGCAAAAAATAACTGGTATAAGCTGTCATCGCTTAGTCTCATCTAATGCTGAGGGCAAGGCATGAGGTATATTTTGCTGCTGCTTTTAGATCGCTCCTTTGTTTACATGCTGCTAGGACTACCAAGGTAGTGCCGAACCGCAAAAATTGGTTTCATATAAGCATAGCAGATGGCGTCACAACATTAGCGCTGGTGATGGGTCCACGGTGAGAGACGCCCCGAATGCCTAAAACGCCGATAATTTGCTCTTCAGCTCGAGACCAGTGCGCGATGGCCGCTGAAGGTGCGTCGAATGAATCTGCAGTGCGCTACAGGACAAAGATCAACTAGAGAGAGAGAACAACTTTATTTAAAAAAAAGCAAACCCCCGTCCGGGTCAACTAATAGAAAAAAAAAGGCCTAGCCCTCAGACAGGCCTAGAAGTGTCAAATGTCCGAGGAGTGCCTTCATGATGTCTGGGGAGGAGCCCGCCAGCTACTCCTCCAGGGTCGCAGGTCTTAGTTTGGTTGGTATGTGTTTGAGGCTCTCAACTATTTTTCAAAAGAAGCAAGGTTAGTGGTGTTTAGTGTTGGTGCGGTGAAAAAAAAGCTTGGTGAAAGAGCAAGTATGAACGCAGTCATAAAAAGAACCCCCTTCCTCACAAATGCCAGCGAACGCTCCGTCTAAAAATGGGTTTCTGAACACCGAAGAAACGGCGAGGTGGCGTCCCCGAAGGGGTTCTTGCCAGTGCAACGGCTCAACAACGTTGCTACCAGGATTGGACTAAGACAGTGGAACAAACTACGGCGTTCCTTTGGGCTCATGTACGCCTAAAACTCCCCAAGATATGCAAGAAGCAACCTACAAGTGGAAAAGTCTTAGTCCTTGGCCAGCAGGAACTCCCGGAGCGGGTGACTAGTGTGCTGCAGAAAGGTCCCAAGTACGCAAGCGAACCTGCTTTATCGCCACCGGAAAAGATTGCGCTGACCAGAGACATTTCACGACGTGCCACAGAAGAACTGCGCCCAAGCTGCCTGTCCGAGTGTGTCGATGTGCTTGCAAAAACGGAGACGTGTGGACGTAAGTCGAAGGACATTGTCCGTGTAGCGAACTTTCTAGTGGATAACCAGCTTAGGGTGGTAAATTCTGACAAAGAAGGTTTCTTTGTGGTTGTTCCCGAACGGTTATTTTTGGAAAAAGCTAAGGCTGCGGTGGAGAAGAACTTTGTTGCAAGAAAATTTCTAGAAAGAAAAGCAAAAAATCAAGCGATTAAGTTGTTGGAACGTCTAGGTCTAGAACGACTTGCTGAGAACGTACGGCAGACAACACGTTGCCACCTTGACCTATTTTTCAGTGCCAAAACACATAAGGCGGAAGTGCCTTTTCGAGCGATAATTTCGGAGAAAGGAACTTGGCAGGACAAGGTGTCCTGCAAAGTACGCTCTCAACTTTATGCCTCAATGATCCGTACTTAGTAAGACATTCTGAAGAAATAGTTAAATTTTTATCGGATGACAACCCAGGGAATGCTAAGGCAATTAGTATAGATGTTGAAGACTTATTTTATTCCCTTGAGCAAGCCGAACTAATGTGTAGTGTCAAAGAGAAAAAAAAAGAAAAAAAAGAAAAAAACAGCGCTCGTCCTGTGCACTCTGTGGTTTCTTACGTCTTCGTCTTTAGCGCTGCGTCAATCATGCATACTTTCCAACTAGCCCAGCTTTCTATTCTACTGCTGAATTGTAGTGAACGTGGGATTATTAAGTAAGCATGCAGTGGCATAAAGTACCATGTGACTGTCGAGCGGCGAAGACAACGGCCTAGCAAATCTGCGAGCTAAGTCTTGTTTTGTTGACGCCTTCTGACTCGCACTATACACCGCGACTGCACTAAGCGGCGCATGCTTCGCACAATCAAAAAACTTGGCCCAGCATAGCGTCGAGCACGTCCCTTCCGGCACTCGTAGACGCAGTTGCGTGAGCGCTCTGTGGCGAGGGCACTGCCATCGTTGCGACTCTAGGCGAGGTGCCTGGAACGGTGCACGCGACCAAGGTGCTGCTCTGATGGCTGCCGAGATGGTCCGATAATATGGAGCCGACTCCAGCCTCTCTCCTGCTTCCCGTTGGCGCGATGTGTCACCGAACACTGGCGCCCTAGCGGTCGCCAATTGTGTGATGTAACCGAGCAGAGGAGAGGCGGCCTCCAGGCTCCGGTGACGAGGGACACTTGACAAGCTTACGAAGGAAGGGAAGCGTTTAATTACATGGTAACAGAGCTGTAAGAAGCTAGGCGTAGAGACTCGCCTCTACATCAGAGGGCCCAGACAAACCACCACCCGTGAGCCAGAGGAAGTCGGAAAAACGCCCCGCTGGCCCCGCGCACTGCCGGCGCCATCCTTTTATAGCCGTGGCGGGAACCGCTGAACGCAGACTGCGTCTGGTAGCAACGCCGATGCGCGTTCCAAGCAGCGCACTAGGAGAGTGTTCGCGTTCATGTGGAACGCCGACCGCGTATGGCCGGCACGCCGCTGCGCGTCCCTTGCCGGTTATAACAGCCCGTCCGCCGCCCGAAGAGGCCACGTAATGACTGCACTGGCGTTGCTCCCTGAAGTGGCCGTTGTGCGTCCCCGTAGGCGTCACACTGATTATCCACCACATCACAGATAAGCACGCACACCACAACACAGAGAAGAAGCACGCACATCCCGTCTTGCGGTGTCTAGTTCGTGAAGTTCCTCTTGCCATACTGTAATCTCGTCGGCCCAGCTGCGCTCCTCTCCATCCTGACATTAGTGGGGGAGTGTGCTCCCAGACCGGACGCGACGGTCGCATTTTCGATGGAGGCGAAAATGCCAGAGGCCCGTGTACTGTGCGTTGTCAGTGCACGTTAAAGAACCCCAGGTGGTCTAAATTTCCGGAGCCCTCCACTACGGCCTTTCTCTCCTCTCTATCTCTTTCACTCCTGTTATAGCGTAGCAGAATGATTAAAACGCTGGCCAGCGTCTCGGCACTTCGTGACGTCACTGTGGCTGGGACATAAAAGCTCGAACGGATTGTTCGCGGCAATAAACGCTCTGGTGTTCTGGACCTGTGTACTGCGTCCAAGTTACTACATTGGCGACGAGGGTGGGACGCGCTTGCTCGGGCCTGCCGAGCGTCGACTAGCCACTGGGAGTCGGCACCTAGGGGAGACGTTCCTGCAACGCTAAAGCTGTTGGAGGCTATGCCTGGACACTACACCGGCCGTCTACCCAACGCAGCAGGCGTCTGCATGTGACTCTTAAGGCGTCTTCGCAGGCCGTCTACCCAACGCAGCAGGCGTCTGCATGTGATTCTTAAGGCGTCTTCGCAGTGCGAAGTGGTGTGAAGCCTGGCAACGCCGCAACGGACGCTGAAACATCGAGAAGGCTACGATACGATAAGTGCATTTTCACTCTGTTTTAGCTACAGCCATGTCGAGGTTGGGCAAAATAGAAGAGTTTGACGCCATGGTTCAGACGTTTGATTCGTACTTAGAGCGTTTCGAGCACATTGTAAGTGCGAATGACATAGCTCAAGAAAAGAAACTCTCAGTATTTTTGACAGTGATCGGGGCGGAGGCGTATGAAGTACTAAAAAATTTGGTTGTACCATCCCTCCCTGAAGAGAAGACTTTTGATGAAGTCAAGGTTCCACTGAGAAACCATTACAGCCCCCCGATATCAATTATGCTGAGAGGTGCCGATTTAACTGCAGGGTGCAGCTTGAGCATGAAAGTGTAGAAGATTTTATCACTGAGATAAAGCATTTGGCTCGGAAATGTGATTTTGGGTCCTTTCTTAAAGACGCCATGCGTGACAGGCTTGTGGCAGGAATCCCCAGCGAAGACATTCAAAGGGCTCTATTCACAGAAGAAAACCAGAGCTGTGAAAGTGCTTACAAAATTGCGCTTGCGCGAGAGCTAGCAGCCACGCAAACAGCAATACTGCAAGCAGGAGGCACAAACTCGGGTGTAAATGCCGTCAAATATGAAGTGAATCCGACGGCACAAAAGAATAGATCGATGCAGCAGAATGAGAAAAGAAAGACCAAGTGTAGTTGTTGCGGTAAGGCGCATGACTTCGACAACTGCTGGTACAAGAACTATAAATGCAACCGGTGCTCTCAAGTAGGTCATCTACAGAAAATGTGCCCAAGAAAGGCTCTACACAAGAGAACGCACATCGTGTCAGAATCATCCAGTGAAGATGAGCACACGACGTACGCGTGCCACGATTCATCTGGCAAGAAGAAGGGCTACATAGTTACCATGACCATAGAAGGAAAGAGCGTTCCTATGCAAGTCGACACTGGTGCCGCGGTGACTGGTTCCTGAAGAGGTGTATAGGTCGACTTTTCCGCATGTTAAATGTGAACCTACGGCGGTTGTGCTGAAAACTTATACTGGTGAAAAGATTAACACGGCGTGGTGACGCTTTTGAAGCCACTAAACAACTGCTTATCAACAATAGAGCGCTTTCATACTTTGACGTCCGTAAACCACTTGCGCTACAGTGTGATGCTTCCGCGTACGGTGTTGGAGCTGTTATTTTAGGGGCGAAGCTCCTTAAGGCGTGGGTCGTGCGTCCCCGATGTATGTAGTTGTTGTAGGTAGCCACCTCTCGTTTAGTTCTTGCAATGTCCGCTAGATGGCGGTACTTGTATATGAGCGCTAGAGGTGCCGCTGCTCTCCGATTAGCTGCTGCGCGGGGCTGCGCCGGGAGCGCTCCTCTCATTGTACGCGTCGGATCGCGCTTCATGGACCATGGACGAAGAGAAAAAAATTCCGAACGTTGTGTCCGAAGCGCGGAATCGAACCAGGGACCCCTCGCTTCCGAACGCGCGGCGCTTGCCACTACGCCACGAAGCGCACATGGACACATGCACCACGATGAGAGTAAACACCCAATATTAACGAAAGACTGCGCGTTTTTAACGCGTTTGTGCTAGCGCGTTACGACCCGTGTAAGAAGCTGGTGTAAGACGCTGAGGCCTCTCCGCCTTTTACTCTCTCAGCAGTCATGTGATGGCGTCGGCCAACGCGGTGCTCGTTCCGGCCTGTGTAAGGGGCTGCGTGAGACGTCTTTACACGATGATCGACTGGGTGAATTGCACGGAAGATTCACGGTTTACCGATGATTCCCTCCGGAGCTTCGCCTACTCATCATCATTCAAACCGTGGATATGCTGCGATTTTTTTTCATGTAATGTCAGATGGGCAAGAACGGCCAATTGCTTTTGCCTCGCGAACTCTGACACCAGCGGAGCGAAATTATGCCCAATGTGAAAGGGAAGCGCTCGCGCTGATTTTTGGGCTTAAGAAATTTCACAAGTTTCTCTTTGGTCGCCAGTTTGTACTTTACACCGACCATCAGCCACTTCTTGGTATTCTTGGCCAAGACAAACCAACCCCCTCCCTAGCTGCGGCTAGACTACAAAGGTGGTCGTTAATACTGGCAGCACACCAGTACACCTTAAAGTATCGAAAGGGCAACGAAACCGAAGTGGCTGATGCACTGTCAAGACTACCTTTGAGCTGCGACTCAAAAGAAAATGAAGCCGAGTGTTTATCTGTTTTTGAGTGTACGCCACTTACGGCGCAGGATGTGGCTAGAGCGACAGCCAGAGATGCTGGTCTTTGCACTGTTCGCGAGTACACATTCTCGGGATGGCCTGCAGAAATACCAGAATATCTGCAACCGTATTACATACGGCGTTTTGAGCTCTCGATTGAGCAGGACTGTGTGACCTGGGGGTCACGAGTAATTGTACCGGAGAAGTTGAGAATGTCGGTACTAGCTTTATTGCATGAGGATCATCCTGGCACCAGCAGAATGAAAATGCTTGCACGCAGTTTCGTTTGGTGGCCGGGACTAGACAAATGTATTGAAGAGTATGTTCGACAGTGCAGGGTGTGCCAGTGTGCACGCACCGCAGTTGAATTGGCTCCTCTACAGCCTTGGCCATATCCTGCAAAGTGTTGGCAAAGACTTCATGTAGACTTTGCATCAAAAGATCAACACAACTTTCTGGTTGTGGTTGACGCCTATTCCCAGTGGATTGAAGTTTGGGTGATTATTCAATGACTGTATCGCAAACAATACGCAGGCTGCGCAGTGTTTTTTCGGCGTACGGCTTCCCGGAAGAAATTGTTAGTGATAATGGGCCACAGTTTACTTCACAGGAGTTTGCCGACTTTATGGCCAAGAATAATATAAAACACACAAGGACACCGCCCTATCACGCAAGTTGTAATGGGGCTGCCGAACGCCTAGTACAAACTACCAAACAGGTGTTGCTGAAACAGGTGCTTGCTCAGTCTGAAACTAGGGAAAAGAAATCACTGCAGGAAGGAATAGATAGTTTCCTTATGTCCTACCGCAATACACCACATACGCTTACAGGTAAGACGCCAGCCGAACTCTTCCTGAAGCGGCAGCCTAGAGTGAAGTTAACCTTCCTGAAACCGGACTTTGTGAGTGATATGGTGAGGAAACAACACCGCGTTAAAATAGGATGTGACGCCAGAAGAGGCGGCGAACGTGTGTTTGTAGTGGGGGAGAGAGTGTGGGTGAAGTGTGTGCGCGGCGAGATTTCTTCCTGGGAAGAGGGCATAGTGACGCAAGTGGTTAGCCCCGTGACCTAGCTATCTTGTGCGTGTGGCGGAACAAGTGCGATTCGTCCACGTTGACCATTTGCGCCCATCATTCGCTTGCCCGGAAACGGGTCTCCGAGTGCCTACTCCTGCTGCTGATCCACCACCAATTGACCCTTTGATGGAGACACCCATTACGCCTACAACACCGCCACGGCAAGAGATGGCGACAAAGCCGTTTGTTGAGCCACAGACGCCTCGACCAGTTGGTTCGCCATCATCACTACAATCGAGCCCCGCTGCAACAACTTGGAGGGTTCCCAGCTCAACTCTGCCGCCTCCGTTGCCACCCCACTCGCCGTCAAGTGCTCCTCATCGGGATACCACCGCTGCAGATTCATCTTCAGTGCCTTTGAGGCGAATTACAAAGGTAATTTCTACGAGGATAAGAGAAACACTCGACTTTAACCAACCGAGAGAACAAGCTGGTTTTAGGAAAGGTTACTCGACAATGGACCACAGCCACGCTATCAACCTAGTAATTGAGAAGTACGCCGAATATAACAAACCTCTTTATATGGCGTTTATCGACTACGAGAAAGCATTTGACTCCATAGAAATACAAGCAGTTATAGAAGCTCTACGACGACAAGGGGTACCTGGCGTATACGTGAAAATCATAAACAACATATACAAAGATTGCACAGCCACACTACTCCTACATGAGAAAAGCAGAGAAATCCCGATCGAGAGAGGTGTGAGACAGGGAGATACGATATCCCCGATGCTATTCACTGCATGTTTAGAGGAAATCCTTAAACGTCTAGACTGGGAAGAAAAGGGCATTCGAATAGATGGAGAATATCTCAGCAATTTAAGATTTGCAGACAACATTGTACTCTTTAGCAATGATGGAGACGAACTACAAAACATGATTAATGACCTAAACAGGGAAAGTATTAAAATTGGGTTTAAAATGAATAGGCAAAAGACCAAAGTTATGCTCAATAGCCTAGCTAAGGAACAGGAATTTACAATCGACAATGAACCCTTACAATGTGTAAACGAATATGTATACCTGGGACAGTTAATAACAGGAACTCCCAACCACGAAAAAGAAATTCTCCGTAGAATAAGGATGGGCTGGAGTGCATTCGGAAGGAATTACGAAATCATGACTGGAAACTTACCGCTCTCACTAAAGCGCAAAGTATTCAATAACTGTATCCTCCCAGTACTAACGTACGGTGCAGAAACGTGGAGGATAACTAAAAGACTAGAGATGAAACTAAGGAGCGCGCAACGTGCAATGGAAAGAAAAATTATAGGGGTAACGCTAAGAGATAAAAAACGAGCGGAATGGATCAGAGAACAGACAGGAGTAGCCGATATTATTATATCAATTAAAAGAAAGAAGTGGACCTGGGCAGGACATGTCACGAGGAGAACAGATAACAGATGGACAGTAAGAGCGACGGAATGGATACGAAGAGAGGGAAAACGCAACAGAGGCAGGCAAAGGGTTAGATGGAGCGATGAAATTAAAAAGTTTGCGGGCGTAAAGTGGAACCAACTCGCTCAGGAGAGGGTGGAGTGGAAATCGATGGGAGAGGCCTTCGTCCTGCAGTGGACCTAAATAGGCTGATGATGATGCACGGGAGCGTCGTCAGCCGAACTGGTTTAAGCATTCTGACTATAAGTGGTGTGTATTTGCTTATTTCTTTTGGATTAAGTGGGGAGGATTGTTATAGCGTAGCAGAATGATTAAAACGCTGGCCAGCGTCTCGGCACTTCGTGACGTCACTGTGGCTGGGACATAAAAAGCTCGAACGGATTGATCGCGGCAATAAACGCTCTGGTGTTCTGGACCTGTGTACTGCGTCCAAGTTACTACAACTCCCTTTCCCCCTCCGCCACGGACGCTTAGCCGTGCTCCCTACATGGGCTGCAGGAATTAGCGTCCTTTCCTAACCGAACCACAATCATCATCATCATACCCACACTGAGAACACCCAGCTCTCCCGAGACTCACCAGGTGCATTTACGGCGAGGCTCCTTACTCAAAGACAGAAGTCTGCACTATGGTGATGGCCAAGCAAACTCTAACAAAAAAAAAATAAACACCTACGCACGCACTCAAAACTGAACAGCTAGCTGCACTTTAGCCCGCCATAGGACTAAAAAGATATTGCGCCTTACCGCGTTTCCTTTAGCTGTTATCTACTGAAATCCTCTGCTGAGGCCATCGGCGTTAACGTTCTCTTCCTTTGCGATACTTGATCTCGAAGCTATGCTCCTGTAACGCTAAACTCCAACGCAAGAGCCTTCCAATTCTCGACGACATACTACGCAGCCGTGTGAAGGGTCAATGATCTGTCTGGACCACGAAATGGGATCCATTCAAGTAGCATTGTAGTTTGTGTATTGCCCATACGAGGCACGCACACTCTTTTCTCCATGCCCTGTACGCCTGCTCATGAATCGTGAGTTTTCTGCTCACAAATACCTCGGGGTGCTCGTTTCCATCAGCGTCATTTTCACTAAGCACGCCTCCCATTCCCCGATCACTAGCATCACACTGCAGTACAAACGGGTGGTCAAAATCAGGCGCCTTCAACACAGACCGACCGGCATTGAGTTCGGTCAGTTGAATAGCCTCGGGAAACTTTGTGACTGGAGAGATCATAATCAAAAGGTACTTATAGCCTGATTTGGTCACGGGGAGAGGCCCTACTACATCTACGAGAAGTTTGAAAGGCTCTGTGATTAGCGGCACCAACTCTATGGGTGCTTTCCGCATTAGAGTATCCTCGTCGACATTGAGGAGATAAGTAAACTTTCAGAATGTGGTAGCACGACATGGGGAAACGCCGGTTCCACTACGTCACATGCAGGTACTTCCGCTGATAGCTTAATAGGAGAGTCTGTAGGGCTACTATCGCCCAGTGTCACAGGTGCTACATACCTACTTCCGTCCTCACCCGCACTAGTTGGTGCTTGTTCACAGGGGCCCACTGCTCGTGGCTGCTCGCCTTCGTCAGTCCTCTCAGCGCCGAGCTCGCGTGCCTTGGAACGGGTAATGGCCTGTGCTACGAATTCCCCGAAGCTGAGACCTTTCTTTTTCAGAAGCATGTCAGACTTATTCGAAAAGAGGTACGCGTACTGTTTCGGTAGATTCAGAGACACTGCCGCCTCAGTCTCCAGTACTCCAAACGGACCCTCAGTCATGACCTTTGCTATAGGCAGGCAAACGCTGTTCTTCTCTACTACCTGTCTTATCCACACACACTCACCCGTGAAGTGTGTAGTTTCCACGTAATCAGTATGAACAATGTCCATTTTCGCCCCAGTGCCACGAAGGACCTTGCATTCTTTCCAGTTTACGACTAAGTCCCGAAGGTATGATCTCAAGAGCTGCATATTTTCATCTCCGCCACCCGTAACAGAAAACACTAGTTTCGGTTTCCTACAGCCAACCGCTATGTGTCCTGGCTCTTGGCACCGGAAACACAGCAGTGGCTTTTTCGACTCAAAGTTCTTTTGTTCATCCGAGTTTTCCTTTGCTTCGCTCTCGGGCGCATTCTTTACAGCGATGGGGCCTTTACGTTCAAGGCGATCCTTTAGCGACTGTTTGCTGAATGGGCGAATACGTGCTTTCTCTGGCTGGCGACGGACTATGTACTCATCAGCTAGCTCAGCCGCACATTAAAAATTTCTCTCCCCTGGTCTATCCTCAATCCATAGCCGCATTTCCTCATCTAGGCACCCATAAAACTGTTCAAGGCAGATCAAATCCACGAGCTTGTCCCGATCCTCGTAGACGCCCTCTCCCTTCAGCCACTCCACCAAGTCGGCCTTCATGTTGAACGCGAACTCCTGAAACGTTTCGCCCGTTTTCTTTTGAGCGTCCCTAAACCGGCGGCGAAACGCTTCTGCTGAAAGCCGGAATTTCTTTAAGAGCGCCGCCTTGGTCTCGTTGTAATCATTTGAGTGTGTTTCTGGCAAACGCACAAGAGTGTCCGCTGCCTCGCAGGGCAACACCGTTAGGAGCTTTTGAGGCCACGTGGCACGATCAAACCCTACCCTCGCACACATTCGTTCAAAATTTACGAGAAACAACGTAATGTCCTCACTCATCTTGTAAGGCTGCAAGAGATCCCTCATGTTCGCTCGTGCGTCTGCCTGAATCTCTGCATTTTGTCTTGCCGCACCACTAGCGCATTTTGCCTCGGCAATCTGAAGCTCACGCCGCAAGCGCTCAATCTCCCTTATTTGGATTTCCGCTTCTTCTTTACGTCTTACGGACTCTCGTCTTCACTTGCCCTTTTCATCCTTTCCTGAATAAGCTCCCAGCACTCGGACAGCTCCTCCTCATCGGCGCCGGAATCCTCAAGGGCCTGTATTAAAAGCGGCTTTCTGCGTAAAGTCGCCACCTCGATCCCCATCTCCTCGCACAACATCACTAAATCCGGTTTCCTCAGTTTGCTCAAATCCATGCCCACCCAGTGCAGATTTCCGTACCTCAAGATGCCGTGAAGGTACCCTAATAAACACCAGCCTTCACAAAGCAGCAACCAATCTACCCCTTTGGATAAACGTTGCCACCTATCTAAAACACCTGGTAGAACCCCTACGGAAAGCAAGCACTCACCAGCATCGGTAGCCGGAAAGAGCTGTACTATCCCACCGCTGCCAACCAGTTGATGTAACCGAGCAGAGGAGAGGCGGCCTCCAGGCTCCGGTAACGAGGGACACTTGAGAAGCTTTTACGAAGGAAGGGAAGCGTTTAATTACATAGTAACAGAGCTGTAAGAAGCTAGGCGTAGAGACTCGCCTCTACATCAGAGGGCCCAGACAAACCACCACCCGTGAGCCAGAGGAAGTCGGAAAAAATTGGGGGACCCTTAAGCTTCGCCTTTAAGAGTTGAACGCGATAGCGAAATCTGGCTCCTAGTGTGCCCTTCATCCTCTCAGTGCATACTTATTAATCTGTGTTGTTACACACACACACATGCACAGACACAGATACACACACACACACACACACACGCGCGCGCGCGCGCGACGTATCTACAGTAATGGTAGAGGTTTTAGTTCTACTTAACAGCACTTTTATACCAACTTCATGGAAATATTATTGTGAGCTTACGATGCGCAATTTGTGCCGCGTGCGTTTTTTTCTGAGCTTTGAGTCGGCGAAGGGAGATTGCAGAGAACATCGGAGACGCTGCGCTGCGTTTCGTCTGGAAACAGGATCCCGCGGCGACATACCGCTGGAAACAAACAGCGTCCTAAGTGAAGTTACAACGAGGAGAGTTTGCCAACTACTGTGAGCGGCGAGTGTGTTTGTGTACTGTGCCCCTGCGTTTCTCGTCGTACACGCCCGGGCCCGCCGATATTGCTCCGTAGCAGACGACGCACACCGTTGCAGATGGCACGGAGTTAGTTTTCTCTCGCGATCCGGCATGTGCTGTGCCATTTTCATCATGACAGTTTTACCAGAGCACTCGTCATGATACACAAATCATATTTATACCCATAAATAGGCGTTTTAGAAGCAGTCCCAATTTTTTGAGCGGGACTATTTCCTTAGTCGCGGAGGTGGCAATTGGCTGCTGCGCTTCGGTCATCTGGGCGGGGCCTCTCCTGTCTTCTAAAATTGTACCCGACTATAGGCTCTGCTGTAGTCGCATGACCTGGTAGATGGCGGGCGCACGCACCGTCTCGAAGGCCATGGTAGTCGAGACATTGCTTGATATGTCTTCCGCTAGATGGACATAGTTCTGCACTTCTGGAGCTGTTATTTTTAGCTCACGGATGATTTTTCGCTCACGCACGAGACGCGGGGAGGCACCGACACCGACGGCGGTATTTCTGCGGAACGAGCTCTCTAACGCTATCGCGTTCCCGCGCACTGCCGACGCCTTCCTTTTATAGCCGTGGCGGGAACACGCTTCTTGTCCAGCGTCCGTCGCTGGACGCAGACTGCGTCTGGTAGCAACGCCGATGCGCGTTCCAAGCAGCGCACTAGGAGAGTGTTCGCGTTCATGTGGAACGCCGATCGCGTATGGCCGGCACGCTGCTGTGCATCGCTTGCCGGTTATAACACGTGTGTGTTCTATGTAGCGGCCGTGGTGCCGGTTTGTTTTGTGCGCATGCACCTCGCCGCTTTGACATGGCCGTTAGTATTTGCGCGGTAGGATATGCCGAACGCGTGACAAAAGGCAGCGGCATCCGTTTTTTTATTACTTCTACTTCCAAAGGACACCTGTCGACGTAAAGAGTGGGTGCGAGCTTTGCGCCGAGTAAAATGCCAGCCGTCAGACAGACAGACAGACAAAGAACTTTTATTTGGTCCTGAGAAGATAATGAATGCTCCCGTCATGGGGTACCGTCTGCGGGCCGCACCCACGTTGGAGCCGGGAGGATGAGGCTCTCGGCGACTTCGCGGGCTCTCTGGACAGCCCTTCCTTGGCGGAGCTGGTGAGAAGTCGGAGCCAGTCTTCATCGATGGAGGGAGACCCTGAGCCCCCGCGCAAGTCGTGGCACTGCCAGAGTATGTGCTGAAGGGTGCACCTGGGGTATCCACAACGCGGACAGCCCAGGTTGATGCCTTCTATGAATTTTGATTGGATAAACGGAGACGAATCTACGTCTCTGTCTATAGCATTTGCAAGGTGATTGCCTGTGGTCTATTTAGGTCTCGGTGTGGAAGCCCAAACTTCCGACGCCTTATTTGGTAGTGCTTGCAGACCTCGTTAAAAGTCAGGAGAGGGCTCCTTTGCCACTGCCCTCACTCGGCCTCCGAGAGCCCTCTTCCGGCGCGGCGTGTGAGACCTCTCGCTTGGAAATATGCAAGCTCGTTGGCACTAGGGACGGCTTCATGAGCATCATTGCCCACGTCACCGGGGAACCAGACTAGGTGCTTTTTGCCTGTCCAAGATGCAGCAGAGAGAGCGCGAGCGGCTTCCTTGCATACCGAGCCTTTCATGAATGCTCTGGTGGCAGCTCGTGAGTCTGTAAATATAGTGGTACGGTTCGGTGGTGGCCATGGCGATGGCTACTGCCACCTTTTTGGCTTTATCGGCGTCCGTGTTTTTAATCGTAAGCGATGTCAGCAGCTCCGCCCACAGCGACATAGCAGCTGAAACAAAGTGATCTAAATCTGCGTATTGCGCAGCGTCTACGAAGGCGACGTTGTCCTGAATGTTAGCCGCTCTGCTGAGAAGGGCCCTGGCACTCGCTTTGCGTCTGCCCTAATTGTATTTGGGGTGCATTTTTCTGGGTATCTGGGATACCGAATACATTTCCCTAATTTCGACGGGAAGCGTGCACTTCCCTTCTGTCCCGGCCTCCGTGGAAGCCAGTCTTACAACTTGGGCCACCTGTTGGACCTCTACTATTTTTCCAAAGGTGTCATGCACGCCGAGGTGCTTTGTGGGAAGTACCAGTACTTTCTTGATGCTTTTGCGAACAATTGAATCTAGTCTATAGCCTCGTCCCTCCCGCTCCACTTGTGGGGCTATGTGGCCTACGAGGAAGGCGTGGAAAAGTTGCCGAAGCTTCAGATAACCCCCCTCGTTTGTTGGCCACCCTCGTGAATAATTTTGTCATTGCATCGGCTTTGGTTGCTATGCGCTCGAAGGTGCAGGCGTGCCAAGAACATGCCAAGGATTCGAACTCTGCGTATGACCGGGATGATGGATTCCTTTGCTGTGGTTATAAAAATACAGGGAAATGTCCCTTTCCTTTCACCGACTGTGGGTCGGTTAATAGCCGTTCCGATTTCTTAGCCGACAGGCAGAGTACTGCTTTGTTGAGAAAATCCTGAACGACTGTGACCGCTGTTTGTAATAACTCTTCGATCTGCTCGTCACTACCTCCCTCACACCATACTGTCATGTCGGCGTAGAAGGCGTGACCGTGACCTTGAATTTCGGCCAGATTGCGGGAGAGAGCTCTCAGAGATAAGTTAAATAAAAAAATTTAACAGCATATCCACGGAGTGAATGATGATGAGTGGGCGAAGCTCGGGAGGTTCATCGTAGATCGTGCCGAGTTCCGGATTAATTTAGTTAACGCGCACGCTACGAATCCTCATGGTTCAACTATGCACAAGTGAAATCTCCCACCGGCACTTCATTGCAAGTCAAGATCCAGTGCCTATATATATATATATGGGTTGCCTGTGAACGCTTCTCCAACGCGAGCAGTCGGTATTTCTCAATAAAGAAACTCGCTAGGAGACGCTGCTTGCGCCAACGTTGTCTCTCGCGCGTGAGGGCGCGTTCTCCTTCTTTGCGAGCTGGTAGCGTTCCTCTAAGAAAGAGCGTTTCCATAGCCAACGCGCGCCTTTCGCTCTCTCTGTCTCTCTCTCTCTCTCACAAGACAGCAGAGGCACGCGCCGGGAGAGAGAGGCACGCGCCGGGAAGCACGCGCCGAGGGGGAGCGCGTGCCTCCCGGCACGCGGGTTACGCCTGACGACTGACGCGTGACAAGGTTAGACTAAGAGGAGCTTCGCCCCTAAAACGGGAGAGGACTGCCCTTTGCGGGGTTCCTCTAGGTAGGAGATCAAATGCCCTCGAGCCCACAGCTCCAAGGCGAATGGTGGCTTTCCTATCCTTACGTACTTAAGAAACGTTCTCCTACGCACTTGTAGGAGCTTACGTAATTGTAGAAACACCAGAATGGTGAATTGTTGTTGTTGGCGGTGACAAACTGAGTTCGGTTAGCGAGGAAGTATTCAATCCACGTAAATATATTGCGGTCAATGCTTAATTTACTGAACATAAAACAGAGTAACTGATGGGAAACAAGATCGAAAGCTTTAGGAAAATCCAGAAATATACAATCATTGCACAATCCGCTATCTAATGCCGCAAGAAGGTCATGTGTAAAAGAAACCAGCTGTGTTTCACAAAAAAAGTTCTTATGGAAGCCATGTTGACAAGGAGAGAAGCATGAATTTGTATCTAGAAATTCTACAAGATGGGAATAAATTATATGTTCTAAAAGCTAACAAAGTACACTGGTGAGAGATATTGGTCGGTAACTCAAAGGGGACTGAGCATCTCCAGATTTAAATAATGGTACCCACTTGCCCACATTTCAATTATTGGTAAATAAAAGGAATCCAACCCTTACCAAAAATGCTATATATGGCGATATCAGGAATTGGGCACAAGTGGCTATACATGGCAGGTGCCCGTATGTGGCTGTATTTGCCCGAATCGTTTTAGAAACACATGTGCCAATGAAGGAATGCCATGGAAGACTCTGACGCGTATTGGGCAAATACTGCCACGTATGGACACGTGCCATATATAGCCAGATATGCATATACGGCCATATATGGCTTTGAATGAGACACGCCCAACTGTTTCACCGAAGTCGTAACCTACACCGCATCATCCTTTAGATACAGCGCTCTCATTTTATAGGGCGTTTATCCCCGCTGAAGGATTTCTCATCCGTGTGAATACATCAACTGCACTGATCGCCATGCTGAGCTGCGATCAAGGCTCATCGATAGACATGTTAAATCTGCTAACATCTTATGGAACCGAAAAAAAATTCACGCATATCCACGGAGCGAATGAAGATGAGTGGGCGAAGCTCCGGAAGTTCATCGGTAAAAGGCGTGAATCTTCCGTAAATCTTGCCCAGTACATCGCCAAAGACGTGACAAACACTGTGTGTCGCCATCTAGCGCTCTCCTATCACACTAGAGCACGCAGCCTAGAGTTACTGTATATGCTACCTTTAGGTAGCATAAAGGTAGCATATACAGTAACTCTAACGCAGCCTGCGCCTCCGCGCCATCTATTGATCAATTCACGTACTAGCTAAGCAGCACAGCAGCGCTCGGATGGACGGACGGACAGACAGACAGACAGACAGACAGACTCCCATGCTACGCGTTCCCATACATCTGAATGAAGCGAGCACCGCGGCGCCATCACGCCATCTAGTGAGCACTTCATAAAACTACAGGTGGCTACATACTGTGAACGGTGGAGGAAACGACCCACACCCTAAGGAGATTCGCCCCTAAGAATATACTGGTAGCTACGAGTGCATACTCACGACCAGCGCTGCGATATTTCGGACTTTTCCGGGCACGACTATACCTGAGCGATTTCACGTATCCGCCATACCATTTGACTGTGTCATAATATGTGCTGCGAAACCGAAACTGAAACCAAGAAACGACGATTGTGTGCCGTGCGGTGGCGAAGAGGATGTGATGTGTGCGCGTATGTGCCGTGCGGTGTCGACGAGGAAGACAACGGCAGCTCGTGAGGCGCGGCCTCGACGGTGCGTGGCCCGTGCCTTCAGCGGTGCGCGAGGTTCGTCGTTCGAGGCAGGACTACCTCGCTGGGCGTCTGGCCCATAGGTACGACCCCGGCCACGTCGCGACACTCCTACCAGCTGAGTGGACAGCTCAGCCTCCGCTAGACGACCGGTCTAGGAGAGCTGGCGCCGGGTTCCTGAACCTGTCCTGGTCCCGCTGATCGTGGAGAGCTGGCGCCGGGTTGCTGAATCCGCCCTTGCCCCGCTGTTCCAGGAGGGCTGGCGTGGGTTTCCGAGGCGGACGGCTGGTGCTCAAGGGCACAACTCCCTGCCACCAGAACACGTGTTTCGTCAGCTCCAGCTCGTCGCAGAGCCACTGGAGTTCCACGCGGCGACCCTGCGTCTTCTAACTTCGTCACGGTAGCTGACGGCGCTACAACGTCCACTTCTCCACTGCAAGGTGCCGACGGGACACCAACGACGGCCCAGGCGACTACCCCGACGACCTGAACTGTAGGCCGGACGTTCTATTTATTCATTTAGTTTAGCCCGCGAGGTTTTGTTATGAGTTCCCGTAATGTGTGTGTTGTCCATGCGTGAAAGGTAGAATAGAAGTTGGACGTGTGTTTGTGCACTGGCGTGCTGGCTTGTTCTTTCTGGAGCGGTCCTGCCCCAATAACATCACAAACTGGCGAGCCTGCCAGGATCCGCTCGTTAAACCAGTGAAAGAAGGCAGTTTCGCTCGAGGCAGACACACGTTCAGACTGCAACATGGACTTGGAAAAACTCACCGCTATAGGGCTCCAGCTAGGGTTCTCGGGTGCAGAGCTTCACAAGTGGATGGAGGCCCAACAGGCTAAGCTAAGGGATGAGAGAGCAGCAGAACGAGAGGCAGCCAAAGAAGCTGACGAGAGGCAGCGTGCAATTCTGCAGCTAAAGCTAAAGCTTCAGGAAGGAGCTCAGAATATGCCCGTAGCAGGGAATGACACTTTGACTACGCCCAGCACCTCCTCGCCCCTTAATCCGCAGAAGTTACTGCCTTTATTTGACGAGAAACGCGATGATTTGCACGCGTATCTGCAGCGATTCGAGCGCGTAGCCACAGGACAGGATTGGCCGCAAGAAAAATGGGGTCTCGCTGTTAGCATGCGCCTAACGGGTGACGCGTTAACCGTGATAGGCCGAATGACTGCCGCTGATTCGCTGGACTACCAAAAAGTAAAGAAAGCTCTACTGCAGAGATTTCAGTTCACGGCTCAAGGCTACCAAGAAAAGTTTAGGAAAGCACGAGCAGCAGATGGTGAAACTGGAAGACAGTTAGCAGCAAGAATTGCCAGTTATTTCGACCATTGGATAGACATGGCAAACATATCCAAAACCTACGAAGATCTAAGGGACCACGTAATCTCTGAGCAATTCTTGCGTTGTTGCCATCCAAAGCTGGTTGTTTTCTTAAAAGAGCGAGAGTGCAAGTCACTAGAGGAACTCTCTAATTTGACGGATCGCTTCCTCGAGGCACAGAATTTGTCTAATATAGGAAAAGGTCCTGACCCCGCGAAAGAGTACGGTGGAAAGCCTACCGAAGTGTCGCGGAAACCGCAACTCAAATGTATCCTGTGTCATCGTTTCGGACATTTGGCTCCTGACTGCCGCAATCCACCAAAGCAGATGCTCATAGGTCGGCGCACTCACTCATGAGTGCACTCACTCGCACTCACTCGCACTCATTTCACAGACGTGAGTGCGAGTGCGAGTGAGTGCCAATGAGTGTGAGTGGGAGTGAGTGCGAGTGCGAGTGAGTGCCAGTGAGTGTGAGTGGAGGTGAGTGCGAGTGTGAGTGAGTGCCAGTGAGTGTGAGTGGAAGTGAGTGCGAGTGCGAGTGAGTGCCAATGATTGTGAGTGGAAGTGAGTGCGAGTGAGTGCCAGTGAGTGTGAGTGGAGATGAGTGCGAGTGCGAGTGAGTGCCAATGAGTGTGAGTGGAGGTGAGTGCGAGTGCGAGTGAGTGCCAATGAGTGTGAGTGGAGGTGAGTGCGAGTGCGAGTGAGTGGAAGTGAGTGTGAGTGGAAGTGAGTGCGAGTGCGAGTGAGTGCCAGTGAGTGTGAGTGGAAATGAGTGCGAGTGCGAGTGAGTGCAAGTGAGTGTGAGTGGAAGTGAGTGCGAGTGCGAGTGAGCGCCAGTGAGTGTGAGTGGAAATGAGTGCGAGTGCGAGTGAGTGCAAGTGAGTGTGAGTGGAGGTGAGTGCGAGTGCGAGTGAGCGCCAGTGAGCGTGATTGGAGGTGAGTGCGTGTGCGAGTGAGTGCGAGTGAGTGCAAGTGAGTGGAAGTGAGTGTGAGTGCCGTGTGAGAGTGGCATGTATGTATGTATGTATGTATGTATGTATGTATGTATGTATGTATGTATGTATGTATCTATCTATCTATCTATCTATCTATCTATCTATCTATCTATCTATCTATCTATCTATCTATCTATCTATCTATCTATCTATCTATCTATCTATCTATGGCCGTCTCGTTAATGGATTGTATACGAAAATCGCTATGCCATATGACTGCATGACGAATAAAATGACAGGTCATAATATGAAAATCATGACATGCATGATTTACATGAAACGGTCTTGGTGCTCTCCTGGGCCGTTTCGTTAATGGGATGTATACGAAAATTAGAATGGCACAACATGGCTGCATGACGAACATAAATGAGAGGTCATAACATGAAAATCATGACATGTATGTCATGAGCGGCTTGATTTACATGCCACGGTCTTGGTACTCTCCTGCCCAGCTAGCATACAAAGGATTTATGACGACTTCCAACGGATATCAGAGACGTTAACGTTGCAGACGGCACGCGTAAGAAGCCTTAGTCCTGTATGCGTCGTCTACCGTCTGATGTCCGGCTCGTTGCACATGCGTCTTCAAAAAGCTGGTCTTTTCGACGGCTTCGAGGAGACTCCAATAATCCCATTTTCCGGGGTTTCTAAATCTGTTCAAAGACTTACACGTGCGTCATCAAAAAGCTGTTCCTGAAATGTTAGCCGTAATCTGAAAAAGAAGCAGGAATCGTGCTCGGGAACGGGGCCCGCCCACCAAAATTTTGATCTGGTTGCCACCCTCAGAATATATAAATGATAATCTGACCTCAGAACTAACGCCTTAGGGGTTCAAATGACGCCAAGGCATTTTTTGCACCCCTAAGGTATTACCTCTCTGGTTCTGAAGGTGTCAACGGGATAATAATTTTGGGGGGCACCCACGATCCACGGACGTCGACCCTGCCTTTTGGTAGTAGCTGCGACCTGCTATGTTACCAGCTGCACCATAAGGTTTAGGGTGCTGCAGAGGGGGGTTAGTTCGAGCCCAGCTGAATACTTTCGTCCTAGGAAGAAGTGCTGGTGTCGCACTTGCGTGGAACTTTTTTTTCTGGTGAGTCAAAGCACCAGCATTGAGTGCAACAGAGCAATAGTGCAGTAAGGTAGGCACACAGTTGTCTGCAAAGGCATCAGTCTTAGCATTTAGGTCACAATTAGTTGTCATGCATACAAAAATCAATGTAGCTTGTACTTTGTATGGTATGAAGCAAATCTACCAAAAACAATAGTGACATATCTTGCTACAGTTAAGGATAGAAAGTTTCTTGGCAAGCGGCCTAACAAGGAGGCCCCACTGCCAATGATCATGACGTCAACAACATTTTATTCAACATTTCACTGAGAAACTAACTTATTGTAGTTAAAAAAAAGAGAAATGCGAGAAAAATAAAACCACAAATATTCAAAAGGAACTGCAGAAGAAATAATTTAAATATATCTGGAACTTATTAACGACTAGAGGCTTACAGAAAGTGCACTAATAACAATAATCAAAAGCCAAACAACTATGCACTTTTCAGCATGAGAGCAGCGCATCCTGTTATATGAGCACAGACAGCATAATGGATGACTGTGTGATAGCCGCTTTCAGTCATGTTATGCAATATCTTCACCACATAAAATCAATGAGTATGAACAAAACAACTCAAATATGACCCAGGTATCAAAGTGAAAACTTGCCTAGGACATCAGCTGATGTAAAGAGGCATGCTTCAAAAGACTACCAAAAGCATCAATCAAGTGACAATGAATACTGACCAAAGTGACCTTCAAAGAAAATATCGCATGAAATATTAACATAATCGGTATAATGAACATCACAATGCAGTGCACAATCTGTCACAGCGAGGAACGTTACATCGAAGCGACCTCAGTTTCATAATGAAGCTACATACTCGCGTACTTGAAGTCCAATACACTGGAGACATGTAGAGAAGGTGGCCTGATCTAGTACGCCCCGGCCTTCTACTCTACTTCGGGGACAACGCAACATGGGAAGAAGAGTGATGAAGCATGATGATGGGGATAAGAATGAGTGATCCGTATATACATAATAAGACATGACTGCTTGCGCAAAGGGGACATGGACGCCAGTAATCATATTTCATTACGCTTGATACGAACTAGCCCAACTTATGGCAGCTATTTACTTCTGCAAAACAATGTGCTGTGATGCGGAAAATGTCGACTCGGCTCTCTTGACATAAACACTGGTAATAGTCAAGCCCCAGCACGCGTAACTGGGACCTCGCCTGTACTTGAAACGTGACAGGGGCCGCCATTAGTCGGACGAATACGCTGTGCAGGGAAAAGCACTCGAGGATTATGATAAAGGTCTAATAGTCGCATAATGGAAAGAAGCCACTTTAGTTGCATCTAAGTTTAATAGTCGCTTTTCATAATCCGCAACTTTGCCCAGTGGTACCGAACGTCTAGCATCCAATCCATTTCTATTGAAAAAAAATGACCTTGTAGCATTTGGTAATTCTGTATGGTCGCCTATTTCGGGTGAAATACAGCTTTCATCTATTGCTTGTGCTCCCTTATCAGCCAGCCTAGTGGCCGCCGTCTGCTGCTGTGGCACGAATGGGGGACAGTCGCGAAATACTGTGTGTTCTATTCTCTGATACATTAGACAGCGCTCACAGTTCGAGATGTACGCGCGACTGAAGAGGTGCGCATAGTGCCGAGTTAGGTCGGCCACCAGGTGAAACCTTCGCAGTGTACTGGCACCGCTGCCGTTTATTCTATCTGGGAGGAAAAACTCGTGTCACTCTATTGGACGCAGATGCCTGCGTAAGTCGGCGCACTCACTCATGAGTGCACTCACTCGCACTCACTCGCACTCATTTCATAGACGTGAGTGCGAGTGCGAGTGAGTGGAAGTGAGTGTGAGTGGAAGTGAGTGCGAGTGCGAGTGAGTGCAAGTGAGTGTGAGTGGAGGTGAGTGCGAGTGCGAGTGAGTGCTTGTGAGTGTGAGTGGAAGTGAGTGCGAGTGCGAGTGAGTGCCAGTGAGTGTGAGTGGAGATGAGTGCGAGTGCGAGTGAGTGCCAATGAGTGTGAGTGAAGTGAGTGCGAGTGCGAGTGAGTGCAAGTGAGTGTGAGTGGAAGTGAGTGCGAGTGCGAGTGAGTGCCAGTGAGTGTGAGTGGAGATGAGTGCGAGTGCGAGTGAGTGCCAATGAGTGTGAGTGAAGTGAGTGCGAGTGCGAGTGAGTGCAAGTGAGTGTGAGTGGAAGTGAGTGCGAGTGCGAGTGAGTGCCAATGAGTGTGAGCGGAGGTGAGTGCGAGTGCGAGTGAGGGCAAATGAGTGTGAGTGGAAGTGAGTGCGAGTGCGAGTGAGTGCAAGTGAGTGTGAGTGGAGGTGAGTGCGAGTGCGAGTGAGTGCTTGTGAGTGTGAGTGCAAGTGAGTGCGAGTGCGAGTGAGTGCCAGTGAGTGTGAGTGGAAGTGAGTGCGAGTGCGAGTGAGTGCCAGTGAGTGCGAGTGGAAGTGAGTGCGAGTGCGAGTGAGGGCAAATGAGTGTGAGTGGAAGTGAGTGCGAGTGCGAGTGAGTGCCAGTGAGTGTGAGTGGAGGTGAGTGCGAGTGCGAGTGAGTGCGGATGCTGGAAAAATTAGGGTGAGTGAGTGTGAGTGAGTGTTCTCCTACACTGCCGACCTATGCAGATGCTAAAGTGCAAGTTGTGCGGTAAAACGGGACATGTAACAGAAACTTGCCGAAACAAGCATGGGGACAACAAACCGAGTTCTTCGTGCGCATTTAGCGAGTCTGACTCTGCCCGGGCGGGTGCTAGAAAAGCATCCAAACGTCCAGGAGGGAAGATTCCTTGCTCACGTCACCACGACGACGAGAACTTGAAGAGTACAACACGTTTCCTGGTCGACGGGATGCCAGTGGTCGAAGGTCTACTGCTAGGAAGAGAGGTTCGAGTATTACGCGATACGGGATGCAACATGGCAATCGCCCGACGGGAGCTCGTTCCTGATGTGTGCCTGACAGGCAAGAAAATCAGCGTCGTTCTCCTAGACAGGTCAACTAGCCATCTCCCGGAAGCTATTGTACAAGTCAACACGCCGTACTTCACAGGGATGCTGAAAGTGGCTTGTATGAATCAACCCCTCTATGACCTTGTGCTGGGAAATCTTCCAGGCGTCAGAGGACCGTACGATCCAGATTCTGACTGGAAGCAGGCGAAGCAGGCGGCTCGTACCCAGGTGGATGAGTTACCAGCGCAAGCACACCCGACCAAGTCACCTGTCACCTCAACATCTGCTTCTTCAAGCGTGGCAAAAACCAAAGCCAATCAACAAGGTCAAGAAAAGATCAGGCCTTTGTACGTGTCAACAACGCTCTTACCTGACGTTACCAGAGCACAACTCGTCGAGGAACAGCGAAATGACCCGACACTCAAAGCTGTCTTTGCTAAGGTGAATAAAGAGTTCAAATCGGGAAAGGGCCACTGTTACCATTTCATCGAAGATAAAGGATTGCTCTATCGACGCTACCGCCTTGCCACTGGCAGAACGTTTAAACAGCTGGTCACTCCGAAAGTGTTCCGGGCAGGCATACTGGACATTGCTCATGGAAGTATCATGGCGGGACACCAAGGCATCAAAAGAACTACTGATCGTGTCCTAGAAGAATTTTATTGGCCTGACCTGAACGGAGACGTAAAGCGCTTTGTCAAGTCTTGCGACAAGTGCCAGAGGACTACCCCTAAAGGAAAAGTTGGAGTCGCACCACTAGGCAACATGCCTCTTATCCGGACACCTTTTGAAAGGGTCGCGGTTGATTTAATCGGCCCATTTTCACCAAGATCGGACCGTGGGAACCGATATGTGCTGACATTAATCGATTTTGCGACTCGCTACCCTGACGCTGTAGCATTCCCCGCAATAGATGCAGTTCACGTTGCGGAAGCACTCATCGAGATTTTTTCCCGCATCGGCTTGCCAAAGGAAATCGTCACCGACCAAGGGGCAAGTTTTACGTCAGAATTAATGAAAGAGGTTAGCAGGCTTCTCTCCGTGAAGATGCTGAAGACGACCCCATATCATGCGATGGCGAACGGTCTCGTGGAGAAGTTCAATGGCACACTCAAGACAATGCTAAAGAGAATGTGCCAAGAGAGGCCTCGATCTTGGGACAGGTACCTTGCACCACTGCTCTTTGCGTATAGGGAAGTTCCCCAGGCAAGCCTCGGGTTCTCTCCGTTTCAACTCATTTACGGTCGCCACGTCCGAGGGCCGCTAACCGTACTGAGAGAACTGTGGACAAATGAGGGGCTAGACGCAGAAACGCGGACGACTTACACCTACGTCTTTGATTTGCGCAATCGCCTAGAGGAGACTTGCAAGATAGCCCATGAACAGCTGGAGAAGGCTCGTGCGAAGCAAAAGACCTACTATGACAGGAAAAGTCGCCCTAGAAAATTATGTCCAGGCAACAAGGTTTTAATTCTGCTGCCGACGGACTCCAACAAGCTGTTAATGCAGTGGAAAGGGCCGTTCCAGGTCATCGAACGGAAAAATGATGTTGATTACGTCATCGATGTGTGTGGGAGAAACAAGATTTTCCATATAAGCATGCTCAAAAAATACGAAGAGCGCGAGTCTACGGAACCGCAACAGGTGTCAGTTGTTGCAGAGCTCCGCGAAAATCTCTCCGAAGAAGATGAAGTTAAACAAATGCCCATGTTGAGCTTGTATCGCACGCAGTTTAGCACGGATGTCAAGCTCTCCTCACACCTCACTGCTGAACAAGTGCAGAATGTGCAGGCACTTTTTCAAGAGTATGCGGACATTTTTTCTGACTTACCAGGGAAAACTGCACTCGTGGAATGTTCGCTACGTCTGACCTCCAATAAACCTGTGCATGTTCCGCAGTACCCCATTCCCCTCGCCTTGCAAGAAAGCGTAGAAAAAGAAGTGCAAGAGATGCTGAAACTAGGTATTATTGAGCGGTCTCAGTCACCGTATCACGCTCCCATTGTCGTGGTCAAGAAACCGGACAACACGATTCGGTTATGCATAGACTTCAGGGAGTTGAACAAGATTCTGATCCCCGACTGCGAACCAATACCACGCATCGATGTAGTTCTTGCACTTGTTGGACAAAAGCAGTTTTTCTCCAAATTTGATTTCACGAAAGGGTACTGGCAAGTCCCGATGGATCCCCAGAGTCGTGAAAAAACGGCTTTCTCCAGTATGTCTGGACTTTATCACTTCCTCTACATGCCTTTTGGCATTAAAACGGCGCCAGCAGTATTCGCGCGCCTTATGAGATCAGTACTGGGTGGTGTCGACAACGTTCACCATTACTTCGACGATGTCATAATTGCGACCGATACTTGGCAAGAGCACATCGACACCCTCAGAAAAGTCTTTGACCGAATTAACCAAGCTAACCTCACCATAAAACCAAGTAAATGCGAAATAGAAGAGCGGAGCATATCATTCTTGGGACATCGAATCGGGGAGACTACGGTTGAACCGCTTCTCAAAACGCTCGACAAGATTCTTGCCGCAAAACGACCTACAACCAAGAAAGCAGTGCAGTCGTTTCTTGGCTTGACCGGCTATTACAGGAAATTTATACCTAACTACGCCGAACTGACCAAGCCGCTGACGGACCTTACAAGAAAGGGACAAAGCCACACTGTTCCATGGGGCGCAATTCAAGAGGAAGCATTTACGACACTCAAGAAGAAGCTCGGTGAGGCTCCCAAATTCCTTGCTCCCGACCTCTCGAAGGAGTTCGTTCTTCGCACGGATGCCTCCAATACAAGCCTGGGCGCAGTATTGCTCCAGATGGCAAAGGACCACGTGCTGCACCCAGTTGCTTACGCAAGTCGTAATTTATTGCCCCGAGAAACCCGTTATTCGACAATCGAGCGGGAATGCCTTGCACTTGTTTGGGCAGTGCAAAAATTTCATATTTACCTCTATGGCAAACCTTTTGTCATTCAGTCCGACCACCAGCCATTACAGTATTTAAATTCCGCTAAGCACGTGAACAACAGAGTATTGAGGTGGAGTCTCCTTATGCAGGAGTACTCATTCACAGTTCATTACATAAAGGGTTGTGACAATGTTGGAGCCGACTACTTGAGTCGCGCATAACTGCCGTTCAGGTAGCAACGTTGTTCAATACTACTAACCCTCAATCGTGAACTGGTTGACTCCTAGTTGCGACATAGCAAGCCTACTTGTACGATAGTTGTCCAGTAGAACTGTACGCAGTCTTCTGTGAACATTCTGCTACTATGTACATGCGACCCCTGAGGCTAACTTGCAGTGCAGTGACCATTCGTTTCGCACCGCACCATTGTACTAGAATAGTTGTAAACAACTTTCTCGGAAAAGGGGGTGATGTCACAATATGTGCTGCGAAACCGAAACTGAAACCAAGAAACGACGATTGTGTGCCGTGCGGTGGCGAAGAGGATGTGATGTGTGCGCGTATGTGCCGTGCGGTGTCGACGAGGAAGACAACGGCAGCTCGTGAGGCGCGGCCTCGACGGTGCGTGGCCCGTGCCTTCAGCGGTGCGCGAGGTTCGCCGTTCGAGGCAGGACTACCTCGCTGGGCGTCTGGCCCATAGGTACGACCCCGGCCACGTCGCGACACTCCTACCAGCTGAGTGGATAGCTCAGCCTCCGCTAGACGACCGGTCTAGGAGAGCTGGCGCCGGGTTCCTGAACCTGTCCTGGTCCCGCTGATCGTGGAGAGCTGGCGCCGGGTTGCTGAATCCGCCCTTGCCCCGCTGTTCCAGGAGGGCTGGCGTGGGTTTCCGAGGCGGACGGCTGGTGCTCAAGGGCACAACTCCCTGCCACCAGAACACGTGTTTCGTCAGCTCCAGCTCGTCGCAGAGCCACTGGAGTTCCACGCGGCGACCCTGCGTCTTCTAACTTCGTCACGGTAGCTGACGGCGCTACAACGTCCACTTCTCCACTGCAAGGTGCCGACGGGACACCAACGACGGCCCAGGCGACTACCCCGACGACCTGAACTGTAGGCCGGACGTTCTATTTATTCATTTAGTTTAGCCCGCGAGGTTTTGTTATGAGTTCCCGTAATGTGTGTGTTGTCCATGCGTGAAAGGTAGAATAGAAGTTGGACGTGTGTTTGTGCACTGGCGTGCTGGCTTGTTCTTTCTGGAGCGGTCCTGCCCCAATAACATCACAGACTGCCGAATGTACCGTCTATTATGGAAGTCTCGGGGCACCTGTAACTGCCTGCAACGTAACAATAAGGACAAGAACAACACAGCCCACAGACTACGCATCTGGTGATGCACGTCGCACACTTCCTGCGACAGCATTTACATTTTCCTGTTCCTGGCTTTTGTAGCTTTTGTAATTGTAGCTGCACGCCCGAGTCAGACGAAACCGAGATCTTGTACAGACATAAGAATGAAGAGACGCGTTTATTGGTCGAAGCCTGGCATACCAGTATTAGTGGAAGTGCGCGCGTGAGTCAGCCGTCGATTAGCTTAAACAGAGAGGAGATAGAATGCCTTAACAATTGTCTATCGCGTAGACCGGCACGTGTAACCGTTTGACAGGTGGCGCTACCATTCCGAGCATGCGCAGATAAGCTGTGTGTCTTCTTTCTTTTTCGCCTCTGTGAACTGCATCAGTTGTTAGTCGGCGTTCGTGTTGTTCACTTCTGCACTTGTGTCCGTGTCTTCCACGCCTCTTCTTTTGACTATACTACGTTAGCTATTTTGTTACCTTGAGAACATGGGCGACTTTTCATAGGTTTTCGTAAGTTTTCTTGTAATAAGTTACACAATCGTTATAATGTAATGCGATATATCAATAGAAAGCTAAGTTAACGTACTTTTAAAATGAGTCTATTTTAAAGACTGAAATGTGAGAGTAATATGCAAAAAGATCTTAAAAGAGAACATATATAGTGACATGTGCGCTTGTTTTGGTTTAAGTGAAAAGCCGTTATCACTTCCCAGTGACACGCACGCTGGTTTTGATTGTTTGCGGGCAGCGCCGTTATCACTTTCTGCTATGCGCAACGCATGCCGCGTTTATCTTGCATGCCACTTCTGGAACTGTGTCGACCATTCTTGAAACTCTGCATGCTTGACGCGCACATTTCAGTGACTTCTGGAATTCCAGAGATAATGCGAGAAGGCGTTATGACGCGTGTATAAAAGCCGATGCATTACGCCACTTGTCTGTCTTTCCGTCGACCGACGACTGTTCACGTCGCTGTTGCTGTGAATCCGCCTTTTGCATGGTCCGAGTGCGCATGCGCCGAATCCGGCGCAAACGACCCGTACGGCATCGTAGCAGACGACGCAAGTGGCGCGCAGTGCGGAACGCTGTACCCTTTACCGAAAGTAATGATACTCGCCGCCAGCTGGGCCGGTACGCCATCCAGACACACATTTTTGGTAACATGAAGTTCTCTCACATCATCGTACGGTGCAGGCAGGCAAATGTCGCGTATATGACACGGCATTAGCCGTGAAGAACGCGCGAAGAACACATCGGAACTTGTAGTTCAGTGAAACCATTGCTCCGTGCTTCCGTAATCAAACAGTATTTATGTAAGAACGACACGGATAGGCAAAAACAGACATCCGGCAATGCACATGGTCACTCGGATCAACCCAATAACGAAATCGTACCCTGCAAGATAGAGGTGTTATTCCAGCACGCTTCCTGTTGTATCCGGTGATGGAGGACGAATACTTCACATAAGTCCGTGAGTTGACGTGGAGTTCAACTCACTAAACACTGGATCACGCACACACACCTCATCCCCGAACATTCCTCGTTCGTTGCTGCCATGAATTCCTTCACATGCGCTTCGCTTAGCGTTTTCATTGATCCTGGCCTCGTTGTACATCCGTTCGTGACTCCGGCCAGGTATGCTGGTGCTCCGTGACTTGAACAAGCACTACTGGCAGCAAACCTTACGCGGATTGAGCTCTAGCTATCTCCCTGTAGGCTTAATCGGAGAGAAACTTCGGAGAGTTGAAAAAGGCACGACACGTTCATTCACTTTCAGCGCACCAGAAGAGTGCACGGTAACTGTCGCTCACTGAGGACACCTCAACCGAGCGCACCAAGACGACTGGTTCATTTTCGAAGGGAGAAACCGGAATGGGGACGTAGAGAAAAGCAACAAAACAACAAATAACAAAACACAAAAAGTCAGCAAAAGCGATCCTGGGGTCTCTCGAGCATGTAGACAGCGTGACAGGGGCAGGTGCGTACGCTTTCACGAGAACTCACCCCCCACCTCTTTTTCTTTTACGCGCGCGGTCTCAAACAAACCGGATTCCACCCCTCAAGTGACCACGCGGGAAGCTGGCGGCGTCTGCTAGCATCCGTGCCTTTCCCGTTCGGGCGGCATTTTGCGACTTTTTTAGACACCCAAGGCTTTCTCATGGCCTGCTCTTTTCGTTGTAAGTGTTCACCATGCCGGAGAGGCCTCCGAGAAATTCGTACAGCGTTTCAAATCGAAAGAAACCGCAACGATCACTGTGCGTGTCGCTGCCCCATCACGTTGTGCCATAGAGAAACACTGCGGTAGCGCACGACAGGTTTGGCGCGACGCCGTACAGATTGTTTCGTGCCGTGTCCGCGAGAGGCCGCCACACAGACATGCAAAAGGCGGATTGTGATTGGCTTTGTTTTGCTGGGCACAAGTTCGCCCAAAAAACAGTTAGCCTGACATCAACTTCAGTCCTGCGTGCTTCTGCTCGAGTGCTGCATGTGGCACGACCACGTGACATATGGTGGAGGTGCTTCTCGGTCCATGCACCGCACGCCCCCGTCCAGCCGTGAGCCAAGCCGCCAAGAGGACGACTCCAACCCGGTCCATCGAGCTAGCCGCAGACAACTAGGACTCCCGCGAGAATACGAGCTGCTTCCCGACAAGGACAAGAAGACAAGGGCTGCAACGAAACCAGCATCCACGATGACGGAAGCAAGGTCTCCGGCAACCGTGGTCGTGCACCAGCCCAAAGAGCCACCTACCTTCCGCGGATCGTCATACGAGGGCCCGGAAAGCTGGCTGGACATCTACGACCGCGACGCAGCCCTCAACAAGTGCGACCCCGGCGTAAAGCTACGCCATGTATACTTCTATTTGGAAGACGCCGCAAGGACTTGGTTCGAGAACCGCGAGTCAACGCTTCGAACCAGGGACGACTTCCGCGCTGCTTTCCTGCCGACATTTGCAAGCGTCGTGCGGAAGCGCCGCATCACTGCTTGACTCGTGTGCAGCTACCCAACGAAAACGTATCGACCATTATGGAGGAGATGACGCGACTCTTCCGCCACGCCGACGCCGACATGTCTGAGGACAAGAAGGTTCGCCTGCTAATGGGAGGAGTGCAGCAGGAGCTCTTCGCCGTACTAAGCAGAAACCCGCCAAAGACGGTTCAAGACTTCCTCTCCGAGACTACCACCATTGAGAAGACCCTCGAGATGCGCACCGGGAAATACAATCGCCGCATGTTGCCAGACATCGCAGAAGTCCAAGGACTCGGCCCCGACGACCTACGCGAAACCATAAGGGCTGTTGTTCGCGAAGAACTGCGCCAGATGTTCCCGTCGTCGCAGCCCCAAGTCGCCTTCCTCGAAGACATTGTTCGCGAGGAAGTACAGCGCTCGCGGAGCGTTCCCGAACCACAGCAGCCCCAACCGGAGGCGATGAACTACGCCCTGCTGCCGCTCCCCGCCCACGCCAGGACCCAACGCCTCCGCAGTTTCGTTACCAGCCACCGCCACCACCTCCGACGCCATCCCGCTCACCTGTAATCCAGCGCGCGCCGAGGAAAACTGACGTTTGGCGCACCCGTAACCACCGCCCACTATGCTACCACTGTGGCAAGGCCGGGCACACCCACCTGTACTACCAATACCATGGAATGGGACTGCGTGGCTTCGACATGAACTCGCCGCGACCGTGCCCAGGTGAGCGACCTCGCTACATCGCCGACTACTTCGCCGGAGCGCAGTGGCAACGACGATGACCATCCTGTTCACCTTCGCCTGGCCGCTACGTTTCCCCGGATCTCCGCCAGTACACCATCCCCACCCGGGGTCGATCTCCAAGCTCCTATCCGGGAAATTAAAGGCAGCAACCGATGGAGGTGCGGTTGCTGCACGACGCAATGCCGAAGATCCTCCTCCGCCGCCGACGACGACCACGACGCACGAACCCTCCCGACGTAGTCTCAGCACGCCGCCTGACCAGAGTCTTCACGACAAAGCCTCGCCGTCGACCCGATATAGCAGCGCCGGAGCAAGCCGACGCAGCCGTGATCCGACGCCCCGACCTAACCGGAACGCAAGACGACGAACCACCGACCTCGACGTGATTATCGACGGCCACAGCGTCACCGCCCTAGTCGATACGGGCGCCGACTACTATGTCATCAGTGGTCTCTTCGCCGCCAAGCTCAGGGAGGTTAACATTGCCTGGGAAGGACCAGATATCCGAACAGCAGGGGGCCACCTTATAACACCAACTGGAACCTGCACGGCAAGAGTCACAATTGACAGCCAGACCTATTCGGTGTGTTTTGTGGTCCTGCAGCAATGCTCGCGAGACGTCATTTTAGGCATGTATTTCCTGGACCATCACGGCGCAGTCATCGACCTAGGATCAGATCAATCACACTGCCCACGGTTAATGCAACACCGTCAGATAACAACGTCGCTTATCATGCCTTGAATGTGACAGAAGCGTAGGTAACCACCCCGCCACTGTCGAGCGTCATCATTTCCGTGGGCACCAAAGCGCCTAACAACTTACAAGGCATGATCGAAGGCGACCAGCACTTGCTCCTAATCCGTCAGATGTGCGTCGCAAGAGGCATAGCCAGGCTGCATAACGGCGAAGTCAAAGCAACGGTGACGAACTACCAACACGGCGGCCTCGTCTGGGTCCGGACGCCAATACAACGACGCGGACTGTGTGAGAAGCTCTTGCGCCGCTACTTCGGACACCACAAGGTACTCCGACGTCGTGGTGAACTAGACTATGAGGTCGTGCCGGATTGCTTAACATCATCCCAGCGGCGGCGCGCCTGACCTGAAGTTGTACACGTGGTGCGACTTAAACCTTATTACGCGCGCTGATTAACTGTGACGCATTGTTAACGTAGTTTATTGCATGTACTCCCACTTTCATGTTCTGTCTTCAGCATCGAGACGACGCTTTTTCAGAAGGGGGTAGTGACACGTGCGGTTGTTTTGATTTATGTGGAAAGCCGTTATCACTTCCCAGTGACACGCGCGCTGGTTTTGATTGTTTGCGGGGAGCGCCGCTATCACTTTCTGTTACGCGCAACGCAGGCCGCGTTTGTCTTGCACGCCTTCTGGAACCGTGTGGACCATTCTTGAAACATTGCATGCTTGACGCGCACATTTCAGTGACCTCTGGAATTTCAGAGATAATGCGCGAACGTGTTATGACGGGTGTATTACGCCGCTTGTCAATCTTTCGGTCGACCGACGACTGTCCACGCCGCTGTTGCTGGGAGTTGTGATTGGCTTTGTTTTGCTGGGCACAAGTTCGCCCAATAAATAGTTCGCCTGACATCACCTTGAGTCCTGCGTGCTTCGTCTCGAGTGCTGCGTGTGTCACGAACACGTGACAATAGGAGGTTTCACAGAACACTTGTAATGCTGTGCTCACTATGTAAAAGGATTAAAACTGGGGAATATTCCGAAAGATACGAATTTTTCGCGTAGCAGTTGTCTGCACCAGATGAACATTTCAAGGCTTGTGGAAATCTTTTATATACGAGTTACATTTTCTTTATTACCGCCCAGTAGAAACTGGCTCGCTCGATAAGGTGGCATGGTTTTATCCCTTTGTTGTACCTATACGCAAAAACATATCTAATATGAGTGAAAAAAGACAGAAATGGGCTGTTGAACTATACATTTATCGACAAATTGTGCTTCTCAAGAAAGCAAAATCTTAACTGTAAAAGCTGACCGGTGGTCGGGGATCATCTCGTGAGTCACTCCTGCTAGAAACAAGCCAGATCTCCAGGCGCACATTCCCGTCTGCCATTTCCGTAAACTAAGCGGAGCACTGAACCGCTAGGGAGCGTCGGTGCCCTCCACCCTCATCGAGGCACGAGTAGAGCCTCGAGAATAAGGCGCGACAGGACTACACCCCTATTTTTAATATTGCATGTGGCGCGTTCGGGTAAACGGTGACCCACGGTAACGAAAGAGTTAAATCACATTTATAAAACACAAAAATCCCAAGCGTTCGAGGAGGGCAGGAAGGCGCGCGGGTTGCCAGAGAGCTCCTGTGCGCCCCCTGAAAACGGTCTATAAACTGTGTTTCTTGGTATCTTTCGCACTACTAGTTTATTCGAACATTTTCTTAGCATAAAAGTATGCTACATATATTTAAAGGTACACTTGTGTTTTGATATTCGAAAAATTAGACATTCGCAGATTCCTATTCTGACAATTCCCGTGTAAGCTGAGCACAAGCAGGGCAATCTTTTATGCGTCTGACACACACACACATAAAAAGAAAAAAAAAAGTTGCTTCCACTGTCGCCAAGCTTCTTCAATAGACTTTCATTTTTGAGCGTGGCGCTTTTTGCATTCCGGCTTTCTGTCTTATCTTCAGGACTTGAAGACGGCGAGCTTCGCCTTCTGGGAATGTCTCGTAGGGCCTCTCAAACTGTCACATAGCGTGGACGAAGCAACGTTGGCACGATGCAGTTCAGGCATCGAGAAAACAACACGGTGTGAGAAAAACCGCGGACACCATTTAAACCAGGAAGTACAGCGTGCAACTCAGAGAGCTATTGCTAATGGCAATGCCCAACTTACTTTCGACAGCGTGCACTTCCAAGTGCAGAAATAATATTGTTTCATAAAGCCTACTCTGCGCCCTCAACCAACTGTTGTTCTTCGGTAAGCTTTGCACTTGCTTTGACGATGAATTTTTATGTGGAACGAAGCCACATGAACTATTCGCGAAGCACATCACAGAAGCAACGCATAAACGTAATGGACCGCTACAACGCAACATGGACCGTATGCGGTCGGGGGACCAAAACACAGAACAGTGATATTGCGTCAGCAGTCTGAAGGCTACTAAAATTGTGACACACCCACCTTCCCGTAACAGTTTAGCAGAAGGCTGAAGAGCCACGTCTGGATATCGGTGCTGCGAACAGCGATGTCCGAACGCACGAACCCAGGGTGACAGCAGTTTACCGTGACACCTGTGTCCGAATAATCACATAAGAGTTTGTCGCTGTATTTACGACCATCATGTAGTTAAAGAAAAAGATTGCTAGCGTAAAAAAAGGAGGAAATGCGCTCAAGCCAAACAAGACAAGATTCACTCCTGTAACTTCAGTTGATTTGCAACACCGAAGTGATCAGCGGCTTTCTATAGCGACCGCGTGCCGCAGACATTTGGTCAGCTGTACTGCTCTGCAACAACAACAACAACAACAACAACAACAACAACAACAACAACAACAACAACAACAACAACAATAATAATAATAATAATGAACGAATAAGAAAAGGCGCGGCACGCGAGTTTCACGATGGCTAGGAGTGCATATTGCAAAAGACAAGAAGGAATTTCCGCGCGATCTCAGTTGCGTTTCCTGCGACTACGCTGTCATTGCAGACTATGTCTATACGTGGTTTTTTGAACTTCACGCACATGTCGGTGAGGGAAAAAAGAATTGACCACCATTTCTGTGGGTGGCGTACCTGACCCTCTGAGCTTCTTGCTGAGCTCAACAGTGAAGAGCATGTTGCACTGCTTGGTGGTGCAGTAGTTGATCAGCGGGAACCAGTAAGGGCCGAAGCTTAGGTCGTTCGTGTTCAGCCGACCGACCAGCTGGCCGCACGACCCGACCACCACCACGCGGCTCGGCCGACTCTTCTTCAGCAGATCTGCGTGTACACACAACATTCATATCTCTGTTTCGTTTCTCCTTTCTGATTGCTGTGATATGACACGAGGATATTTTCACGTCATAACTTACCGTCACGCGTACATGTGCCAAGTTCCTCAGCGATCAATCACGTTACACGATATGCAGTTTACCGAATCGAGACGGAGTCAGCGCGGTGTCCTCGTTCGATTGACTGTGAGGTCGCAGGAGACGCTCGGATGCCGAACGTAAACTTTTCTACGTAGAAGAAACTTCTTTTTTTGCGGACCGAGTGCGGGCTGCTGCTGACCAAATTTTGTCAACAGCAACCTCTTGTCTGTGGTTGCATGAGTTAAAGGATTGAGTCAAGTTCTGATGCGTAGAAGCATATCTTACTTGAATGTTATACGTGTTCTAGAAGGAAACAGACTTTACTCAGCGTGCCTTCTGGGCGATATATTAACGGGGCCCTGAACGGCTGGGTGTGTATTGAAAGCCTCTCGGAAGTTCAGAGCCGAAAGAATTTTTCAAACAGGTTTGTTAGGAACGAAGATATTGCGAATGGAAAACCTTCCTTCCCAGTTCTGTTTCAACCACTGACCTCCACCAGGCTGCTGGACGGCGCTTCGAGCTCTCCGGGGCGCGGTCACCGGAAGTTCGGGCGCTCGTCCCGGAAGTCGCGCAAGCGGCAGCTGTGAAACCATAGAAAGTGCTTTGTATGGGCCGGTGTCGTTCGCATTTCGCCAAGGATGCCTGCTTCTTGCTCTGTAAACTGTACAAGCAGACCAGAGAAATCGTCTGGGAAGACGTTTCACTTGTCATTACGATATTCGATAGGCAACGAAACGCTGAGGTCGTAGGTCGGTTTTCGAGCTGTGCGTCTTGTAACGCAGATTCCCTCGCCCTAAGCCGATTTGCACCAGGGGAAGTTCAAGAACTTAAGCAGTCGATTGTTTGATGAAGCACCGTCTGGTCGGGAATAACCATGACGAAACAAAAACAATGAGCGCCGACCAAAATGAAAAAAAGTTTAAGGAAGTTTAAAAATTCACAGCATATCCACGGAGTGAATGATGAAGAGTGGGCGAAGCTCCGGAGGTTCATCGTAGATCCTACCGAGTTCCGGATTAATTTAGTTAACGCGCACGCTACGAATCCTTACGGTTCAAGTACGCACAAGTGAAATCTCCCACCGGCACTTCATTGCAAGTCAAGATCTAGTGCCTATATGTATATATGGATGGCCGGTGAACGGTTCTCCAGCGCGAGCAGTCGGTATTTTTCAATCAAGAAACTCGCTAGAAGAAGCTGCCTGCGTCAAGCTTGTCTCTCGCGGGTGAGGGCGCGTTCTCCTTCTTTGCGAGCTGGTAGCGCGTTCATCGAAGAAAGAGCGCTTCCATAGTCAACGTGAGAGAGCTCGCGCGCCGGGAGGCACGCGCCGAGGGCGCGCCTCCCACACGCGCCCTCCTAGTAGCGCGTTCCTAGTAGGTAACGCGCTACTACAACGGACGGACAGACCCAAACCTTAAGGAGCTTCGCCCCTAAAAGACTTTTGAAACCTCTCATGCATGCAGGTCACCTCGGCATGCAGGCATGTTTGATACTTCTCAGAAGCGCTCGCATAACAGGTCAGTGGCCGACATCACTAATGTTGTTGAAGGCAGTATCGTCCTAGTGCGCGAAGATTGAGCGCCCGAGTTGTGTTGGAAACCCGCACATGCATATTACGGGTATCGACGGAGTTGTACGTGCATGTGGCCTAAGTCTAGGAAACGGCAAAATAGTCGTGCGGCCTGCGCTGCCTGCTCATAGCATTTCATGGGCCGGGAGTGTTAATAAGAGAAAAGAAATAGCGGGAGCGAAAGAAGACGAAGTAGGATCGGAGCGCGTGGCACGTGGATCCTTTGTTCTTTTCTATTTGGAATAAACGGCGACGTAGCGACTCGTTGTTCGGCGCCGTTCGGGCGTATTCCGCACTTCGAAGCCTGGATTATTATTCATCGAAGTCCTCGGACTTTGCACCTTGCTTTCTTCATCCGTGTTTTTAGGGGCGAAGCTCCTTAGGGCGTGGGTCTGTACAGTCTGTTTCACACTTAGGGGAAATCTCGGAGCGCGTGGCATCGCGATGGGGCCATGATGCGGCGAGCGCTGGAGTTGGCCAGCAGAGGCTGCTCGCGCAGGCGCAGACGCCCGATGCGTGCAGCCTTGAACCGCGTCGTCTGCTACGACAGCGCGTGCTGGCTGTATTCTCGGGAACAGTGCTACTGTGTGCGGCATCGCGCTGATTTCATCGTTAACGTGAGAAGTCAGCCGATATTCTTCACAAGGTTGTACGGTGCCTTACTTTTGGGCCTGCATTGGCAACAAAGGAGCTCTGCAAATCCAATTTGACAGCATACTTGCTTTGTGTTGCCGGAGGGCCGGGGTGCAGCGCGGGTGCACGTATGCTTCGTCACCGCGTCTGCTACCGTAATGCGAAGCGACAGTAAACGCTACAATGTGTGCACGTCGTGCTCGGTCTTGACGGGAAATGAAAAGAAAGCATTGCACAGTAAAAACTATGCAGGTCGATGCTATCAGACAAATGTATCGGAATAAAGTAACGCTTTAGGTGACGAAATTGAGAGGGAAGCAGCTGTTCTCTACAACATTGCAGTGACACGAGACAGGCGCTCTCCGTCGGCGCGAAATGCACGCGTCGCTCTTCCAACTTCGCTTATTCATGTCGGGCAGCAGCAGCCAGGAGCGCGCTCATTCTCAAAGGAAGGAAGCAAGGCGTAAAGGGACTGAGTGAACAATGTGTCCCGTCGAAGCGTGGCCCACTCGTTGACGGTGTTGGGCTTTTGGTGATTCGGCGCTCTTTAAACTGCGTGAGATAAAAAGGATAAAATGATATTGAAAAGACAAAATGCGACAGCACCGCATTCCTTCGTCCATTGGCGAGGCTAAAACCACACGACTATCTGTAGATACGGGATTCAAGGATGCTTTGAGTAAAACTGGCGCGGCGTTTATTGTCGCTGCGCACTACGGTAGCAGACGCGGTGACGAAGCATACGTGCACCGGCTCAGTACCCCGGCCCTCGGGTAACACAAAGCAAGTCTGTTGTCAAATTAGGTTTGCTGAGCTCCTTTCTTGCCAACGCAGGCCCAAGAGTATGGCGCTGCACAACCTTTAGTGAAGAATATCGGCTGTCTTCTAACGTTAACGATGAAATCAGCGCCATGCCGCACACAGTAGCACGGTTCCCGACAATACAGCCAGCACGCGCTGTCGTAGCAGACGACGCGGTTCAAGGCTGCACGCATCGGGCCTCTGCGCCTGCGCGAGCAGCCGCTGCTGGCCGACTCCAGCGCTCGCCGCATCATGGCCCCATCGCGATGCCACGCGCTCCGAGATTTCCCCTAAGTGTGAAACAGACTGTACATCCCATGGTGTTCGTTGTTGGTGATGTACGTAGCCACGTCTACTTTTATGAAAAAAAAATTCCGAAAGTTGCGTCCTCTGCCCGGATTCGAACCCAGGCTCTCGGGGTGGCAGTCGCGCGTTCTACCACTGAGCTACGCCTGTGGTTGAAAAATGATCGCTAAAAGACCTAAACAGGTATAATGTCTCCCGCGGAATCGCATTAACAAACGTAATGTTACGTTGAAAAATAGTAATACACCGCTACACGACGCGAAAATGGATTGTATAACGAGGTCGAGGCATCATTTGAAAGAACACAGAGCTGCGTGCTTTGTAGCTTTGAACCCATTACGGAGGCACTGGTAATTATGGCGTAGTGGGTTTCGCGATTTACGCGAAAGATTCACGGTTTACCGATGATTCCCTCCGGAGCTTCGCCCACTCATCATCATTCACCCCGTGGATATGCTGTAGCTTTTTTTTCGCGTTACCGTGTTTGTATGAGGAATGCACCAACTAGCCCAAACAAGAGTGTTAGCTTTTCTGGGTGATATCATAGGCGCGAAAGGCATATCGCCAGATCCGCAGCTCGCGAAAAGTTTTGTTCAAATGCCAGTGCAAACATGCAAGGCCGATGTTCAACGTATGCTTGGCGTGTTAAACTACTTCGGGCAAGTTCGTGCCGCGGCTATCTGAAAGGGCGGTCCTGTTAAGAACTCTTATCAAGGCCGGCTTTGAGTTTAAGTGGACTGAAAAGAATCCATGCAGGTCACTTCGGCATGCAAAAATTCAAGAGCCAGAAGCCTCGTATTTTGGCCGGGGCTTAACGCTGAGATCATTTCTATGGTGCAAGGTTGTCCTACATGCCGTAAGTAGGCTTATAAACAGCCTAAGGGACCGCCTCAAATGCGCCCAGTGCGAGGTCGTGCATGGCATAGAGTTGGAGCTGATCTTTTTTTCGCTTTTTTTGCTTTTTTTCTGCCACCTTGGGTCACCGCACATCTGCCACAGCTACTGAGCTGGCTGCGTTGCGGAGGGCGCTTGTTTACATCGTAGCTCAGACACCTGATTATTGGGTAATATTCTCTGACTCACGAGCGGCGCTGCAGTCCCTGAAGTCACCACACGCCAAAGAACGACTGGTTTTGGACATCAAGCGGCTCGGCAATAATGCTCATAATCACCGCGTTGTACTCCAGTGGTTGCCAGCCCACTGTGGAAGACAAGGAAACGTTCGGGCCGACAGTGCTGTCAGAACAGCCCATGGTACTAAAACACCACCATACCTCTTTCAAGAAAAGATGCGGTGACTATGGTATCGCCATTTGCCTGGAATCAGCAGCGGTACTTCTGGTGTGATTCAAGATATCAGTACGGACCACTATAGGCTATTGACCCAGCCTGCAGCTTCTACGTACCACGAGGTTTAGCCAGGCGAGATGAGGCGTGCCTTGACCGACTTAATGTGGCCTACACAAGACATTACAAGCACAAAATACAACAATCTGATTCTGCATTGTGCTCTATACGCAACACACGAGAGGACCTTGAACACGTCCTGTGCGACTGCCAGCGCTACGAGTCGGAGAGAAATACTCTGAAGGCAGCGCTTCGTTTGCAACACGGATCGACCTTGGAGCTGCGGCATCTCCTAGGCCCGTGGCAAGACAGCGCCTGCGCACAACGCAGCACTAAGGCGTTGATAGCGTTTCTACGGGCAACCTGGCTCAATGAAGCGTTATAAACTGCGTTATAATGTATATATGTATATACATATATACACTATATATATGCACTGGCGCGCGAAAACATACCTGATTAGCTACAACGGTGTAGTTAAAACCGCTCGCTAAAACACGATTTTCCACGCGCGTCCATCTACCTGTCAGAGCAATTTTAATAACCATGACGTCCTGGATGTCGCGATCAGCAAAACTAGAATATCGCGGACATTTTGAGACCAAATACTGTACGCAATAGTAATTCGGATAGAAATTATCGCCCATGAAAGGCCTTGAAATAATGTACGTTTAACGATGCGGAGGCGCTGAAACCGGGGCCGCCACGGGTCACAGGTTCGACGCCCCCCCCCCCCCCTTTTTTTTTTTTTGCCGGGTTATTATTATACTGCTCGAAATCACGTCGGCAGGGGGCCTGGCGACGGTTGGGTACCTGAAATGCTTTCAGTCGTTCAACTGCCGTTTACGACTCACTCCTACACCAGAACAGGAATTGGCCTCCCTGGTGAAGTACTTGGCCACCACCTCCCCCACGATGTCTACAATTAAACCCTCGCCCTCAGTGTCCAGCAGCTGCAGAACATCTGTCCATGGCGGCGGTCAGCTCTGTGAAGCAGCAGAGGGCAGTAATAATCACTGGACCCGGACAGGCCGCCACTGGAAACTAAACATTGGAACGTTGAATGCAAGATCCCTCTCCAGCGAAGCTAGATTAGCGGAACTACTCGAGGAACTAGAAGGAGTTAGTTGGGACGTCATTGGCCTTAGCGAAGTTAGGAGAGCAGGTGAAGCTTACATAGTCTTAAACAATGGACATGTCCTCTGCTATAGAGGATTACCCGAGAAGAGAGAATATGGCGTTGGGTTCCTAATTCACAAAGGTATAGCAGGTAATGTAGATGAATTCTACAGCATTAACGAAAGGGTAGCATGCGTCGTAGTAAAACTAAATAAGCGGTATAAACTTAAGACAATCCAGGGATATGCGCCAACAACGAGCTACGACGACGAACAAGTGGAGCAGTTCTACGAGGATATCGAATTAGCAATAACGAAAGTACGCACACAATACACAGTAGTGTATTAAACACGGTATCAACTATGAACAGCTTGATGACCTATCCTTATGTACGTCAGATATCGAGGTAATATGTCTGAAATGCGGAAAGTTTCTTTTTGCTGTGGTATACCGCCCCCCTGACGGTAATTTAGGCGAGTTTTTCGAGCAGCTAGACGGGATATTCTCTCATGTTAACATACATCAGTACAAATTAGTTCTAGGCGGCGACCTAAACATTGACATGCTTTCAGATACATCAAAACAGGCAGAATTTTCCATCCTTCTTAACTCGTATTTCTTGTCAAATGTGATACAAGAACCAACTCGCATTTCGGCAACCTGCGCTACGTTATTGGACCTCTTTATTACAAGTTTACCACCTGAAAACCTGTTTTCTGGGACAATAAACATTACACTTAGTGATCATTTGCCGATATATTTAGTTATTGATAAGTGCCGTATTGAATCAAACCTAAGCTCCGGTGCCAGAATATAACAGAAAATTCCCTTTCTCAGTTTCGAGATGAAATGTCCAGAACTAATTGGGAAGACGTGCTTTCGTGCTCATCAGCAAATGCAGCATATGAAAGTTTCATGGAGAAAATTTCCCGTATTTATAAGCGACGTTTCCCTTACAAGGAAATAATAAAGTCGCTCACGGAAGCCATGGGTTACAAGGAGCCTGTTAAAAATGATAAGAAAAATAGCATGTATAAACTATTCTTGAGGAATCGCGATCCAGAAACATTGGACTCCTTTAAGAAATACAGAAATAATCTAAACAAGCAAAGCGCAGTTATTATTCTCTCATGTTCGAGGGCGTTACAGGGGTCAAAGAGATGTGGAGCAAGTTAAATTCAATTACCGCATTACATAAAACTAATTTCAGTGTAGAAGAGATAACTGAAAGTGCTAGAATATACAGGGGTAAAGAATTGGCCGAGAAATTTAATGAGCACCTTACTTCCGTAACAGATATTGCCTGTGACACTAGTGCACTACATTACATGCCCGCAGAAACAGTACCTTTGTCGGTGTATCTTTCTCCAACGGATACATACGAGGTTATGGCTGTTTTCAAAAAAACTAAAGAAAAGTAAATCGGAAGATATTGATGGGTTAAAGATGCCCCTGTTTATTCTGTCATAGATATATTAGTTGTGCCCATAACGTACATTTATAACCTGATTTTAAGCACAGGCATTTTCCCACAACGTATGAAGCACGCGAAAGTTACAGTATTGTTTAAGGGAGGTGACAAAAATGATTTCAAAAACTATAGACCCATATCTGTCCTGCCATTGTTTTCAAAGCCCATAGAAAAGTTAATATTTATAAGATTGTCAAACTTCCTTGCAAAACATTCAGTAATTACGCCAGCTCAGTACGGTTTTAGGTCAGGGCTTTCGACAGAAGTAGCATTGCTACGGAAAAAAGAAATTATATTAGGTAATATAGAGGACAGGAAACTCACCCTAGGTATATTTGTAGATTTCTCCAAAGCTTTCGACCGAATAAATCACAATACCCTTTTACAAAAGTTACCTTATTACGGCATTCGGGGAAATGGATTAGATTTAATTACTAGTTACTTGAGCAACAGGCTACAGTGTGTAAGTATAAACGCAGAACAATCATCCTTGCAAAAAATTGCTAAAGGTGTACCCCAAGGTAGTATATTAGGGCCATTACTTTTTATCATTTATGTTAACGACATAATAAACATAAATCATACAATCCAATATGTTATATATGCGGATGACACTTCCTTGTTTTTTATAGGAGTGGATGTAAATGACCTCATTTCTGCAGCAAACGCGACACTAGATGACTTGTATGCGTGGTCGACTGCAAAATCCCTACAGATCAACTGCTCAAAAACTAAAGCCGTTCTGTTCCGCTCAAAAGGAACAGTGTACAAAGCTACTTTAAAATTACACCTGCGTGATTCTGTGATTGACTTCTCTTCGACAGCCAAAGCACTGGGAATTGTTTTTCATGAGCATATATTATGGGATTCACATAGTGAAATTCTAAGAAAAAAATTAAGTAAAGTATTAGGCATACTTAGGAGATGTCAGTCATTTTTACCGACTGCTCAGATGCTAAAAATCTATAATGCACTTTTCTGTTCGCAGCTTCGCTATGCTCTTCTGGTGTGGGGCACTGGCACCTTGCAGTCAAAGCATAAATTACTCGTGCTTCAAAAAAATGCTTTGCGTTCTATTGCAAATGCTGGGTATAATGCACATAGTTTGCCTCTATTCAATAAATTCAGAGTATTAAGATTTGACAAAATGTATGAATATTGCTTATTATCGTCTTTAAAAGCTGAAATTAAGAAAGGAAATAACAACCTTAGCTCCATAGCATGCTTAGACCGCTGCACCTCGTCTCGACCTACAAGAAAGAGCGATTATTGGAAGGTCCCTCGATGCAGAACCAACTATGGTCTCCAAATGCTTAAACATTTACTCCCAAACACACTCAACAAATTCAATTTTTCATTAGAACAACTGCAGCTTCTCTCGCGACAAGTTATGTTCAGTCTTTTTTACTAACACGATGCAACAAATAAGAAATTTTCGTATTCGCTTCTTTGTACTTTCTTTTTGCGAAATCCTATCTGCATTTTCTTTTTGTATGAAATGTTATTTCTTATTATGCCAATTTAACTACATATCTGTTTCTGCTTACTTGTTTTAGATGATTTCACAAATGCTGTCACCTCTACTGCCATGTGTTGCTGGGATGTGGGGCTAGTCAAGCTGCGTTTATATCGCAGCTTTTTTCCCACATTCCGCACCACATTGTACCTTCACTTCATGAAACATTATAAATATATGTAAAAAAAATATGCAAAGATATGTAAAAGAAAATATGTAAAAATGTGGTGAAATAAACTTCAACTTCAACTTCAACTTCAACTAGTCATCGGAGATTTAAACGCCAAAGTAGCGACAAAACAAGGTGGAGAGCAGGCGATTGGCAACTACGGCGTCGGCTGTAGAAATGACCGTGGGGATATGCTCGTACAATTTGCCGAGAGAAACCGACTCCGAATAATGAACACGTTTTTCAAGAAACACAAGAATAGGAAGTGGACGTGGAAAAGCCCTAACGGGGAAACAAAGAATGAAATCGACTTTATAATGCGCGAACAACCAGGTATAATTCAAGACACAGAAGTAGTGGGGAAGATAAAATGCAGCCATCACAGATTAGTAAGAGCAAAGATTGTACTCAACCTAAAGAAAACAAGAACTAAATTAGTTACTAGAAAAAAATGTAATCTAGAGGTAATCAGAACGAAGAATTTAAAGTCGCCCTAAGCAACAAGTTCGAGGCCTTAGGCGAAAATGGTGACGATGTAGAAGAAATAAACAAAACTTTAACGAAAACAATCCTTGAAACAGCGATAGAACTCGGGGGCAAAACAGCAAAGCAAACAACAAATTTTAAGTTATCCCAGTCTACCAAGGACTTAATAGGGGAAGTTACTTGTGGTATTTTAATTGTGGAGAAAGTAGGAAGGAATTAAAGTGGACGAAAAGACAAACCTGCCTTCGGTGGGACCCGAACCCACGACCTTCGGATGTCGCGTCCGATGCTCTACCAACTGAGCTACGAAGGCGGCCGTCCCCCCGTCCACTTTATTGTGTATTTATATACATATTATCCTGGGAGTGTTAGGCAGCGCCACTCATGGCCAAGGCGGCGTGCGTGGAACGCACTTTCTTGCCAGGAGGCGTCACGTAGAACGTGAACTTAGATGAGATGGCTGCTGCCCAATAAGCCCTCGCATGCTACCTAAGGCACCAAGTCTGCCGCAACGAGGCCCACGCTATGAAATAACGAAAGGGAAGGGGTCAAGGGCTCGTTCTTTATTTGTTAGAAACAAGTTAATGAGCAAACAGACAATGAAGCCTCGTTGCGGCAGACTTGGTGCCTTAGGTAGCATGCGAGGGCTTATTGGGCAGCAGCCATCTCAGCTACGTTCACGTTCTACGTGACGCCTCCTGGCAAGAAAGTGCGTTCCACGCACGCCGCCTTGGCCATGAGTGGCGCTGCCTAACACTCCCAGGATAATATGTACATAAATACACAATAAAGTGGACGGGGGGACGGCCGCCTTCGTAGCTCAGTTGGTAGGGCATCGGACGCGACATCCGAAGGTCGTGGGTTCGGGTCCCACCGAAGGCAGGTTTGTCTTTTCGTCCACTTTAATTCCTTCCTACTTTCTCCACAATTAAAATACCACAAGTAACTTCCCCTATGCTTTCCTAGGCTTCATTGTCTGTTTGCTCATTAACTTGTTTCTAACAAATAAAGAACGAGCCCTTGACCCCTTCCCTTTCGTTAAGGACTTAATAAAGAAACGCCAAAAAATGAAAGTAAGTTCATCAAAACATAAGATTTGCAGAACTATTTGCAGAACTTTGCAAAAGATAAGATTTGTAGAACTATCAAAGTTGATCAGTTAAGCCAGGCAAAGAGATGTAAGAAACTTTAACATAAGAGAAATAGAGAAAGCAGTAGAAAAAGGCACCAGCATTAAATCGGTCAAAAAGAAACTGCACTTAGGACAAAACAAAATGCATGCGCTAAAAGATAAACAAGGTAACGTTATCAACAGTTTCAACGAAATTGTAAAGGTAGCAGAAGATTTCTACTCGGAACTGTACAGCTCCCAGACAGACCATGCAACGTTAATAGAAATAGAACCAGAGGAGGACACCGAAATTCCATGTATAACCGCTGACGAAGTCGAAAAAGCTGCCAAAGGCATGTCCCGCGGTAAAGCAGCTGGTGAAGATGGTATAACAGCCGACTTGATCAAAGACGGAGGAGATATTGTACTTGAAAAACTTGCATCGCTCTTCACGAAATGTATCAGGACATGTAGTGTACCGCGCAGCTGGAAAAATGCTAACATAATCCTTATCCACAAGAAAGGTGACATAAAGGAGTTGAATAATTACATACCAATTAGCCTACTCCCAGTAATATACAAGCTATTTACAAAAGTAATTTCTACGAGGATAAGAGAAACCCTTGACTTCAACCAACCGAGAGTGCAAGCTGGTTTTAGGAAAGGTTACTCGACAATGGACCACAGCCACGCTATCAACCTTGTAATGGAGAAGTACGCCGAATATAACAAACCTCTTTACATGGCGTTTATCGACTACGAGAAAGCATTTGACTCCATAGAAATACAAGCAGTTCTAGAAGCTCTACATCGACAAGGGGTACCTGCCGTATACGTGAAAACCATAAACAACATATACAAAGATTGCACAGCCACACTACTCCTACATGAGAAAAGCAGAGAAATCTCGATCGGGAGAGGTGTGAGACAGGGAGACACGATATCCCCGATGCTATTCACTGCATGTTTAGAGGAAATCTTTAAACGTCTAGACTGGGAAGACAAGGGAATTCGAATAGATGGAGGATATCTCAACAATTTAAGATTTGCAGACGACATTGTGCTATTTAGCAATGATGGAGACGAACTACAAAACATGATTGATGACCTAAACAAGGAAAGTATTAAAATTGGGTTAAAAATGAATGGGCAAAAGACCAAAGTGATGCTCAATAGCCTAGCTAAGGAACAGGAATTTAAAATCGACAATGAACCCTTACAATGTGTAAGCGAATACCTATACCTGGGACAGTTAATAACAGGAACTCCTAACCATGAAAAAGAAATTCTCCGTACAATAAGGATGGGCTGGAGCGCATTCGGAAGGAATTACGAAATCATGACTGGAAACTTACCGCTCTCACTAAAGCGAAAAGTATTCAATCAATGCATTCTCCCAGTAATAACGTACGGTGCAGAAACGTGGAGGATAACGAAAAGGCTAGAGATGAAACTAGGGAGCGCGCAACGCGCAATGGAAAGAAAAATGATAGGGGTAACGCTAAGAGACAAAAAACGAGCAGAATGGATGAGAGAACAGACAGGAGTAGCCGATATTATCTTATCAATTAAAAGAAAGAAGTGGACCTGGGCAGGACATGTCATGAGGAGGAAAGATAACAGATGGACTGTAAGAGCGACGGAATGGATACCAAGAGAGGGAAAACGCAACAGAGGCAGGCAAAAGGTTAGATGGAGCGATGAAATTAAAATGTTTGCGGGCCTAAAGTGGAACCAACTCGCTCAGGATAGGGTGGAGTGGAAATCGTTGGGAGTGGCCTTCGTCCTGCAGTGGACCTAAACAGGCTGCTGCTGCTGATGATGATGATGATGATGTATATATGAATGTGTAAGTGTGACTGTACGTGCTGTGTTACACGTGATCATTGTAAATATCATAATCAACGCTAATACCTGGAGTAGCAAGCCAGGCCATTGGCCAGGCTAACATCTCCGGATTCATCAATAAAATATTCTCTCTTTCTCTCTTTGCGCTTGCCGGGGACTCGTACATTGTTGTTTTGGACGCCTTATCGAACTTCCGAGAAATTCAAGAACTACTTGACACGTCGGCGCGATCAACCACTGCAGCACTCATTTATCAACCACGGCAGCACTCTTGATTTATTAACGCCCACTGGCCGACACGTTAATAAATCAAGAATTTCGAACGTGTGCCCCTCTTTTCAACCACACACACACACACACACACACACACACACACACACACACACACACACACACACACACACACACATATATATATATATATATATATATATATATATATATATATATATATATATATATATATATCAATGACCGAATAAACTGTTCGTTCTTGTTCCCACCATCATGCTGTCGCGTCGTCCTTGCTAGTAACACTAGTAGTCGCTGTTGTAGAGTGCTATGTGGTAACCTTCATATTACGATCAAATTTCTCGAAATTATGCAAAAAAAATTAAAGAAAAAGAAAATCTTACCCAGTAAAAGGTGCGTAAGGAGAAAATGCCCAAGGTGATTTGCTTGGAAAGTGGCCTCGAAGCCATCCTCGGTCTCCTCCCTACTCGGAGGTGCTGCGGCAAGAAGGAGATTGTTAAACCAACAGGTAAGAAAAATCTTGTCTTCGCTTACATCCACTTTAAAGACACCCATATTAGCTCATATTCATAGCATGACGCTTTTGACACGGTATTCATTGGGCAAGGATAATCGTCACCTCTTCCAAGCCAGCCAAACGTCCAAGCCAGCAAATATGCGGCTCTGTCGTAGGAATCGGTATAGCACGAAAGTGATGTGTCTTCATGGAAGCGGTAAATTATTTAATTATTAATTACTTAATTATTTATTTATTTGCTTATATTTAAGAAATGCCGCCCTATGCAGGGCTGTTTCAGGAGTGGACTACACAGGAAGAATAACACACGTAGAACAGCAAACATCCCAAACAAGGGCTACTACAAAGAAGTGCTGCTACATTCCGCGAATATGAGCGGGCAGATCATTCCACAACTGTCGGGAAGAATTGTGTTTGAATATGGTAGTGCGCACCCTGAAGGGCTTTTTTTACTCAGGTTGTGGCAAGGTGCAGTCGGAAGAGCACATACGTGATGCAGCTGTCATTACGTATGTTGGAAAAACGCGTGAGTCTCATAAACCCAAGACACGCTTTGATCAATAGGTGGTTTCAAGGAGAGAGAGACAGAGAGAGAAAACTTTAATCAACAAATAGGTTTGGCGATTTTGTCGAGGTAGGGCCACAAGCAGGAGAAGCAAAGAAAAAAAAAAGAATATTGTTACAGGAAGCCACTCACTTTTGCAAGAGAACTCGCACGCACGCACGCACGCACGCACGCACGCAGACTACGCCGTTCGTCTTGGCTCATTTGCAGCTAGTCAAATAGGTAACACTCGTACGCCACGACATCATAACGCCTTATACCCCTCTCGCACTGGCCGTTGTAATGTCGTTCCAACTGAATGACGTTAGCATCTAATGACATTATCCAGCTGCTACACAGCATTATTTAATGTCATTAGAATCGAATGACTTTGGCAAACGAATGAGTTCGGGAAACTCATTCGACTGCGCTTTCGAACCGATTGTGTACTCTCTGCCCCAAAGACACGGCACAGTACACTCTTAAAAAAGAGGTAGTAGAAAAGCTAGTAACGGGGCCAGTTACTACCGTTTTGCCACCATTACTACATTTTTTTGTCACTTACTAGCTTAGATGTATGCTATAGAAGCAGTAAATGTCAGGGGTAGTAACTGTCACTGCATGCGTATGTAACAGGTTAGTAAATGTACTACCTCCTCTGGCAGCAGTATATTATGCTGTAATTGTGATAGGCGTACGCGGAATTTAGGCAAACTATAAGTGATTTGATTATGTTTGAATAAGAGTCCCAGGCAGCGGTGGTTGCATACATATACGGAAACAGAAAAATATAAGAATCTCAATCCAAAACGTTGAATACTTATCCGAATCCACTTCTGCTTACCGGAACAACGTGAGCGTCCTTAAGCTTTGATCTTACGTGTGCGGTAGTGTGCTGTCGTTTCTGGTTCTAACATGTTTCTAAGCTGTCACTTAAATATTTCTATGTGCAGCGTATTCGCAGGGCTAATCACATGAAGTAATTAGCAATCGTTAATTGGTGTAACACGACGTAATTAGTCAGCACCAATCAGCGTGACCGGGCAGTGCCTTACCGCGCTCATTTTTATTTGATCTTAGTCTTTTGCAATACAGTAGACCTGATATGGCAACGTAAAGAGCAAATATAAACCGAGTCATAATAAGCCCGATAAAAGATTGCCATGGTAGCAAAGTTACTACCTTTGGTTACTACCCATACCTAGAACTAGTAACTGCAGGTAGTAAATGACATGGTAGTAAAGTTACTACCTTGCCGTTTACTACGTGCAGTTACTACTTAGGTAGTCAATTTTGTAACGAGCATTTACTACCGAAAAGTTAGTAAGTAGCACTACCTTTTTTTAAGAGTGTATGCATTTCAGCACTCGTAATTTGAGAAGCGTTCGTGCGAAAATTAAAATCTTTGCGGCTTTTAAGGTATGCATCATTTTAACGAGTAAGAAATTGGCAGATCCCACGTGCAGTGGGAATCGAGGAAATGCGAGGCACGCATTAGGAACGTAAAATAGATCTGCATTGTTGTCTCGTTATACCGATTTTGCTACATATGAAGTTAACGAAACGGCCGCAAGAGCATCAAAACTGTGGCGTGTAAACCATGCCGCTCACACACGCATGTCATGATTCTGATGTTATGGCCCGTCACATACGTTCGTCATGCAGTCGTGTTGTGCCATAGAAATTTTGATATACATCCCATTAACGAAACGCGTGGCATGTAAATCACGCCTCTCATGACATGCATGTCACGATTTTCATGTTCTTAGAACGTGTCACCCATAATCGTCAAACCTTGTTGCCTCGCCATACCAATTTTGGTATATATCAAGTTAACGAAACGGCCGTAAGAGCACCAAGACCATGGCATGTAAATCATGCCGCTCATAACATGCATGTCATGATTTTCATGTTATGACCTGTCATTTATGTTCGTCATTGCGTCATGTTGTGGCATACCAATTTTCGTATACATCCCATTAACGAAACGGCCAGAAGAGCACCAAGACCGTGGCATGTAAATCGTGGCACTCATGACATGCATGTCATCATTTTCATGTTACGATTCAATAAAACTTGCTGCTGGGCGAGTTGGTTCATACTTGGTAGATAACCTATGGAAGCGCAAAAAAAAAAAAAAAACACGGACTCAGGAGACACGGACGAGCGCAAACTTTCAACTAACTTTATTTTTCGTCGTGTCAATATGTAAGCCATACATCACGTGGTCACAACGCTAATCGCAGTTGTCACTGTCAAATCACAACAAACCGCGCAAGAATCTCTTTTCACCTTGCAATAAGGAAACCGAAGACTGGCTAACACACGCGTCATCTCTAGTTGATATATGAAAGGCTTCCAACAGTTCCCGTGCCGTGCTATCATGGCTACGGCCCAAAACTCGGATCGCACGGAAATTTGGTACGCACATGCAATGCCGGACATGCGCAGGTAAATGCGCATTCTCTTTATTAATTATGGATAATTCGTGTTCCCTTGCACGAACGTTGACGCACCTTCCGGTTTGCCCGACATAAGACCTGCCACATGAAAGTGGAATCTCATAGACGACGCCTACCACGCAGGCTCCATAAGGCATTTCGTGCTTCTTGCCACACCCTCCAGGAGTATTCTTAGCCTCAGATATTTTCGGGCAGAGCTTTGCCAGCTTGCGCGGGGCTGAAAAAACCATCGGTACATCGTGCCTGCCCGCAGCCTTCTTCAGATTATGAGAAGGTGCATGTAGGGCATCACTACCGGGCGGCCCCTGGATTTCGGCCCGGGTGTCTTGCCGGAACGGGGTCTCCCGCAGGAGGACCTCGGCGACTGCCGTAACGAGCGTGCGTGGGTATCCGGCTTCCAATACTCGCCTTACTTGATTATTAAAACTGTCCTGCATAGCATGTGGGCATGATTTCGCAACCCCCGCCACGGTGGTCTAGTGGCTATGGTACTCGGCTGCTGATCCGAGGGTCGCGGGATCGAATCCCAGATGCGGCGGCTGCATTTCGATGGAGGCGAAATGTTGAGGCCCGTGTGCTGTGCGATGTCAGTGCACGTTAAAGAACCCCAGGTGGTCGAAATTTCCGGAGCCCTCCACTACGGCGTCTCTCATAATCAGAGCTGGTTTTGGGACGTTAAACCCCACATAACAACAACATGATTTCGCAAGCGCAGACCCCAGACAAAGCTTCACAATCGCCCGCTTAACTAATTTCGACTGTGCTGAATCATAAGGCAGCAGTCCTTTCTGCGCTCATGCGCCATAGGTTATCTACCAACTATCATGTTACGACCTCCTATTTATGTTTGTCATGAAGTCATGTTGTGGCATACCAATTTTCGTATACATCCCATTAACGAAACGGCCAGGAGAGCACAAATTCGTAGGCGGCTAGATATAGATAGATAGATATGCTGAAAGTCGCCGAAGTTCGCTAAGAAATGCTTCGCATTTAAAAGTTGTACGGTAAGCCGACACACGTAGGCTTTTACTTATTGCCAACAGTGCGCACGCCCGAGTGCACGTGCAACACACGCACATTGAACCGGTTATGAGACGTTTGCGCTCCTTGTGGCAACCTTAGCAACCTCGGGAAGAACATGTGGAATGTGGAGGAGCCGCTCAAGCTCGGGATACGTAAAACTCCAAAGGAGACGAAGACTACAAATGCAGACAAGTACGACTTTTCTTTTGTGCGGTGTTATCTCAAGGTAAAACAAATAAGGGACTGTACTGTGCGCAGCGTCATTGCAACATGTGTGGCGGGTTGTTTTCTAGCATGGACGCGTGTCAAACGGCGTTCTTCAGACAAGCAAATCTGGGACGTTCCGGGTTTATTCTGTTCTGCCACATTGGAAGTTGTGCCGCGGTCGTTCGCTCACATTACTTCGCATTGTAGGAAGGTTCGATAGATACAACGCTTTTTTTTTCTGCCATGGCACCCATACGTTGAGCGACCGCATTCTGGTCGTGTTTCACTGTGTTCGCTGGGCTACGGGGGGAGACATCGATACCTTATCGTCCCGTAATAGGGCTCTTTTGACCGAGTCCTGTCGTGATGCGAACCCCGACTGGCATTAGTGACGTTGTATTAACTGCGCCAAAAAGAAAAAAAAGAAAGAAAGCTCGCGGAGCGAACATGTCCTCTCTGTATTGCAGTGTTCATTTTTAGTGGGTTTATGTTTGCCGTCTGTTATTTGAATCTGTGCTACAAATATGCGTGTTTATTATTCGAAGATGTGAAGCAGAAACAGATGTCCTTTAACGCTTTTATTGCAGAGACATCAATAAGAAAAAGGGAACTGGAAGCGGAAAAATTACTTGGCCCTTTTATTGGGAAATCAATAGATTCCTGCAAGCCTTGCCCATGAACGACGCGAGCCTGCTCCAAGAGACGTCATGTAGCGACCGTGGCACAGTAGATGAGGTAAGTGCAATAGTGACAGTATGCATCTTTCCAAACCGTGTTTGCACCAAACCGTGTCTGCCACCATCATCTGTACAACCAAGATTATATAAAGATGCAATGGAGTATAGCATGCCTAACAGTATTGCGAATAGTATCAACTTTTATTAACTTCACTTAAGTATTTGCAAATTCAGTACGGTGCTTTCGTTTTCCTGGTTGACACGCATGAAATGAATATTTTCCAGCGACGTACACGTAAGAACGAGTTCCATGTTCAATGTTTTTATTTTCAGATTATATGGAATGTGGAAAATGGTGGAACTGTGCTCAAGCAAGAGAAACTACACCGACACCTCAAAAAGAGAGATCTACACCAACACCTTAAACTAAAGAAAATGCAAAAAAATTGGCCGCGTATGTCCGTGCATCGCTGCAAATATCGTCGAAAGACGATAGTCTTCTACCGGCCGTACTACACGAGTCCCGGTTCATCTTCGGTTCGGCACGAGCCTCGGGCGTCTGTTCAGCCGCCGGGTACGCTCGCACAGCCTCTCGGTCAGTGACAATTTGCGCATCGCGCACCTCGTCTGTTTCCTGTTGCCTCCGGGCGCGCCTCGATTCACGATCTTTCGCTAGCCGCTGGGCTCGTTCCTCTGACGTTTCCTTTTCCCGGGCACGCTTGAGACGACGGGCATCCGCACGCCGGCGCTTTTCCGCTGCAATCTGCTCGTCGGTCTTTTCTTGCGTTGTCTGGGCAAGTCCTGTAGAGTGTGTTCTATATCATTTAAACGGCCATTAATGTTTTGCCTTGCCTCAGACAGCGCCCCGTCTATGTTGATTCGGCCGCATGTGGCTGGCATTGATGAAATGGAGGCAGCGCTGCGTGAGATATGGACGCCATCTGGCCATGATACCGGGAAACGCAAGAAGCTTGCGTAGTACGCAGAGCTACTGGTAGGTGGCAGCACCATGTCGTTTTACCGAAGCGTAGGAAACGTCCGCTTTTTCGTTCATAGCGTCGCATTTTTAGCGCATCCTAAGAAGCACTGGGGTCTTCAGAATTACGCATCTATGTATTTTCTACTAAAGGAACACACCATCTAATACGTATTTATGTTGCGCCTCAGATATGCGTAATATTTGCTTTCTGGTCGACTATGTTCAGAAGTATGAACGTAGCTACCAGTTCAAATGGGTGGTCGTTGAGGAAGGGGTTAACCACACACACACACACACACACACACACACACACACACACACACACACACACACACACACACTTCTGCGTTGAAGTATCCCAGGAAAGACTATCGTCTTTAAAAGCTACCGCCTCAGCAAGCTCTCCTAGCTGAACTTGTTGAAGAGCAGCGGCAATTTCGCCTGCGCACCCAAGGAGAAGGAGCTGCACGAACTGCAGCAGGATAAGGCTGCAGGGGAGCGTGAAGAGAGGCCTGTATCACTTCTGGAAAAGCTGGTGCAAAAATAATGTGCACAAGCAACAGTGTAAATAAATATTTTTATCAATTTTCTTCGAGCAACATTCCTATAAGCCATAGAATGTTTCCCCTCAAAAAGGTGTACTCTTCATATTGTTATGCAAATGACGAGGCAAATGCACGCACAAACGAAGCGATCGTGGGATGCAATGTATCGTCGCGGGAAATGGCATCGAGGGGGCAACGTGGAGGATCTGGGCACACGTCGGCTGCAGAGGTAGTTACGTGGTCGTCTGTGAATGGTCGTAGTGTGGCGACTGACATGCCTTGGGCGAGAACTTGCTTGGACGGTGTACCGGCGGAATAATCAATCACGCCAGAATGCGTCGCGAGAGTGTAGTCCGAAGATTACGTCGTGAGGCCTACTGGTGAGCACGGCAAACAAAACTTCGATGCAAGTCCAGCAATGTCTACTCAATATGTACACATTCCAACGACGGCAACAGTGCCACCATCGACACGCTTATGGCTTGAGTGGTGGCAGTGGTGAGAACATTCTTTGGGCGACAACACATGTTTGCGCTCATGATGGACTCGAGTATCAATCAATCATGGCTCGAGTATCAATCAATCAAACCTTTTAGAGGAATGCCATCAACATGTACTTAAATTAGGTGCTTGTTCATGGGAAGTGTCAGTTGTAGATTTGGGTAAGGTGAGAATGATGCAGCAATATAATTTCACACCATAAGAGCCATGCATTCTGGCGTAATTTGCAGAAATACTGCGCAACAGCACTTCGAACTACGTCCCTTGCACCACTGGATGCAGTTGTAGTATGTGAAGGTTGCCCGTAGAGAGCATCAAATGCAGAGGTTTTTTTTTTTTTTTCCACTGCTGTTCTGCACTGTCCCTGAGGGCTTCACATACACATTGTATAATATACACGATGCCGTCACAGCCAGCTTAGAGTTTGCTTGGGTGCATTCCATTCTCTTCACAATGAATCTAAGGTGGGCTTTGAGTCTACCGAATGCTTTCCCGACAATGCGTCTTGTCTTTGACAAGTTGTAATTGAATGACCGTTCTGGAGTGTCGGGCAGTGCATTTGCATACGGTTTCAAGAGGCTTGTTGAGAGAAGGAAAGCCCGGTCACAAAGAATAATTGGCTGCACTTCAACACCCTCGACCACTGCCCGCAGGTGATGCAAAATGCCCACCTTCAACTAACGCGGACAACTTGGACCTGCCATACACATTGGCGTCGTGGCACCTTCCCGGTGCTTCAATGTTTATGTACCGAAAACGGTACTTATGGTCGAGCAACGCCAGCAGTGTGATGCTCTACCTGCACAGGAGACAGAATATTATTACCAATTATGTATTGTACTTTCACCACAGTTTATCCTGCAAGTAAAGCTTCTGACGAAGTGCAGCTGCATTGCACAGAGTGACGAAAAGACCAGCACTAATACACACCGGTAATTACCTACCATTTTAACGAAACATTCACTACGCTAATGAAGTAGCATTTGAAAGGAAAAAAATGCGAGACATGAACGGTAAGCAAAAATAAAACGATACCTAATGTTTCACTTACATAGTTAAGAGCTTTTATTTCCTGCGTACATTTATTTGAAAGTAGCTGCGGCCATATCCCTAAACGTTGACCATTAAAACGACCTAGTAGTCTCCTGAAACACCGAGAGCAAGAATGAAGCTGTGTGGGCCAAATTATCTTAGAACAAAATTATTTGTGGTGCTTACCATCCTTTGATGGTCCACTGCATCCTCTTTTGGTGGCGACACACCAAAGTGGCGACCGTCGAGTGCTCTAATGCCATGCGGAAATCCGCTGAAAGCGAACAATTCCCTCATGTGTTCTTTCATCTCGCCTGGCCGCACCATCCGGAGCCACTCAAGGAGATCGATGACGGGCTTGCAAAATTCCCTGTAAGTTACGTTCACAGTTGACCGACCGATTCCGAAAAGATGTCCGATCGTTCTGTCCTCGGCACTGGAACACAATCTGTACAGTCCCACCGCTACTCAATAGATTCTCAGTCTCGGGGTTCGCCGCTCCAGAACAGAACCCGGCAGGATTCTACCAAATACCGGAAGGCAGAAGGCGTCATTCGGAAGGGTTGCTTAAAGTTGTGCTCTCTGTGATGAAGTGAAGTGGCCGTGCGTGGCAAAGTTAAATGTGTTTAAAGTGCGCGCCACCGATTCCGTCAAAGAAGACGAAGAAGCAGTGCGTCATTGCGCGTGGTGGCGCGAAGCCATTCGGCCAATGAGGAGGCGCCACGGCAGAGAAGAAGGGACTGCCAAGGCTTCCTGAGAAGAGCCAGGCAGACGTGGCCTGATCATCGTGGAACCAGGGCGCGGGAGTGAGATCCGTCGGGTTGCGGACCGGAGATCGCAGCAGGCTCCCACCTGGTGTCCAACCACATCTCACCTCCGGCCTGGCGTGGGTGGAACGTCGCCAGGACGTTCCCGCCAGGCAAATCGGCTCCCTCTTCAGCAAGCCCAAGCCACCGGCCGAGCTAGCAGCGCAGGCGCCGAGCGCGCTGTGAGTCATCGGCCTCAACAGGGAGCAACGTTCCTGACCGCGGCGCCGCACATCACGCCCTCGGCGCTGCCTCCACTTCGGCCGTTCCGTCCATGCAATCCCCTGGAGCGGCGAGTGATCATCGACTTGCCCACCGGTGAACTTTGCCCGTTTCTTTGCTGTGCCCGTGTAACCTTTAATGTGCTTCTAACATTCTGTATTCCGGGTTGCATATTTTTGTTCTTTCTACTTTAGTTAGTCATTAGTTAAACTATTTCTTCATTTTACTTTTAAATACATTCTTTGTTTGAAAAAGCATAAACGGCTTCGTCGTTAATGCACCGATGACAGTTTTGTCATCGGTATAATCCGAACCTGAACACGAGCGTCTATCGTTTCTGAGAGACTTCTTGTCTTTCGTCTCTCTGACCACCCCTCGCTCGTTACATTGGCGTCCGCGACAGGACGAAGCCGTTTATTGCAGCATTGGTGGCATTTCTTTGTTGGTTGGAATTAGAGGACACAGATTGAAAATGAGTACGGCGGATTTAACGGCACTGGCGTTGCGCATGGGGCTAGAGGGGGCTGAGTTGAGAGCTTGGGTAGAAGAACGGGAAGCTCGAGCGCGGGAAGATAGGGCGGCCGAACGCGAAGCAAGGAGAGAGAAAGCTGAGCAGACGTTGTTAGAGAGGCAACTTCAGGAAGAATGCCAGAAGACGATAGAGTTGCGTCTTCGACTTGCTGAGGTTGAAGGCATTAGGGAGTCAGTGAGGGCTGACGAGGGCCGACATGTTCGAGTGTCTTCTAACGTAAATCCTCACAACTTCATACCCGGGTTTAATGAGAACCGTGATGACTTAGACGCTTACCTAAAGCGATTTGAGAATGTTGCTACGGGTCAAGAATGGCCAAAAGACAAGTGGGCTACGGCGCTCAGTTTGTGTTTGAGCGGGGAAGCGCTCAAGGTGTTTGGTCGTCTGTCTACGGAAGAGGCACTCGATTACGAGAAGACCAAGCTGGCGTTACTGCAACGGTTCCGTTTCACGGAGGAGGGGTACCGCGAGAAATTCCGGCACAGCAAACCACAAGATGGCGAAACGGGCATGCAGTACGCAACAAGGCTAACAAGCTTCTTTGACAGATGGGTTGAGATGTCTAAGACGGAAAAGGAGTACTTGTCTGTCCGAAATCTCATAGTAGCTGAGCAGTTTATAAACAACTGTTACAACAAGGTGGCTCTATTCTTGCGAGAAAAAAACTGCCGCAAGCTTGAAGAGATGGCTGAAGCTGCTGACAACTTCTTAGAAGCTCAGCGACAGTCAAATTTGTTTGTTTTCCGTGACAAAACGGAGAATCCCCCTGCGGTAAAAGGCGAGAATGCGACTTCAAAGGCCCCGGTCCGATGTTTTGTGTGTGACAAGACAGGTCACCGAGCAGCAGAATGCCGTGCTCGGACTAAACAACCATACTGTGGGTATTGTCGCAGAACGGGGCACGACATCCAAACGTGTGCCAAGAGATCCAATACTACCCAGAAAGCGTCATGTATATGGTCGCAAAGGGAGGACTTAAGCGAAGTCAAACAGCTGGATGACTAAAAGAGCGAAGACAGTATGGCTAGTGCAGTGAACGCCGAATCAGAGGTGACGAAGCGTAAGATGCCAGTGTTGCAGGGCAACATATTCGGCAAAACGGTCTCCGTACTGCGGGATACAGGAAGTAATACAATTGTTGTGCGGCGTTCCCTTGTGCCAGACAGAGCCCTTACGGGAGCCACGGCGACCTTGTTCTTGGCGGATGGGAGCAAAATTACTGTTCCAGAGGCAAAGGTGGAAATTTTTTCGCCCTACTTTTCGGGCATATGCGTCGCCAAATGCATGACAGCCCCATTGTACGACATTATCGTGGGAAATGTGCCTGGATCACGTCAGAGTCACGACCCTGACACAGCGTGGGAAGAGAAACTTGCTGCAGGGAAGTTAGATCAGGACCAGATAGCCCATGGAAGGTACGAGAAGAAGGGTTTGAAACACTTGCTGAGCAGCATCAAGAGCACGAAATCACAACCGGGCTTAGCCCCAATCAAAGTGGATACTTGGAAGATAACCAGAAAGGAACTCGAGGCTGCGCAAGCTGAAGATCAAACGTTGGATACTTGCAGAAACAAAGTTGGACAAGTATATCACGGGAGGAGTTCAACTCAATATTCGTTTAGTATAGAGAAGGGGATACTGTACCGTCATTACAGATTGTCCTCTGGCAAAACTGTAAAACTGGTGGTGGTCCCTAGGAAAATGCGGCCCCAAGTGCTAGAGATGGCACACGAAAGTTTGATGCCAGGACGTCAAGGTATAAAGAGAACCATTGATCGGGTGCTGGCATCGTTTTATTGGCCTGGAATCCAGGAAGAGGCTAAAAGATATGTGCAATCTTGTGACACTTGCCAGAGAACATACCCTAAGAGCAAAGTGGGCAAGGCACCACTAGGCCAAATGCCGCTGATTGATGCCCCATTCGAACGAGTGGCCGTAGATATTACCGGGCCCTTGAAACCGGTTTCTAACAGGGGCAACCGGTATATACTGACAATGGTTGATTTTGCAACACGTTACCCGGACGCGGTGGCCCTGCCCGCTATGGATTCGGCCACTGTGACGGAAGGCCTGCTGGAAATGTTTTCGCGCACTGGATTTCCGCGGGAAATTCTGTGCGATCGGGCATCTTGTTTCACATCTCAGTTGATGAGAGAAGTCAATGAATTGTTGTCCATCAAGCATTTGAGCTCGACACCCTACCACACTATGTGCAACGGGCTGGTAGAAAAATTTAACGGCACGTTGAAACAGATGTTGCGCAAACTATGCCAAGAAGACCCTAAATCATGGGATCGGCTGCTCGCGCCACTCCTTTTTGCATATCGAGAGGTACCCCAATCCAGTATGGGATTCTCACCGTTCGAACTCATCTATGGAAGATACGTTCGAGGCCCTCTCAGTTTATTGAAGGAGATATGGACTGGGGAACACATTAGCGATGAAGTGAAAACAACCTATGGCTATGTCTTAGACCGTCGAGATCGTCTCGAGAAGACACTGCGGTTGGCCCATGAAAACCTTTCGCAAGCTAGGAAAGGGCAAAAGCTATACTATGATCGGGGCAGCAAGAACCGTCGGCTAGAAGTTGGAGATCTTGCTTTAATCTTACTCCCTACCACAGAAAACAAGCTACAGATGCAGTGGAAGGGGCCTTTTAGAGTCGTTGGGCAAAACGGCAACCACGACTACTTGTTGGATATCGGGCGTGACAATAAATTGTTCCATATCAACATGTTGAAGCGTTACGAGAATCGGCAACCGAAGACAACTTTTCAAACAGCATCTTTCGTGGTAATGGAAGAGGAGGCGACAGACACACCTCTACCAGCCTGCAGTGTTACCCGGAGCGTTGGCGTGGAAGCAGTTCCGATAAGCAAGGGAATAGAACAAGCGAAGTATATTGAACTTCGTGGGATCCTTGCTGCTTATGATGATGTCTTTTCCGACGTCCCCGGGAAGACAAACCTTTTGGAATGCTGTCTTCATTTGACGTCATCGGTGCCTATCAACACGCCACAGTACCCTTTGCCTATAGCAATGAAAGAGGTCGTTGAGAAAGAAGTTCAAGACATGTTGAAGCTTCATCGAGCGATCGAATTCCCCTTACAACTCACCACTGGTTATTGTCAAGAAGCCGGATAATACTTATCGTACGTGTGTGGACTTTCGCCGCATCAATGAGATTCTAGTGTCCGATGCTGAACCTATACCACGAACGGACGTAATATTCGCAGAAGTCGGCACAAAGAGATATTTTTCGAAATTCGATCTGACGAAAGGATATTGGCAGGTCCCTCTCCATCAAGTTTCAAACCCAGTAACTGCCTTCTCAACGCAGTCCGGACACTACCAGTTTGTATACATGCCTTTCGACATTAAGACTGCTTCCGCAGTGTTCACTCGACTGATGAGGACACTTCTTCAGGGCCTTGAAAATGTAGTCCATTACATCGATGACGTTCTTATAGCCACAACAACCTGGGAAGAGCACGTGGATACTTTGCAGCTCTTGTTGCAAAGAGTCCGTGAAGCTGGACTGACTATCAAGCCTCAAAAACGTGAAATCGCCGTAGAATCCATCACCTTCTTAGGTCACAGGCTAGGAGGCGGAACTATACAACCCGTGGAAAGTACCGTGGCGAAAATTGCTAACGCAGCTCTACCAGAAACGAAGAAGCAGCTGCGATCTTTTCTTGGACTGGCTGGGTACTACCGCAATCTAATACCTCGATATGCCGAGAAGGCTCAGCCTTTAACAGAGTTAACAAAGAAAAGGGAAAAGAACAAGATCTGCTGGAATCGGGAGAGAGAAGCGGCTTTTGACACACTGAAGCAAGCCCTTGCATCGGGACCGATAGTACGGGCCCCTGACCCGAGACGCATATTTATACTGCGGTCGGATGCCTCTGACACATGTATCGGGGCAATTCTCATGCAGGAGCACGAGGGTGCACTACACCCAGTGTCATACGCCAGTCGACAGTTATTTCCACGAGAACAAAATTACTCCACAATAGAACGTGAATGTTTGGCACTAGTGTGGGCAATAGAAAAGTTCCACATCTTTCTGTACGGAACACAGTTTGTTGAACAAACGGATCACCAACCATTGCAGTACCTCGCTAGGGCTAAGCATTTGAACAGCAGAGTGCTCAGGTGGAGTTTGGCATTGCAAGAATACTCTTTTAGTATTCAGCATATTAAAGGCTCAGAGAATGTAGGCGCGGATTTCATGAGTAGGTTGTAACAAGCCTTCGCGGAAGTGTGGTAGTTTGTTTGTAGACTGTGTCCCATGTATACTTCTAAGTCATTTAGCCTAATCACCTGAATTAGTTCATGTTTTTTTTTTCGTGTGGTTTTCCTTCTGGGTGTGTGAACTTTTTACGGAGGACATTTACCATATGTGTTGTACTTACTGGCGCGGTGCAGTGCTTTTGACAGGCAATCGTTGACTGTGGTTAAGAACTAGAAAGTTTTTTTTTGTTGGAAAAAAAAAACTTTTTCCCGAAGGGGGGGCATGTGTGATGAAGTGAAGTGGCCGTGCGGGGCAAAGTTAAATGTGTTTAAAGTGCGCGCATCCTTATTGGGGCAAAGTTAAATGTGTTTAAAGTGCGCGCCACCGATTCCGTCAAAGAAGACGAAGAAGCAGTGCGTCATTGCACGTGGTGGCGCGAAGCCATTCGGCCAATGAGGAGGCGCCACGGCAGAGAAGAAGGGACTGCCAAGGCTTCCTGAGAAGAGCCAGGCAGACGTGGCCTGATCATCGTGGAACCAGGGCGCGGGAGTGAGATCCGTCGGGTTGCGGACCGGAGATCGCAGCAGGCTCCCACCTGGTGTCCAACCACATCTCACCTCCGGCCTGGCGTGGGTGGAACGTCGCCAGGACGTTCCCGCCAGGCAAATCGGCTCCCTCTTCAGCAAGCCCAAGCCACCGGCCGAGCTAGCAGCGCAGGCGCCGAGCGCGCTGTGAGTCATCGGCCTCAACAGGGAGCAACGTTCCTGACCGCGGCGCCGCACATCACGCCCTCGGCGCTGCCTCCACTTCGGCCGTTCCGTCCATGCAATCCCCTGGAGCGGCGAGTGATCATCGACTTGCCCACCGGTGAACTTTGCCCGTTTCCTTGCTGTGCCCGTGTAACCTTTAATGTGCTTCTAACATTCTGTATTCCGGGTTGCATATTTTTGTTCTTTCTACTTTAGTTAGTCATTAGTTAAACTATTTCTTCATTTTACTTTTAAATACATTCTTTGTTTGAAAAAGCATAAACGGCTTCGTCGTTAATGCACCGATGACAGTTTTGTCATCGGTATAATCCGAACCTGAACACGAGCGTCTATCGTTTCTGAGAGACTTTTTGTCTTTCGTCTCTCTGACCACCCCTCGCTCGTTACACTCTCGAAGGTTTGGGAGGGTCTCTTCAAACCAGCGCTCGCTTCGTTGAAAAGCCCAGCGCTCCCGGTGAACAAATGCAGCACTCGCAATCACATGCTTCGGTAGCGAATGCGTTGGCTTGAATGCGCCGCACTGTTTCCTGACCGCGCCTTACTTCTTCATCTTATCACGATCAAGTCTCCTTCTCTGAGCTATGCGTTTCCATCGCAATGAGAAGTACACGGCAAATAAACGCCTCACCTTTTGCGATTGGTCGTTGTTTTCACTCGGCGCTGCTGGGTCAGCCATTTTGATTTTCGGCTATGCATGCTACTGGCTGACTATGGCTACTGGCTGACCACTGTATTGACTTATGGCAATGACATTCCAAAATAGATTATTTCTGCGAAACGACGCCGCATATTCATTTGAACATATTTAAGTTAACTTGTAGAGACCACCGACGCCGCAGCACGAGGAACGCTAGCGTCGGCGTTCTCAGCCGGCGAGTTTGTACCGGCTGCAAAAGAAAAGAAAAATAAAGAGTGGCGGAAATACGGTCCATGACCACGAACAGGCGGCCGGGTTGGAAGGCGAGGTCACCAGACCTAGGAACTCACGGAGCTGGCGTAGGGTGGCGGGTGCTGGAAAATCCTTCACGGCCTTGACGTGCGAAGGCAACGGCCGAATTCCCAGCGCCGAGATGTGGTGACCCAAGAAATCGAGCTCGGAAGACCCGAAAACGCATTTTTGAGGATTGACAACGAGGCCGTATTGCTGAAGGCGTTGAAAGAGTTCTCGGAGATGACGCTCATGATCCTGTGGAGTGCGGCTTGCGATGAGAATGTCATCGATGTAAGCAAACACAGCAGGAAGGCCACGCGTCACCTCTGCGATAAATCTTTGGAATGTTTGAGCTGCGTTTCGTAGGCCAAAAGGCATGCGCACGTACTCGAACAGGCCGAACGGTGTAGTGATGGCCGTTTTCGGGATATCGGTAGGCTCCACTGGGATTTGATGATATGCCTTGACAAGATCAACTTTGCTAAATACCTTGCATCCTTCCAAATGTCCTGTGAAATCTTGGATGTGTGGCAGGGGATAGCTGTCGTGGACCGTGTGAGCGCTCAGCGCCCGGTAGTCGCCACATGGACGCCAGTCACCTTGTTCTTTCTTGGGTACCATATGAAGTGGGGAAGCCCAAGAGCTGGACGAAGGGCGAATAATACCCAGCTGGAGCATGTGGTCGAATTCCCGCTTAGCAATCGCGAGACGCTCACCGAAGAGGCGGCGGGGACGAGCTGCGACGGGTGGACCACGCGTGATGATGTGGTGGGTTACATTGTGCTTGAGCGGCTGTTTTAAATTGCAGGGCCTCGTGACGTCAGGAAAGTCGTCGAGAATTTTGGCATACGGGCAGTTAGGGATCAGCGTGCGGATGCCGGTGGGAGCAACAGGCGACAGAACTCCAGTGATGGAGAGGCGCGTCTTGCTGTCAATCAGGCGATGTTTACGCATGCTGACGTCGAGGTCGAAATGGGTCAGGAAGTCCGAGCCGAGAACGGGCCGATTGACATCGGCTACGATGAAGACCCATCGAAATGTGCGCCGCAGCCCCAGGTCGAGTGTGAGAGACCGCAGGCCATACGTTACTATAGAGGTAGAGTTCGCCGCGCGGAGCGTAGGTCCATGTTGCTTAGAAGTGCGGTCTTGGAGGCGGGCAGGGCGCTGACCTCGGCACCCGTGTCAACAAGGAAGCGCAGGCCGGAAATACGGTCCATGACCACGAACAGGCGGCCGGGTTGGAAGGCTAGGTCATATGCCGCCGTCAGTGATCTCGCGGTGCGTTTCCCGACCAACTGCATGGGGACCGGCACCGGCGGGCGCGGTGCTGGTAAGTGCGATGATACCAGCAAATAGGTGGACCTCTAGGACTGCGTGAACGGGGACTACTCGGGGAAGATGCTCGGTGGCCTTGACGTGTGGAAGCACCACGGTGGTCATGGGGGGATGTCCGAAGGGCGTCGATGGAAGCGGCGAGCTGGTCAATCCGGGACTGCAAGCGAGACACTATGGATGATTCTGGTGTTGAAGATAATGCGGCGACCGTTGCAGAAGTCGCGTCGTGGACTCGATCAGCGAGCTGGGCAAGGCGATCGAGGGTCAAATCCCCTGCAGCAGCCAGGACTAGGCGAGTGGACTGCGGCAAGCGTTGCAGGAATAGTTCTCTGAACAGCGCTCCGTTCGAGTCGACGTCGCTAGACCGTAGGAGCTGTCGCATGCTGTTGAGCAGCTGGGAGGGGCGTCGATCACCAAGCTCTTCACTGGTAAGCAGGTGCCTGAGGCGCGCGCTCTCAGATGTCGTGGTGCGGTCTAGAATGCTCTGCTTGAGACGCTGGTACGGGGCATCGTTCAAAGGTGCAGCGATGACGTCCGCTACCTCTTGAGCCACCTCAGGTGAAAGGTTGCATAGTAGGTGACGAAACCGAGAAATCTCCGAGGAGATGTGGTGCAAATCGAAGGTGGCTTCAACTTGGGCGAACCAGAGCTGCGGGTTATTGCGCCAGAACATGGGCAGACGAAGCTGAAGAGCTGCAACGTCTCGCGGGTGCATGGTAGCGTCAGGCAGGAGGCTGCCTGAGGGTGGTAGGCTGCTAGGGTCGGTCATCTGTTAGGCCGGGTGCCCGGGAAACGGACCCGGCACGCGTCAGTTGGTTCTAGAAGCCTGCGACGTTGGTTGCATTGTCTGTAGCTCCGCTGCGACCTCGCGTTTCCCAACAAACTTTCCTGCTACTGCAAACTCATCTACTTCCATTCTTCTGGCGATATTTTCGGAGTCGTCGTCATTGACATCATGATCGAATGCCATTCCATTTTCAAGTGTAACACCACGACGAAACGAATGGTATTCGCTGCACCGATTGTCATTCGCTCGCAATGACATTAAGACGGCCAGCTAAGATAACCACGGGAACAAAGAAAAGTAACAAAAACAACTGTTTGTGACATACAGTCGCGCAGTCCGGTGGGAACACGATCGTTGCGTGCGCGGGCGTCTAAAAGGCTCGTCGCACTGATCTTGGCCCAGCTGACGCTCGGATTCATCCGTCCTAGTCTAGGTGATACGTTTTACATGTCGCCGACCAGTGGCGAAACATGCGCATCTGTTATCACTAAGAACACTCGGTATTTGAGTGGGGTTTTAGTTGGACTTCCCGCGTGTGGGTGCACTACCTTAAAAAAATTGAAAACCACTTCGCCTACATCATACATCCTCGATGGTAATGCCGGCTGTCGTATGATTGCTTACTTCTTACTTGTTCTTCCAGGGAGGGCTGCCGTGTAGTTTCTCTGAGCCTACTAAGGTCTGTCCACGCGGGTTCACCATATATTTTGTTCTCTTGAAAGGCGAAAACGTAAAAGACGGGCTTGTAACCATGAAACATTCCAGAAGGTGTCCTTCACGAACTCGTGCTCACAGCGTTGTTTAAGCAGCACTCAACGTACTTGAGGTTAGCAGCCAATTCCTGGTGCTCCGGGTCTTTCATTGCCGTGGTGGTGACGGAACAACACACTACGATTCATTCGTTCCATTTGTCCGTTGGCTGTGAGGAGTTCAGCACGCGACGAACTGCCCGCATCACACAGCACTCATCGAAGGCACTTGAAGTGAAAGAGGCGCCTCGATCCGTAATGATGGTCTGAGCATGGAGGAAGGAAAAACTGAGGAGAGACCCCACCGTATCCCAACGCATTGCAGAAAGTGTGGCGGAAGTGACGCTAGAAATTGTGGGCCAAACAACTTATGGGGCAGACAAAACAGCGGACGCCCTAGAAGACCGTCTCTGGGTGTAACGGAGGTTCGCAGTTAGAAGTGCCAATTTCTTTTGGCGAAGTAATCTTGGCACTGAGCCGTTTTGGTAGCCATTCAGTGCAAAAATATCGCACGCGTATTCGACCACCTTTTACGTACATTAAAGAAAAAGAGCCAGGCATGCGCGGAACCGCAGGACAGTGGCAGCGTAAGCTGGAGGGCCGATGTTCTTAGAGGCCATTTTAAACGCTTGGGGAAACTAGTGCAACTATAAAGCATGATTGATGACCTAAACAGGGAAAGTATTAAAGTTGGATTAAAATGAATAGGAAAAAGACCAAAGCTATGCTCAATAGCCTAGATAAGGAACAAACTAGAAGAGAAGCTCAGGGGAAGATGGATGCTTGAATCGATGAACAAATCGAAAAGTACGATTTAGAACAGGGAATGTCGCTGTCGCGGAAGCCAACGTTTCGACAAGCGGACTTGTCTTCGTCAGGGCGGAAGTGACGTTAGAAATTGTGGGCCAAACAACTTATGGGGCAGACAAAAGAGCGGACAAACAGCCGCCCTGACGAAGACAAGTCCGCTTGTCGAAAGGATGGCTCCCGCGACATTCCCTGTTCTAGATCGTACTTTTCGATTTGTTCATAGCTAAGGAACAGGAATTTAAAATCAACAATGAACCCTTACAATGTGTAAACGAATGCGTATACCTGGGACAGTTAATAACGGGATCTCCTACCCATGAAAAAGAAATTCTCCGTAGAATAAGGATGGGCTGGAGCCCTATCGGAAGGCATTACGAAATAATGGCTGGGAACTGGCCGCTCTCACTAAAGCGAAAAGTATTCAATCACTGCATTCTCCCAGTACTAACGTACGGTGCAGAAACGTGGAGGATAACGAAGAAACTAGAGATGAAACTGAGGAGCACGCAAAGTCCAATGGAAAGAAAAATGATAGGGGTAACGCTAAGAGATAAAAAACCAGCGGAATGGATCAGGGAACACACAAGAGTAGCCGATATTATTGTATCAATTAAAAGAAAGAACTGCACCTGGGCAGGACATGTCATGAGGAGGAAGGATAATAGGTGGACAGTAAGAGCAACGGAATGGATACCACGAGAGGGAAAACGCAACAGAGGCAGGCAAAAGGTTAGATGGAGCGATGAAATTAAAAAGTTTGCGGGCATAAAGTGGAACCAACTCGCTCAGGATAAGGTTGATTGGAAATCGTTGGGAGAGGCCTTTGTCCTGCAATGGACCTAAACAGGCTGATGATGATGGTGATGATGTGATGATGATAAGGTAGGAATCGCATCATGTCATACTAAGTCCTTCTTTCAGTCGTTTGTTCCCCGTACATCTCAGGAGTGGAACCACCTTCCCACAAGTGTCGGAACCATTACTAACTACAAAAATTTTTGCGAAGCATTAGCTAACATTCTATAACCAGGAGAATTGTTCTGTTATTTGCACTCACACTACACTCGTCTGTTTACTTTTCAGCTAAATTGATTGTGTATTTTGGAGAACAATTGTATTTTTTAAATTCACTGTACTTTCTGTTTCCGTACTTTTAACCACCCCCCTCTGTAATGCCTTACGTCCTTGAGGGTATTATAAATAAAATAAAAAATAAAATTGGCATGCTTAGCGACTGCCTAAGTATCTACATCATCAGTGAAAAACATAACTGCATCTATTTCACTTACAGAGTTATAACGAGTTTAGTGTTAAGATGCTATTTTGTTGTATCTACTGTATACGTTAGTTCAATTTTCGTGCGCTAAGAAGCACTAAGTAAATATCTGTCACCAGGTGCAATTTATTTTCAGCTATCTTGTAAACTGACCAAAGAAAAACAAGAAAAACATAAAAACTGAAATCAGCAATATACCTTTTTATAAAATTAGCCAATTGCGCTAAGGATTCCTGTTTGGTATCGACTTTAAGAACACATCGACGCGCTCATCTTGGTGAAAAAAGATACGCTTTAATAGTATCACAAAATCAGAGATATCGACTTAGAAATTTTATGAAAGAATTTCTGTCGTTCCCGCTTTATTTTCGTTCCCGAAACGGTGGTCTTTTTTATTTTTTATTTTTTTTCGATGCTTCTGCATGGCGGGCAAGCAAGACACGACCAGACGGGTTCTGCAAAGAAAAAAAGGGGGACATTTTACAAGCGAAGCAGCAAGCGCCTTTTGCGTCGAGACCGTCTCTGCCCTGTTCCGATCTACAGGCATTGGCGCCTCCAAGTACGCCAGCTTCGGCAGTGCCCTCTCCAATTTTCAACGCTCCAGGGATGCGCTGTGAAAGTTTGGCTGGCTTTCCCGTACCTGCAGCCCCGAGCCGACGGTATTGGCCTCGAGGACATACTGTCGCTCCGCCTACGCTCTGACGTCACTCATAGGATTTTGTAATCTGCTGCAACTGGACATTTAAGCCACCGCGTTTTGTTGTGGGCACAGCGGGCGCGTCCCCCCTTATCTGAGGAAAAGCATTTTAGCGAACCGACAATCGGGGACGGCGAATCCCCTGGTGACGACACCGGCTAAGCAGTTGCTACTATCGTGAGCCATAGTAAACGCCATATGACGCAACTGCCAGACAGGCTGATGATTCATTATGAAATATTTTTGACGTCACAATTCACATGTCCAGTGCTGAACGAATGCAAGCGAAACAGTGAATAAAATGTGCCACTGAATCAGGGTGTGGCAGAATAACCACCGTGCGAGTGTCATGCAGTGAGCGAAAATAACGGATGCTTCTGCGTATGCAGAGCACAGAGGACACCGTATATGGGCCGGCTCAATCTTTGCTACACGTCAGCAGCAGAGGTTGCATTCGCACGTGACTTCTGGCGTTCTCCATGCGCGCTTTGGTGCCGCAAAAAGCCCAGGTTTTCTAGCGCTGCTGAGCTTTATACAATTCGTTTTTCTTTGTTTTAAAGGCTCATATATGGCATCATCACCACCGTGGCTAAAAGTCGTCTTTTGTATTCATAAAAAAGAGTTTAATTAATGATGTAATTAGTAAATATTACTTCGTTGCCCATAAATAAGCGCTTTTTTGAGACTTCATGACGTTTACCTCAGCGAACAGTTTCTTTATGAAGAGGTTTTCTGTTTTTGTTTCTCGAACAGCCCATTTTTAAGAAATTTTGCAAGTGTTCACTGAAACACCCTGTATATCCTTACATTGTACTTGTGCTGTGGGGCGATTAATGCGATCAACGAGGCTATTTTTCTGAGAATCATTTTCTTCGGCTCGCTGAAGGAATTAAGCGCCAATACTTTCGTGGCACAGATGGTGCTGGTGTTCCTTCTTGCATTTGCTAGTCAAACTTCTGTATGATTGAGACAGTCCATATATGATTGCTTGTTTTTTACCATATCTGCTTTTCTTTTTTTTTTACAAAGTTTTCTAACCCAGTCTTAATGACTGTGCCCTGGGACTATATCCACTGTGTGCGCCGAAAATTTACCGCCCAGTCGACATATACAAAGACGATTAGAGAGTCAACAAAAATTTCCCAGCATATCCACGGAGTGAATGATGATGAGTGGGCGAAGCTCCGGAGGTTCATCGTAGATCGTGCCGAGTTCCGGATTAATTTAGTTAACACGCACGCTACGAATCCTTATGGTTCAACTACGCACAAGTGAAATCTCCCACCGGCATTTCATTGCAAGTGAAGATCCAGTGCCTATATATATATATATATATATATATATATATATATATATATATATATATATATATATATATATATATATATATACATGGGTGGCCGGTGAACGGTTCTCCAGCGCGAGCAGTCGGTATTTTTCAATCAAGAAACTCGCTAGAAGACGCTGCCTGCGTCAAGCTTGTCTCTCGCGGGTGAGCGCGCGTTCTCCTTCTTTGCGAGCTAGTAGCGCGTTCATCGAAGCAAGAGCGTTTCCATAGTCAACGCGAGCCTTTCGCTCTCCCTGTCTCTCTCTCTCTCTCACAAGACAGCAGATGGAAGAGTAAGAGAGCTCGCGCGCCGGGAGGCACGCGCCGAGGGCGCGCCTCCCACACGCCCCCTCCTAGTAGCGCGTTCCTAATAGGTAACGCTACTAGGAACAACGGACGGACAGACCCGAACCTTAAGGAGCTTCGCCCCTAAAAGGTCGCCGTTTTGTGCTTATACACTTATACACGAATGCAAGTGAAGTTGCCAGTCATCATCATCATCATCAGCCTGTTTAGGTCCACTGCTGGACGAAAGCCTCTCCCAACGATTTCCAATCCACCCTATCCTAAGCGAGTTGGTTCGACTTTATGCCCGCAAACTTTTTAATTTCATCGCTCCATCTAACCTTTTGCCTGCCTCTGTTGCGTTTTCCCTCTCGTGGTATCCATACCGTCGCTCTTACAGGTCCACCTATTATCCTTCCTCTTCATGACATGTCCTGCCCAGGTCCACTTCTTTCTTTTAATTGATAAGATAATATCGGCTACTCCTGTCTGTTCTCTGATCCATTCCGCTCGTTTTTTATCTCTTAGCGTTACCCCTATCTTTCCATTGCACGTTGCGTGCTCCTTAGTTTCATCTCTAGTTTTTTCGTTATCCTCCACGTTTCGGCGCCGTTGCCAGTAAACATATATAAATGTCAGCATAATTTTATCTTGTGGTTTCTCTACATACGAATAAGCAGTCATACAACACAACGGCAACTTACATTGTGCTATGAGCTGCGAGTCGAGTTACTTTTGCCCTGTATTCATCGTATCTCTTTGGTTATAGAAGACATCTTTAGAAAACATGTGCGAAGATCTTATATACACAGAACACCGAATATTTTCGTAGTTCTTGCGGAATCGCTTCTTTCACGGCAGCGCGCACTGTAATATGGTAGGAGTGAAATCGAATAGTATAACAGGATTGACTAACTTTATAACCTGAAAAGCCACGTTCAAGCATAATTGAAAATGGAGTTTGATTATACAGGGAGTTCGCGCCCAACATAATTGCTAAAGCGCGATGCTGCTAATTTCTGCATATAGATAAAAATCTGACTAATTTCACCCAGGGAACACAAACTGAATGGTGTAATAGCGCAGTTGCAGCTACAATTGGATGTGCCCAGTGTGGCGTATACCAGTTTTCCTCCCATTGCCGGCGAGCTAGGATAAGCAAGTGTTATCAAGCGCGAATATTTATTGTTTCTTTGCTACGCCTGATCACGCTTGCCAGAATAGCCGCTTTACAACGACACTTGTTCACTGTTGCGCGGCAGCGCAAGGGCAGCAACTATGTCGCCTAGAGGACCACGGAAAGTACCGACAATAGCGCATTTTGACCATTCAATTTCGGTTTCCTGAGAGAAATAAGCCGGATTTCATCGCGCTGCGGCAATTCTAAAAAGGCGCCCTTTTACAAATACTGCAACGGATATCGAATTCCCGTATAAGTAACATGCATCTTTCCATTAGATTTGAGTGTCTGGCTGTTACTGTCTGGGCTTTAATCATTCTAATATTGTTAATTACCTTTAACATTTTTACATCCTTAACACGGTACGTGCCGCCATGAAGGAAGACAGCAAAGATTTTGCAGATGGTTATCTGTAACGTACAACGAAATTTGTCAGCACTACCGCCTTGAGCGCAGAAAGTTTCCTCTACCTCACCCTCATCTAACGAGACCGCAAACTCTCACTTTACGACTGTTGCAAACAGGCGCTTACCCTTCGCCTATCTCTTATTCACGATTTATTAGTGAAATACAGCCGGGTTGCCTTCGATGTGGGCTCCCGAGATGCAATTTGCAGCATATGCTGTGGCAATGCCCCATGCTGCGCGCGGCTGCAGGGTGTCCAGCCACGGAAGAAGAATGGACCGCTGTCCTCACCAGTCCACAAGAGGACGACCAACTTCGGGCTGTCCAGAGAGCCCACGACCTGGCCGCCGGGTTCCGCCTCCCGGCCCCGTCGTGGACGCGGCCCGCGGACGAGCCGCCTTAGGGGGTCTCGCTCTTCTCAGGACCAAATAAAGTTCAGTTCCGTTCCGTTCCGTTATCTGTGTTCAAAACGTTTTTGGACACATTTTCTGAGACACCCTTTATAGCTATACGTATACCATTATTCTTCCCAAATTTTAATTATTGCTTTGCTTTCTGGTTTATGCAGATGGGACATGAAACGTCCGCATTGTGTGTGAAATGTTGAAAGATTTTTTATTAGGTGTGTGCGCAGACCAAATTTTCCGAATACGAATAGAGTAAAAATATCAAATTTTATATATGGAATAAATATCGGATATCAAAAGAAAAATGCCTCTTCCGTAATAATAACGTAGTTAGTACAAAAATTTTCTTTGAGGAAGTGCGTTAGTAAGCTATCAGCATAAAACGCAATATTATCTAGATATGCGATATTCAAGAATATTATAAACATTCCAATATTCGCACACCCCTATTCTTGATGTACAAGTACCTTTCTCTGCGTATTTCGTACACGTTTCACTTCTGCTCTAGCGCAGTGATCTTTTTACACTGACTAGCGCGAAAATTTTGCTGATTGTTTGAAAACCTTCAAATGCTTTTAAATTTTTTCTTGTAGTTATTTGCAACGGCGATAATGGAAAAATACGCATTTTCGACATTTCCTTCTCCTATCACTTTGACTCAGTCAACTGTGCCCCCTGGCTTTGCGATATGTCAAATGGGGATTTCTTGTTAGATAGCACCCATTCTAGTTTACTTTTAAGTTGGATTAGTAATGAAATTATTCACACAAATTGATGCTGTTCTGGAAGCCTTCGTTCTCAATTTGGCATTTTGCTGAACGTGTGTTGCCCTGTGTTTGACTATTACTGCGGTTCTTGCAGCTCATCTCTGTCGTGTGTTCTGCTTTCTTTTGCCGACTGCACATGAAACTTTATCGCTTTTGTTTTCACGTTTCCTGCGATCTGCCTTCTTGTGTTCTGTTTATCGGTCGCTTTCTGTGTCCTTATTTGCTCCCTGTATTTTTTTGAACATTTGATTGATCTGCAACCGTAGACTGGTGTTTGCTGTGAATAAACCAAATAAGAACTCAACTACCCTTACGAATAACTTCTTGCGCTATTTGAAGAAACCACTGGAACGCAGAAGGGAAGTGCTTCATCAATATTCCATTATGTAAACATAGTTCTGATGACTAACACAATATACGATCACGACGCAGTAAAAAGGTGCTACAGTAGGGAAAACATACAAAATATAGTCCCGGCGTACCAAGCAAAAATTCTGTCCGGCATGGAGTACAAAAATTTATCTATATACTCCCCATGTGACTCTTGAAAACTCCGCCAAACACGGAGTATGCAAAAAATTACAGCATATACACGGAGTGAATGATGATGAGTGGGCGAAGCTCGGGAGGTTCATCGTAGATCGTGCCGAGTTCTGGATTAATTTAGTTTGCGCGCACGCTACGAATCCTTATGGTTCAACTATGCACAAGTGAAATCTCCCACCGGCACTTCATTGCAAGTCAAGATCCAGTGCATATATATATATATATATGTGTATATATATATATATATATATATATATATATATATATATATATATATATATATATATATATATATATATATATATATCTATATATATATATAGGGGTTTCCCGCCACGGTGGTCTAGTGGCTATGGTACTCGGCTGCTGATCCGAGGGTCGCGGGATCGAATCCCGGCTGCGGCGGCTGCATTTCGATGGAGGCGAAATGTTGAGGCCCGTGTGCTCTGCGAAGTCAGTGCACGTTAAAGAACCCCAGGTGGTCAAAATTTCCGGAGCCCTCCACTACGGCGTCTCTCATAATCAGAGCTGGTTTTGGGACGTTAAACCCCACATAACAACAACACTATATAGGGGTCAGCAAGATTTTCTTCTGGCTACCGTGAAAGAATTATAAGAACTTTGAAGTAAACTGCAATGTTAACAGATAAAAATTTTCTTTATTCCTAACGTTTCGGCTGGAGGACCTGCCTTCTTCGGAGGTTTAAGTCAAATGAGCACAACGGCCATCCGAGTACAAGTGCAAAGGCAGAGTTACAAGTGAAAGGAGGAGGCAAACCAACAAACAAATATATAAATAAATAAACACATAAGCTAACAACGACCAACGTGGATGGCTCAAAGGGAAGGAGACAGACGACATGAGGAGAGGGCAGAAACGATCTAGATAAGGAAGACACCGGAGGTGCAACTGCTGCTTCTTTAATCGTTGCCACGTGTGAACTATCGAGTCACGTGAGCGGGATAAGGGCCTGAGTGGCAAGGTAGGAATGAGAAACAAGCTGGGTGCAGGCTTTGTGTGAGGAATGCGAAGGAGCGAAAAAAAGGTGAAAAAGGTGAAAAAAAAAGGAGTAGGTGGGCCACCCAGAATAATGAGCCTGCAGTAAGAGTCGAGTGAGCAAAGCGCGGCGGCATGCTTTAACAGGGCGACGCGCTCCAGCTGCATGTAATTTCTGGCCTTTTTGAACAACAGATAAGGTCGGGGGCGACACCAACGAGGGAAAAGAGAGAGAGAAAAAAAAGAAAGGGGGGGTAAGAAATATTGGAGGAAGTACGGGTTAAACACAGTGGGAGTGATATTTTTCTTTATGTGCTGTCGACACCAGTTTATATTATATATATATATATATATATATATATATATATATATATATAGATGGGGGGCCGGTGAACGCGTTCTCCAAAGCGAGCAGTCGGTATTTCTCAATCAAGAAACTCGCTAGGAGACGCTGCCTGCGCCAACGTTGTCTCTCGCGGGTGAGGGCGCGTTCTCCTTTGCGACCTGGTAGAGCGTTCATCTAAGAAAGAGCGTTTCCATAGTCAACGCGCGCCTATCGCTCTCTCTCTCTCTCACAAGACAGCAGATGGAAGAGTGAGAGAGCTCGCGAAGCACGCGCGTGGGCGAGGCACGCGCCGAGGGCGAGCGCGCGCCTCCCGGGAGATACTGCCGGTTACGCCTGACATGGGACAAGGTTAGACTAACAGGAGCTTCGCCCCTAAAATATACTCCCGAAGAACCACGCAGGAACTCCGACCACGTGGGAGTATTACGATATGGAACATACTCCTAATGTTCCGCTGAAAAACTCCGTCAGGCACGGAGTAAAAAAAGAAAAATATATGCTCCCAAGGCACCACGCAGGAACTCCGTCAGGCACGGAGTAAAAAATAAAATATCTACTCCCAAGGCACCACGCAGGAACTCCGACCGATGCGGAGTAAAAGTTTACTCCGACCCTACGGAATAAAATTAACTCCGAATGGGGGTGTCGCTAGAGGACACGCCATTTACTCCCAGCAGTGAGTAAATTCTTTTACAGTGTAGTTCGCATTTTGAAGAAGCATTTCGAGAAGGAAAGTGACGCACCAAGTTTGACAAAATGTCGGAGATGGTGTTGTTTTCGTTTCATGTTCGGAACGTATGTACCTATGCGGTGAAAGTGCACCGTCTCAAAGGGGCGCTTGCCAGGCGAAATGAGGTTGAGGAGCCCTTCCTTCTTCTCACTTATGACTTTGCTAAAAACGCACTCAAGGCACTGCGAGATGTGCTTTCGCGCGTAGTTGCGCATCACAGTGAGCAAGACATCATCATCATCATCATCATCATCATCAGCCTGTTTAGGTCCACTGCAGGACGAAGGCCTCTCCCAACGATTTCCAATCCACCCTATCCTGAGCGAGTTGTTTCCACTTTATGCCCGCAAACATTTAGGGGCGAAGCTCCTTGTGGCGTCACCCGTTCGTCCCCATTATCGTTTGTAACCACCGCTCGTTGAGTCTACAATCCGGCCATAGATGGCGCTACTTGTACTATATAACGAATGCATATACGCTGAGAAACGCAAAATCGCCCCACATTAGAGGGCGTTTTGTAGCAAAAGATAATAATCAAAGGTGAGTTTTATGAACACAGGATTTACGTCACACGTAGGGAAGGAGAGAGAGACGATCGCGCCACTGCGATCGCGTGTTCTTCGGCGGCGTTTTGGCGCGCGCGCCAACAGAGGCTCGTCGACGGAGGATGGACAAGGCTGCCGAGCGGCGTGCGCGCAGGGCGGCGGCGGCTCGCGCTCGAAGAAGCGACCCCGCCGTGCGGGCGCGGGAGGCCGAAGCTATCCGTGATTCTGCGCGGCGGCGCCGCGAGGACCCTGCAGTACGAGCGCTCACGTTACTCACGAGTTTCATTGAGGTGTGTGGCGAGGTATCTTTAATACATAAGAGCTTCGCCCACTCTCCATCATTCACCCCGTGGATATGCTGTCATTTTTTTAAATTTCATCGCTCCATCTAACCTTTTGCCTGCCTCTGTTGCGTTTTGCCTCTCTTGGTATCCATTCCGTCGCTCTTACTGTCCACCTATTATCCTTCCTCCTCATGACATGTCCTGCCCAGGTCCACTTCTTTCTTTTAATTGATAAGATAATATCGGCTACTCCTGTCTGTTCTCTGATCCATTCCGCTCGTTTTTTATCTCTTAGCGTTACCCCTATCATTTTTCTTTCCATTGCATGTTGCGTGCTCCTTAGTTTCATCTCTAATTCTTTCGTTATCCTCCACGTTTCTGCACCATACGTTAGTACTGGGAGAATGCAGTGATTGAATACTTTTCGCTTTAGTGAGGGCGGCAAGTTTCCAGTCATGATTTCGTAATGCCTTCCGAATGCGCTCCAGCCCATCCTTAATCTACGGAGAATTTCTTTTCCATGGGTAGGAGTTCCTGTTATTAACTGTCCCAGGTATACGTATTCGTTTACACATTCTAAGGGATCATTGTTGACATTAAATTACTGTTCCTTATCTAGGCTATTGAGCATGACTTTGGTCGTTTGCCTATTCATTTTTAGTCCAATTTTAATACTTTCCCAGTTTAGGTCATCAATTACGTTTTGTAGTTCATCTCCATCATTGCTAAAGAGGACAATGTCGTCTGCAAATCTTAAATTGTTGAGATATCCTCCATCTATTCGAATTCCCTTGTCTTCCCAGTCTAGACGTTTAAAGATTTCCTCTAAACATGCAGTGAATAGCATCGGGGATATCGTATCTCCCTGTCTCACACCTCTCCCGATCGAGATTTCTCTGCTTTTCTCATGTAGGAGTAGTGTGGCTGTGCAATCTTTGTATATGTTGTTTATCGTTTTCACGTATACGGCAGGTACCCCTTGTCGTCGTAGAGCTTCTAGAACTGCTTGCATTTCTATGGAGTCAAATGCTTTCTCGTAGTCGATAAACGCCATATAAAGAGGTTTGTTATATTCGGCGTACTTCTCAATTACAAGGTTGATAGCGTGGCTGTGGTCCATTGTCGAGTAACCTTTCCTAAAACCAGCTTGCACTCTCGGTTGGTTGAAGTCAAGGGCTTCTCTTATCCTCGTAGAAATTACTTTTGTAAATAGCTTGTATATTACTGGGAGTAGGCTAATTGGTCTGTAATTCTTTAACTCCTTTATGTCACCTTTCTTGTGGATAAGGATTATATTAGCATTTTTTCAGCTGCGCGGTACACTACATGTCTTGATACATTTCATGAAGAGGAGGAATAAACTTTTTATTTTTAAGGCAGCAGATTTATGAGACCTAGGCCTCTACGCCTAGATGACGGCCTCGAGCCCGTGGGCCCTAGCGGCATCTTCGGCCTGCTGGATTGCCTTCAGTTGGTCTGCCGGTGTAGAGCTGAGCAGCGCGGTCTCCCACTGCTCTCTAGTCTTATGTTTTTTTCTGTGCGGGTACCAGATGGCATGCCCAAACCATATGTTGTAGGTCCGCCCTTTCCTGACAAAATCTGCATATATTTGTATAAAGCTCCGGATAGTAACGGTGATAGGCCACCGGGTTGGGATACGTATCTGTTTGTAACAACCGCCATGCCGTCGCCTGCCGTCTGTTTAGCGAGGAGTGTGCCGGGGCGAAATGGACCCTTCCCAATTTATAGTGTTTGGTGATCTCGTTAAACCTGGTCATCCGGTCTCGCTCCGTTCCCAGTAGTGGCGTGGCACCTGCTCGGTCCGTCATTTCTCGAGCCAGGTTGTGCGCCATTTCATTCCCGGGAAGGGAGGAGTGTGCGGGTGCCCAAATAATGGAAACACCTCGATCTTCACGGAAATTGGCTAAAACTCTCAGTGCTACCGGCGAGATTCTACCTTTGGCATAATTCTTAACAGCGGTCTTGGAGTCGCTGATTACGACAGTGGCCTCCGTGGAGGCTATTGCCAGTGCTAATGCAGCCTCCTCCGCCACCTCGGCATTTCCTGTTTTTATGGTGCCACTAACTTTGAAGTCACCATTCAGACTCGTAGCAACTATGGACATACTCTGTCCATTTGCGTACTCCGCCGCATCCACATAGACCACGTCTCTGACACTACTGTATATTTTATGGAGAGCTCTCGCTCTCGCGAGTCGTCTATCTTTATTAAACTCAGAGTGCATATTTCTAGGGATGGGGGTATTGAGAGATATTCCCTTATTTTCCTTGGGATATCTTTCCGCAGTCCTTGTTGTGCGGTATAGGTAATTCCAATATCGTCTAAGATCTGTCTGCCCGTCAAACTCTGTGTTAGTCTTTCATACTGCGCCACTTTATGGGCCTCAATAAGTTCGTCTAGGGTATTGTGCACGCCGAGCGCCAGAAACTTCTCGTTCGATGTATTTGCCGGAAGTCCCAAGGCTTGCTTATATGCCCTTCTAATCATGCATTCAATCTTGGCTTTCTCCGCGGCGTACAGCTTAAGGTAAGGAACCACATATACGATACGACTGATTACGAATGTTTCTATTAGTCGGATGAGATTGTGTTCTTTCATACCATAGTTCCTGTTTGATATCCGCTTTATTAGCCTGATTGTTTGGTGAACACTATTATCCAGTAGTCTGATGGTTTCTCCATTATGGCCATTTTCGGATATGCGGAGTCCCAGTATTCTCAGGCTCTCCACTATCGGTATCCTGGTGCCTTCTACTGTGACCACAATGCACGGCCTTTCCTGAATGCTTTTTCGACCCCTGCATGTGGGTCTATAGAGAAGAAGTTCTGATTTTTGCGGGGAACATCGTAATCCTTTGTCTCTGATGTAGCCTTCGACCGTGTTTACAGCTGTTTGGAGGATCTCTTCCACGTGCCCATCGCTTCCAGCCGCCACCCAGAGGGTGATGTCGTCCGCGTATAGGCTGTGTCCGAGGCCTTCTATCTTTTCGAGTCTCGCAGGAAGACCGATCATGGCCACGTTGAATAGAAAGGGGGACAAGACTGATCCCTGCGGAGTGCCCCTATTGCCTAGTTTAAGCTCCTCTGATTTGCTTTCTCCGATTGCCATCTTTGCCGTACGATCCGTCAAGAAGTCTTTGATGTACGCGTATGTTTTACATCCTACAGCCAGCTCTTGGAGATTGTGTAGGATTGCCTTGTGCGTGACAGTGTCAAAGGCCTTTGCTAGATCGAGTCCTAGTATCGCCTTGGTGTCTAGAGTGTTTGCATCCGGATCTATAATCTGATGTTTCAGTTTGAGCATAATATCCTGCGTCGATAACTTGGGTCGAAATCCAACCATGGTATGCGGTATAGGTAATTCCGATATCGTCTAAGATCTGTCTGCCCGTCAAACTCTGTGTTAGTCTTTCATACTGCGCCACTTTATGGGCCTCAATAAGTTCGTCTAGGGTATTGTGCACGCCGAGCGCCAGAAACTTCTCGTTCGATGTATTTGCCGGAAGTCCCAAGGCTTGCTTATATGCCCTTCTAATCATGCATTCAATCTTGGCTTTCTCCGCGGCGTACAGCTTAAGGTAAGGAACCACATATACGATACGACTGATTACGAATGTTTCTATTAGTCGGATGAGATTGTGTTCTTTCATACCATAGTTCCTGTTTGATATCCGCTTTATTAGCCTGATTGTTTGGTGAACACTATTATCCAGTAGTCTGATGGTTTCTCCATTATGGCCATTTTCGGATATGCGGAGTCCCAGTATTCTCAGGCTCTCCACTATCGGTATCCTGGTGCCTTCTACTGTGACCACAATGCACGGCCTTTCCTGAATGCTTTTTCGACCCCTGCATGTGGGTCTATAGAGAAGAAGTTCTGATTTTTGCGGGGAACATCGTAATCCTTTTTCTCTGATGTAGCCTTCGACCGTGTTTACAGCTGTTTGGAGGATCTCTTCCACGTGCCCATCGCTTCCAGCCGCCACCCAGAGGGTGATGTCGTCCGCGTATAGGCTGTGTCCGAGGCCTTCTATCTTTTCGAGTCTCGCAGGAAGACCGATCATGGCCACGTTGAATAGAAAGGGGGACAAGACTGATCCCTGCGGAGTGCCCCTATTGCCTAGTTTAGGCTCCTCTGATTTGCTTTCTCCGATTGCCATCTTTGCCGTACGATCCGTCAAGAAGTCTTTGATGTACGCGTATGTTTTACATCCTACAGCCAGCTCTTGGAGATTGTGTAGGATTGCCTTGTGCGTGACAGTGTCAAAGGCCTTTGCTAGATCGAGTCCTAGTATCGCCTTGGTGTCTAGAGTGTTTGCATCCGGATCTATAATCTGATGTTTCAGTTTGAGCATAATATCCTGCGTCGATAACTTGGGTCGAAATCCAACCATGGTATGCGGGTAAAGTCCTCCATCATCCATGTATCTCGTGAGGCGCGTGAGAACCACATGTTCCATGACTTTACCGACGCAGGATGTTAGCGATATGGGCCTTAAGTTCGTCAATTGTGGTGTCTTTCCAGGTTTCGATATAAATATGATTTGGGCTGCTTTCCATTGAACTGGAATGCCGCCTTGCTCCCAGCAGTTATTCATGTAGTCTGTGAGAGCTCGGATGGATTCATCGTCGAGGTTCCTGAGCATTTTGTTGGTTATCCCATCAGGTCCTGGTGCCGACTTCGGATTGAGCCTGCTAAGTTCATATCTGACTTCTGCCTCCGAAATGGGGGCATCGAGATCAGGATTCTCGTTACCCCTGTAATCAGGCAGTCGTTCGCTATCTGCTTCTCCAACGTAAATCTGTTGGAGCTCTCGAAAGAGCTCATCTTCTGTACCTTTGTAGCTGTGGATAACCTTTTGTATATTGTGCTTTTGGGCTATTTTTGTGCTCTCGGGGTCCAAGAGGCATCGGAGAATATTCCATGTCTTAGACGTTCCCACCTGTCTTTCCATCAAGTTGCACGTGGCTTCCCAGTTTTGTTGAGTTAACCTATTCGCATGGACCTCAATTTCCTTCTCTAATTCCGCAATTCTCTTTCTCAACTTGCGGTTATGTTTTTGTTTTTTCCACCTTTTCTGCAGATTACTTTTCGCTTCCCACATGTGCAATAACCTGCTGTCGACCTCCTCTATTCCTGCCTTCTTTGGAACACTTTTAGTAGCTTGTTTAACACTTTCTTTTAGTTTTTCTGTCCATTGTTCGATGTCCGTTATAGTCTCTTCCGCATCTTCCTGTCTGATTTTGCGGAAAGAGTCCCAATCTACAAGTTTCAGTTCTCTACCCCTCTTTTTCTTTGGGCCAGCTTGTACCGTTGTGACAATGATGTAATGGTCGCTACCTAAGCTTTCCTGCATGTTTGACCAGCGAGAATCTGCTACGTTCTTCGTGAATGAGAGATCAGGAGTTGTGTCGCTGCTGTTTCCTATTCTTGTGGGGGCCTGAGGGTCAGTTATGAGCGTTAGTCCTTCGTGCTGAGCGTCTGCCCATAGGCTTCGACCCTTAACATTCTCTCTCCTGTATCCCCAAGCCGCATGTGGTGCGTTGAAATCGCCGACGACGATTAGCGCCTGTTTGTCCGCTATGTTCAACGCTTTGCGGAAAAGTGGACCAAATTTCGGCTTATGTCGTGGTGGGCTGTACATGTTAAGAATAAATATACTTTCCTCCTTTTTGCGGGAGGGGATTATTTCAATCAGGACGTGGTCTATGCCGCGCATGCCGGTATCGTGCTCGACAGCCGCGAGGTTTCTGTCTATCAGCGTCGTGACGGTAACCTTCTCGCCGGAAGCACTGTACGATTTATACCCCGATAATTTTGCCATTCCCCCAGTCTCCTGCAGGGCGATTACATCTGGCATCTCCTTGCTTGTTGTGAACTGCTGCAGGTTTCCTCGCTTGCGACGATACCCGCGGCAGTTCCATTGCCAAACCGTGTATTGGTTACGCGGCGCCATGTTGATTGACGTGATCCTCCCCGGTAGCCTTGCTAGTTTCTGCCGCAGCAGGTCTGCTATACGGTTTGCTTTTAAGCGGTCCCACGCCTGTCGGCCGAATATCTTTCGGTGTGCTTTCTAGTAACGCTACTCTGTTGTCTAGTGCGTCGAAACGGTGCTTAATCTCTACATACATGTTTGTGATTTGTTGCTGTAGCCCATCGAACATGTCTTTAAACGGCACCATGATTTCACTGGCTGTGAAGTCTATCTTTTCCTCAACATTTTCTTGCGCCCTCCTTTTGTGTGGTGGGGCTTCCCCAATCGCTTGTGTGGGAACGGGCGTTGGAGCTTGACTAGGCGTCGGCGTCCCACTGGCTGAGGGCGTGCTGCTGTTCATTCTTTGTTGTTGTAACTTTGTATTTTCTGCCCTAAGCTCTTTGATCTCTTCTTTAAGCGTTGCATTCTCCCGGGTAATCTGTTCTAACATCTTTCTAATCTGCGTCAGTTCCTGTTCTAGGGCGGACCCCTTAGCTTTAGGTGACTGAGTAGCAGTGCTGGAGACCGCGCTTGCCCAGCTCACCTGTGTTTTGCTCCTGTCTCCCCCTCGAGCAGTTCTCGAACCGGACCGCGGCCTCGACCTTGATCTGGTCCGGGATCTGGGCCTGGACCTGTAGCGTCCACAGCCTGCGTCCACGGACAGCCTTGGGAAGGAACCGGACCTGTCTCTCCCGGCGTCTTGCTCACCGTTCTTGCTGCTTGTTTCTTCTTTGTCGGTAGATGGCTGTTTGTTCTCTAGCGGCTCATGGGGATTGTTGTTGCTCCCTCTGGCTTCCTTGTTGGTGTGGAAGTAGTACTCTTCTTCAACCTCTTCTTCTTCCCTCCTCCGCCGCTCCCAGCGGCGTCTCCTAACCAGGTACGGTACCTTGTATCTCGCCTTGCACTTCTTATCTCCCGTGAGGTGGTCTTTTCCGCATAGGTGGCACTCCGCTTTGCAGTTGTGGTCTTGCTGCGGATTCTTGCACCCGCACCCCCGGCAAATCTTGTCTTCAGGATTGGGGCACACGTCAGCCCTGTGTCCTGTTCTTCCACATCCATAGCAGATATCAATCTGTTTTTTATACAACGAGCAACGAACAAGCATCGCTCCATATCTCACATACTTTGGGACTTGGAAACCTTCAAATAAGACGATCACGTTGTCTGTGTTACCCATTCTCTTGGCGTGCAAGACCCCAGGATTTCGCGGAGTGACAAGGCTGGTCACAATGTCCTCTGGACTCTCCTCCTTGGATATTCCTCTGATGAGACCCTTGGATGTATTATCAGGAGCGGCTCTGTAAGCGCTTGCTTCAAAGTCTTTTTCGCCAAGACGGAGCTTATTGATAGCCCCATATTTCCTGGCCCGATCCTCGGATGGCGTGCTTAGCACGACGATGTTTTGCGTGCTGTTTATACATATGCTGTCTTCCTTCGCTGTCTCTCGACCGACGCCGGCAGCGTTGCGCAGGCAGTAGTAAATGCGATCCATCTTGTAGTTCGAGACGTTGAATCCGCCACGTGGACGCACGATCACTCGGTAATCTTCCTTCGGTAGGTTAGGCAGCCTACTTGCTCTGATGATTTGTCGCACATTGCGTGCGTTCTTCCATTTGTTTGTTGCCGCTTCGACGAAGCTTCCCTGCTCCTTGTTTCCCGCCAATCTGGCCTCATCGCTGCGTCGCGTCTTCGCGCCTCTTCTCACTTCACACCAGCCTGATCCTTCTCCAAACTCCTCCGTTTGCATGTTTTCGCCTTCCACGCGCGCGAGCACCATTACGGCACCAGCCGAGCTCGCGCAGCCGCCGCCGCGGCGGCGTTCGTCGAGGCGTTCGCGTTAGGCTTAGCTCTCCCGCTACATGTAGCCGGAGAAAAGGAACGATTGACGGCCGGAAAATGGGCCCACCTGGTAATGATGGTATCCTTGGGACCCTTGGAACTTCGTCTTTCGATGTTCAATGGGATTTCCTCCACGAAATTGCGATGTTCCGCCAAGAATCATACAAAAACTGCGGAGCCGACGCGACGTGCATCCGCACTCCCTGGCCCCCTGGCGGCAAGTCCTCGTGAAGAGCGATGCAAGTTTTTCAAGTACAATATTTCCTCCGTCTTTGATCAAGTCGGCTGTTATACCATCGTCACCAGCTGCTTTACCGCGGGACATGCCTTTGGCAGCTTTTTTGACTTCGTCAGCGGTTATACATGGAATTTCGGTGTTCTCCTCTGGTTCTATTTCTATTAACGTTGTATGGTCTGTCTGAAAGCTGTACAGTTCCGAGCAGAAATATTCTGCTACCTTTACTATTTCGTTGAAACTGTTGATAACGTTACCTTGTTGATCTTTTAGCGCATGCATTTTGTTTTGTCCTAAGTGCAGTTTCTTTTTGACCGATTTAATGCTGGTGCCTTTTTCTACTGCTTTCTCTATTTCTCTCATGTTAAAGCTTCTTTCATCTCTTTCCCTGGTTTACTGATCAATTTTGATAGTTCTGCGAATTCTCTTATCTTTTGATGAAATTACTTTCATTTGTTGGCGTTTTTTTATTAAGTCCTTGGTAGATTGGGACAGCTTACTTTTTGCTTGCTTTGTTGTTTTACCACCGACTTCTATCGCGGTTTCAAGGATTGTTTTCATTATGGTTTTGTTTATTTGTTCTAAATCGTCACCTTTTTCGCCTAGGGCCTCGAACTCGTTGCTTAGGGTGACTTTAAATTCTTCGTTCTTCGCTCTGATTACCTCTACATTACATTTTTTTCTAGTAAATAATTTAGTTCTTGTTTTCTTTAGGTTAAGTACGATCTTTGCCCTTAGTAGTCTGTGATCGCTGCATTTTATCTTCGCCACTACTTCTGTGTCTTGAATTATACCTGGTTGTTCGCACATTATAAAGTCAATCTCATTCTTTGTTCCCCCGTTAGGGCTTTTCCAGGTCCACTTCCTATTCTTGTGTTTCTTGAAGAACGTATTCATTATTCGAAGCTGTTTCCTTTCGGCAAATTGTACTAGCATTTCCCCACGGTTATTCCTACGGCCGACGCCGTAGTTGCCAATCGCCTGCTCTCCACTTTGTTTCGTTCCTACTTTTGCGTTGAAATCCCCCATGACTACTGTGCAGTGTGTCCGTACTTTCTTTATTGCTAATTCGATATCCTCGTAGAATTGCTCTACTTGTTCATCGTCGTAGCTCGTTGTTGGCGCATATCCCTGGATTATCTTAAGTTTATACCGCTTATTTAGTTTTATTACGACACATGCTACCCTTTCGTTAATGCTGTAGAATTCATCTACGTTGCCCGCTATATTTTTGTGGATTAGGAACCCAACGCCATATTCTCTCTTTTCGGGTAATCCTCTATAGCAGAGGACGTGTCCATTGTTTAAGACTATGTAAGCTTCACCTGCTCTCCTAACTTCGCTAAGGCCAATGACGTCCTAATTAACTCCCTCTGCTTCCTCGAGTAATTCCGCTAATCTAGCTTCGCTTGAGAGGGATCTTGCATTGAACGTTCCAATGTTTAGATTCCAGTGGCGGCCTGTCCGGGTCCAGTGGTTGTTACCGCCCTCTGCTGCTTCACAGAGCTCACCGCCGCCGTGGACAGATGTGCTGCAGCTTCTGCAGCTGAGCAAGACAGTTCTCTTTAATTTTTATCCTGCTCTGACCATCAAAAAATGAGCGAAGAGATCAGGATATCGCCCCACGTCCGCCTGCCTCAGGCACTTCGGTAGTACAAGTTCATTACGATCTCCTGATCAGAGGCGATTATTCACATAAACCGACCATCCTTGAGAGCATAGTCCTTTGTGTTGTTCTCATCCTCTCTTGAGCGGTCACCTTCCGGCTGTTCAAGTGTCCATACGAGTTGTCGTAGTTCCTTGTCTCCTCTTCGTGTGGCGGCTATCTGGCCTTGCAGACTACACGTCAGGCACACCTGAAAGCGTCTCTCCAAAAGGCCATCCATGGTATCCATGGTATCCACGGGCCCTCCTCTGGTTCTCGACTCTATCAGTCAATCTGCTCCATCTGTATACCCGGTGGATTCTTTACGGTGAACTCAAATTGCTGGATGAGGCCGTACCGACAACCAACCTGTGGTTTCTTTGTACGCTGCACATTTGGATAGATGAGGGCTTGGGAGTCGGCAACCACCGATAAATGTATGCCCCAAAAATAGGAACCGTAGCCAGTCCACACACTGCCCAATGGCTGCAGTTCCAGTCTCGTGGAATGATATCTGTTTTCTGCTTCGGTTGTCTTGCTTACGCAGACGACAAGGTGCCGACTGCTACCTTTCTTCCGAAGCAACATTCCTGCTAGCCCTTTGGAACTGGCGTCGGTGTGTAGTTCGGTTTGTGTCTTAGAATCAAACAGTTGCAACACTCGCTTCGACAAGTTTTCCCTTCTGTTCTTGGAAACTGCTCTCCTGGTCTGTATTCCAGTCAAACAGCGCTTCTTTCTTGGTTAGCCTTGAGAGTGGTTCAGCAACCAAGGTGTTGACTTCCTGGGGCTTTGTCTGGTGGGAGAACAGGTACATAGCCTAGAGGTACCTGTCCTCGAACAAGACGCTTTCCCGCAAGATCAAGATGCAAGGAGGTCTTCTCGCGATCAGGTCGATACAAGGACTCTATCCGCTAGAACTGTGTGCCTAACTTACTCGCGCGGCCGGGAGTGTTGATTACTGCACGCTCCGGGCCGGATCTAGAAAAGAAGAGGAAGAGGAGCGCGAAGCACGAGAGGCGGGGACGCTCGGAACACCAGCTGAGCGCTTTCAAGCTCGCTGAGAATAAAAGCATCTTTTCCCTTGTGTGACGGAATCGAGTCTGCTGGCGGCTGCTGGGACGCCATCACTTAAATAAGAGTACCTAGGCATCCATTGCAGGCGTTCTGGCAGGCATTCTGGCTCAGCATGCCGACACAGCATATTTCGAATAGACCTTCGAAAACAGACTGTGTTTGCGCCACGTGGCGCCACGTTGACCTATGCTCACTGCACGCATACTGTTATTTCCTAGATGTTTTTGGGCTGCATCTGAATGTAAAGAGAGAGAGAGAAATAAACTTTATTGTTGAGCAGACGACGATGGTCGCCCTCAGCTTATAAAATTAGTAGCTTGAGTGTGAATGTGTGCTCAATCTCAACTGAACGAATATCCGCAGTGCATATTCTTTGTAAAAAAAAGGCTCCGTTTCAAAGAAAACGGGCTATTCCTTGGCCTGCAGTGCCACTTCAGGAAATAGAGCCTCTGTTTATAAGGAGCAATCTCTGTGCGAGATAACATCTACCGTCCAAATTTATCGCAGTGAAACTTGTGTGCAATGCGTAGAGTGGTGTATATCTGTGCAGTCGTGTACTGGAGTCGCTTTGCTGTTTTCTTGGCAATACCTTTTTCTCAACTTGCTACGTCAAAGGATACACTGTGCACTTGCATTGATTCTAATGCTGAATATTATGCGATTTTCTTTTTGGTAAGAATACTTTCCAACCGAGAATACTCTTTCGAAGGAGATGTCGTACCTCAGTTGCTAAATTGAAGATATGTATAGTTGTTTCTGCACATGCTGTTTTTGTTGTTCATTTCGTATCGATAGTGGCGGCATACTTATGCACGACGATTGTTGCGATAAACACATTTGGTTGTTAGTCAGCGCCCGTGTCTGTGCTGTTCCTTGTCGTGTGTCCTGCGCTGTTTTCGTCTTCTGGAAGAATACTTGGTTGGAAAGAATACTTTCCAACCAAGTAACCTCGACGAAGAAGGACCATACAGAGTCAGTGACGGAAAGAGGAGTGACATGAAGAAAAAAAGGAATGCAAAGGAATCACTTACGGATGTGCGGCAGAAACAAAATAATTGTCGTACGCTTTCGCTACCCAACTTCTCACCCTCTGTATCAACAACAGGCGTGCGAGAACAACGTGAGCCACTGTATCACAGCAATTCTCAAACGAAAAACAGATATATTCGGGAAAACAATTTTATTGAACCACAAAGAACCAACACACGGATGCTTTTATGACACAAAAGATGCAGAACGCTAACATTCGTTCTACGAAGCAATATTAAAGAATGACATTGCGAATGGTTTTGCAATATAGTAAAGGTCAATGCAAAGAGAAAAAAAACGAGCATGCACCTTGGCCGAAAAGAGTGGTTCACTGTGTAATTTTCATGCGTCGTGGTTTTTCCATAAACACAGTGATAACTTCGTTGACACTGACTTACATCCGGTGAATGGACATAAGAGCCAGGTCACTAGCCGCTCTTCAGCTGTACGGTTACTCAAATATGTTTTTTTTTTCTCTTTTCAGTGTCGGGAAGCTGCGTTCTGCAGAAGCTGTATTCACTGGGAGCGCTACGAATATCTTGAGGAGTGTGCGAACGTTCGGGAAGAGGGCGTTGTCGCATTCAGGTAAAGCGTCCGTCGCAAAGCGGGGAACTTCCTCCTCTTGCATGGCTTGCCACTTAGGTTTCCAGATTTCCCATTCACCTCTTAGCGTAAGGACATGCGCTGTTGTCATATCTCTGAGGTAAAAAATCGAAGGCCGGATGCACAGATTCAAATTTCCCCTTGGAGGCGTGATTTGGCTACACAAGTTGCAAACATTGCAGTGTTTTCCGATGGTTTGCAAAGCGCCGTTTGACGAAAGCTTTCAGGTCATCTACCTATGGAATAAACGTGGCTCGCCTGTAGTACCCTTCCGCAGAACTACACGCGTAGTTGACCCTGTTTACTCCTTCCGCCACGCGGGCACTTGCCCGACGACACAGGCAGCGAAAAAAGGGCGGTGGGCATAGAGTTAATATACTGACTCTAGAGGCATAGCTCCCCATGGGACCCGTGTATGGGAGGGGGGGGGGGCGGTCCCCCGTGGTCGACGCCATCTTGCAACGCTCACGCTATCTTTGGGGATAGTAGCCGGTATTAATTTGGCAACAAAGTATGTAAAAACATAGCCTCCGAAATGATGCATATGCGCGCCAATCTCGAAGGCTATGCGGACGAAATCAGCGCCGAGAGATGGCAGCACCTATCCTGTTTACAATCAGAGCTGGTAACGAAGGCCTACAAAGAACACGTTTTGTTATCCCCGGCGATTGAACCTTAGAATGTGGAACGGTGGCCCTCCGTAGAGCTGTAAGGCTCAGTCTCAGCAAGAAACCGAGACTATACGCGGCATTGTCAGTCCGGCGTTGTCAATGCGATCTTGTCGATTATCGCCGTGTCCGAACGGCCCATGCGCGATATTCAACGTACGTACAGAGAAGACCTATATAACCGTACGCACATATTAAGCATGATTCATCCTTTCGGGTGCAGAAAGCTCTCTCGACGCACGACCTACCAGTTTCAATTTCTTTGCCTGTACATTGCGCCTGAGGCGGGCTGAGGCATGATCGCACAGCCCGGCTGCCGAGCCGGTGCCCTCGAACAACACCGCATCAACCCATCTGTCGCTACCCCACTACAGTCACAAAGAGAGGGGCCGGTCGTAACAGTAACAACGTAACCGCACGGATGCGGTATCGCGTCAACGGATGTCACCGCGCGATCGCATATATCAGACACCCAAAATGAGGGAGAATCCGAAAACAGAAATAAAATCCGAAAACACGCTTTATTGAGCGAACGGGTGCATCGTGAAATATAATTACATTTTTAGGAAGCGTTTCCAGCATGCTCAATACTCACCCTTAATCCTTGCAAGATTATTCGTTTTTTAAGGAATAGGCAAAAGACGACCTACACTTGTTTTTAACACTTTCATTAATACTTAGGCTGGCCACATTGTCACAATGCAACAGTGCAACAGGGGAGGCGAAATGGTGAGGCCCGTGTGCTGTGCGATGTCAGTGCACGTTAAAGAACCCCAGGTGGTCGAAATTTCCCGAGACCTCCACTACGGCGTCTCTCATAATCAGAGCTGGTTTTCGGACGTTAGACCCCACAAATCAAATCAATCAACAATGCAATAGAGCGGCCCCCCTACGCAGCCCAGCTTTGCCTCTAGAGTCAGTATATTAACTGTATGGTGGTGGGGTTCGCAGTGGTGCCAGCTGGGTCGAATGGGTTAATGGGTCATCGAAGCCGTCGCTGTCCATACAAAAGTCCTCTTTTCCAAGCTTACGGTTAGCTTCCGCCGTCAGGTCGTGGAAAAACTGCGTCTGCGGCAATGCAAAGGCGTACGCGTGCGTGCTCCCACGCCGCGCAGCTATCAGTCAAACAAAACACCTGAATGCTCCTTAAGTTGCCGCCACTACGAGACCGTATAGATGACGCCCGCAATGCACCTCCTGCTAGCTCTGCAGCAACAAAGACACCGCTCCTTTCGTTAAGAAAAAGACATCCCCGCAGGGAATCCCCCCGTGGAGTCAAGGCTACCAGTTTATGTATGCCCTGCCATTCTTTGCACTGTTCGTTGAAGCAATCCACCTATCGAGCGCCCTGACCGCAGATGAGAATCCTCGTTTGGCGCCATGTAGCCATGGTCAGTTTTGCTCCAGAAAACCCGACACAACCAACCAACCATCTTTCTAAAGATATCTGAAGCGACGAAGAAAAGTCGCACGAAGTACGGGCAGATAACGTCGTTTTCTCTGGTTTCGAGGGCGTATGGCAGTGAGATGTCCCTACCACGCACAAAGGCGGACCTTACCAAACATCGCTGAACCACCACAACTACACTCGCTCACCCCCTTTGGCCACGCATCGCAATAACGTTTAACCCCAAACGGGTTCGTGCTGGGGCAGGGAAGAAAAGAGGCAGCAGGCTTATTTAATTTAACAAAACGTGCAATTTAATACACGAGCGAGATTGACATACACGAACAACAATTAGAAGCTAACGTGATGATATTCGAACAAGACAATCGTGGAGCGAAGTCCACTCATAGTATAACACAGGAATATGGTTAATAGGCATCAATGAGCTGCCGACAAAAGGGCGTAAAACAGTTCGCATATAAAAGACGCAACGTCTCAAGAGCGCTTGCTGTCGAAACGGAAGGAACGCTTATCTGAGTGGGCTCCATCGGCGCCAAAGTCTTGTCGCCGGCCTGTGGACTGGTGCTTGGGCAGGGGGGCTCGGATGTCGTCTTCGAAGTCGCCGTAGCTCACGGATCATTTCCGATCATTGCTGATCACATCGGGCTCTCGCGGCGATGATCAGTACATCATCTCCGAGGTAGGAGAACCGAATGGCGAAACTTCCACGAGGGATCGCAAACGAGGATTACTTCTTCGACGGAATGTCACCGCATCTCTTCGCGTATTTCGAATCTCCCCAATTCCGCTTCCTTGGCCCCGAGACGGCATTTCTTACCAGCCCCGCCTCACGAGGGCGTCTCTCCAATGGTAGTCTACGGCAAAGGCGCCCGTAGAAAACGCACCGGTCCCATTCACCGTGCGACTACCATTTGAGGCTCGCCTCCATAGTACAATCCAGTATGAGCTCCTCTCCAAAAATATAGAAAAGCAAATATAAACATACACAAAACGCGGCATTCGTAGAGGATGCCGGGCATCCGAACGGGCGACACATGCACACAGACGATCGGAACGAGCGTTAGCCACCACCTCTTCCATTCCGAAACACTCCAGGTGCAAGCGATATGACAGAGTACGCTGAAAGTTCCCGGTGACAAGGCGCGCCTGTCGGCAGTCGCTCGTTTGTGGCCCGTCGGGTGCACGCCCGAGAAGCAGTTCTGCTTACTGCATTGCTCGGTGATGGAAACATGCCGGGGCGCTCGCTGGCTTTGTTAAGCACTTATGAGCGGGTTCCCTTTGCCCCCCCGCCCTGTAGTTTCCAAGGTCGCCGCCTGACGTACACACTCATTTGGGGCCACCCTGCAGACGTCGGCTCTGCTGTCAAAGAACGGTTTCCGCAAACTCGCGGGTAACGAAAATCCCAGCGACTCTCTGACCCCCGCGGCAGCCGAAAAATAGGATTAAAAATGCCCGCTCCCTACGTTCCTGTCTCTCGCCCAGCCGACGCCTCTCGGGGCGTCACAGCAACATTTTGTTCGTTCTGGTAATTTGGTTTCCAACAAGCTTGTCTTATATATATGAAAATGTCCTGCGTTGCGCAGTTTTCTGTCTCTTTCCGCAATCACAAAGCGGTAACCATTTCCGATAATCGGTTTCAGTTGGTATGACCGTTGTGTCATTAAGATCGGTACGGTGGTCACTGGTTTGGGAATGTTCAGCTATCGCGTTGCGATCTCTTGCAAAATTGCCGAGGTCATTCCTGTGCTGAGCAAGTCTTCTTTTGAGGTCTTTCGTTTCGCCGGGCTCTCTCCCTCCCTGGACAGGACATGTATTCGTAGGCTTGTGAGTCACTCGGATGCCTTTTTTTCTGAGAATGCTGGCGATGATTTACCTAACGCCTCGGACATATGGGAGCGTGTGGTGTTTCTGTTGTGGTGTTGATTCAGGAGCCGGACGCTGAATTTCTCAGCAAGCGTTGCTGTGCTTTCGGAATAAAGCTTTCTTGGCAGCTGTTCTTGGTGAGTTCCTTGTTTAATTTGTTTAAATGCGCACGGCGCTCCTTGTACTTGTGCCTTGGCCGCTGTCTTGTGAATGTTCGGACAGAGCATCCCTGCGTCAATGGCTGACTTGACAAATTTCGTAGGGGAAGGGGGCCTGAGCCCCCCTTGCCTACATGCCTGCCTGGGTGGACATCTGTAAGTTCCACCAAAATATTATTTATTGTTTCGCTAGCTTTTCCACAGCACGTACACGTATCCCCTTCTTTATTGCATTTCGCTCTGTAACTTAGGGTTCTCAGGCAACCTGACGTTGCTTCAAACAGTAAAGCGCTTCCCTTTAGATTTTCATAAATTTCTCCTAATTTCAATTCTTTCCCTTTTCTGTAGTTGCTCAATGCCGGTTTCTTCTCCATTGCCGCTATCCAATCCTACTTCTCCGCCGCTTTGTCCATGCTCTTGACGCTCTTTTTTGTCCCATCCATTTCTTTCCTGGCTGTATACTTACTGGTAAGCCTCCTAGTTCTCTTCCTCCATTGCGAGTCAACGTTTTTCCTATACAAATATCTGAATACATTCGCTGCCCATCTACTTTATTTCATATTCCTTAATCTCTGTTCGTACATAATTTTACTCTGAGCCAAAGACCATCAGCCAAAGTCAGGCCCTTTAACAGCCTCATTTGTGGACTTCCCATGGCCGCTCAATGCGAGTTGTCCGACCGTCCTCCGATTCACGTCCAGCCCTGGTTGTACCTCTGACCTCATGCACACCACTGAGTTTCTGAATGTAAGTCCTGGCACCATTACACCTTTCCGCAAACCGCGAATCACCTCGTACCTGTTGTAACCCCCACAGCGCTCTATGCTTCATTACTGTGGAATTCCCCTTTCCTTTACCTATCATAGCTTTTATTGCGACAGCAATTATATGGACAGTCTCGGCTGATTTTTGCCGTCCCCGTCGCCGCCGTCATGAACCGTATATGCATAAGTATGTATATATATATGAAAGTCCCAAAGAAATATAATTCAGATAAATGCTTCCGAAGCGCGCAATCGAACCAGCAACCTCTCACTCCGCAGCACGTGGCGCTAACCACTACGCCACAAAGAGCAGATCCTTCAGGGAGCTAACGGCGAGCCTTATATACACACCCTTTACCGCTGGCAGGACTCAGAGACGGCAGGCGCTTATAAGCGTTTCGTAATTACCAGCGAGATGGCGCGAGGAGCGCAACGGCCGCCTTTGCAACAGGAGCGCTGTTCAAACTGAGAGTATCCATTGTGACAGCTTATTCGTGCTCGTTCGGTGTATATCTGCGCATTCGTTTCGTGCGTGCTTCACTTGATAGTTCGCGCTCATCTTCTGTTTGTTCATTTAGCGGCCTCCTTTGAGCTCGAGGGACGCGCTGGAAACTTCAAGGTGCCTCCACGCTCTTCGCGTTGCGGTCCCTTTGTTGCTATCGCATTCATTGCTTCGCCCTTGCGGCGAAACTGTGACTTTTTTTATGTACTTCTAAATATCTATTGCCATCATTTATCCATATCCTGAGGTATCTCTACTCTCGTACTCTGGGTACTGATATGGATCTCGGTATTGATATGGTCTGGTCGTCGTTGTCATTGAATATCATCCCGCCGCATTTTGTGACACTAAATTTTATTCCTAAATCCTCACTTTCCCGACCACATATTCAATATGTAGATGGATGGATGGATGGATGGATATTAGGAGCGTCCTCTTGATAACGGGGCGGTAGCCGGGCCACCAAGCTCTAGGTTTATTTCTGTTTCCTCTACAAACATTTCTTTTCCCGAATCACACATATTTTCACAACAAATTTTTCTCCTCGTCTACCTATTTTATCTATTATCGTTCCGCTGTGATGTAACAATCTTACCCGAACTACCTTGCGCTTTTTTTTTGCTCCATACTTTTGCGCCACCAATACAAGCGCCTTTTACTTATCTCTATCGCCGACATGTTCAGCTTTCCCGTGTTACTCCTGAAACCCATGGCCTCCTGTAGGGTAGTGTCCACAGCTACACCTGGGTGGACATCTGTACATTCAATCAAAATATGATCTGTCGTTTCCCTATAGCTTTTCCACAGCACGTACATGTGTACCCTTTATTGAATCCTCTTTATTGAATTTCGCTCTGTAACTTCGGGTTCTCAGGCAACCTGACGTTGCTTCAAACAGTAAAGCGCTTCCCTTTGAATTATCGTAAATTTTTTCTCTCTTGATTTCGTCTTTCCCTTTTTTGTAGTTGCTCAGTTCCGGTTTCTTCTCCATTCCTGCTATCCAATCCGACTTCTCCGCCGCTCTGACCATGCTCTTAACGCTCTTTTTCGTCCCATCCGTTTCGTTACCGGCTGTGTACTTACTGGTAAGCCTCCTAGTTCTCTTCCTCCATTGTGAGTCAACGTTCATTCTATACAAGTACCTGAATACACTCGCTGCCCATCTACTTTCTTTCATATTCCTTAATCTCTGTTCGTACCTAATTTTACTCTGAGCTTCCCTTCCCTGAAAGTCAGACCATCATCCAAAGTCAGACCCTTTAACAGCCTCATCTGTGGTCTTCCCATGGGCGCCCAGTGCGAGACGTCCGACCGTCCTCTGATTCACGTCCAGCCCTGATTGTACCTCTGACCTCATGCACACCACTGAGTTTCCGAATGTAAGTGCTGGCACCATTACACCTCTCCACAAACCTCGAATTACCTCGTACCTGTTGTAACCCCACAGCGCTCTATGCTTCATTATTGCGGAGTTCCTCCTTCCTTTAATTATCATAGCTTTTTCTTGTACTTCCATGTATCTATTCCCATCATTTATGCATATCCTGAGGTATTTGTACTCTCGTACTCTGGGTATCTCCTCGCCCTGTATTGATATGGTCTGATCGTTGCTGTCATTGAATATCATCCAACCGCATTTTGTCACACTAAATTTTAGTCCTAAATCTTCACTTTCCCGACCACATATACTAACCAGGCCCTGCAAATCCGTTCGACTGTCTGCGAATAGCACAATATCGTCTGCATAAAACAACCCGCGGAGCTTTTGTTCTACCACTATACCTGCCTGTCTGTGTGACAGCTTAAAACCAATAATGCTGATCTCCAATGCTTTCTCCATTCTCCTCATGTAAAGCGTGAATAAAAGTGGGGACAACGGGCATCCCTGCCTGAACCCTTTACTTATATCGACGACCTCCATTCTACCATTACTCGCCATACCTTCCCATTCCACACATACTGTATTTCAACTGTATACTATACAGTCATCCCCTATACCAGCCTCTTTCATTATGTCTCATAAAATATTCTGATTTACATTGTCGTACGCACCCTTAATATCCAAAAATGCCCAATGTAAAGGTATGGTCTCTTTTCCGGCTATTTCTATACAGAGCGTAAGCGCGTAAAGGTTATCATCAATTCTCCTGTCGACTCGAAATCCATTTTGGAGTTCGCCAAAGGTGCCATTAAGCTCTGTCCATATCTGCATTTTTAATTTAATTGCCTGCATCGCCAACCTGCAGAGTACTGATGTAATGGTCAGTAGTCTATATGAGCGAATGTTATTTTTCTCTCCCTTGCCCTTATTAAAGAACTTCATCCTACTTTGACGCCAACTGTCCGGTATTCGCCTGTCCTGTAAGCTTTTTTTCAATTGCTTTTAGCAGGGCTTCTTTGCTGTTTCTTCCGAGCTCATTTATTGCAGTAATTATAACCCCATCTAATCCTGTGGCTGTTCGCTTGGGAATCTTTTCCTCCGCCTTCCCCCAATTGAAATTTTCCAAAACTAGTTCTTCCACTTGGTCTTCCTTGCTACTGTTACACGTCGTAAAGGGAAGCTCGTCATTCTTCTTAAAGGAATCGGCTGTTGTGTTTCGAGTATAAGTCAGTGCGTCGTACCCCTCCAATTTATTTCCTTCTTCATCCACAATATGTCGTTGCATAGTTACAGTTTTCTTCCCCAGCGATTGCAGGTGGTTCCTGAAAAGCCTAGATGCGTCCTTCTTTTCGCGAATGTCCCATATCCAACGTTCACTTTGGCCTTTAATCTTGGCTTCAACTAAACTCTGTACCAGGGCTTTTTTCTCAAGATATGTTTCCCATTTTCGTTTGACTTCGTCTTGTGGCCTCTGCTCCTTTTTTGCCCGCCTATGTATTCGAGATGCTTCCCGTCGATTCTCAATTGCGCCCCGAATTTCCCTGCTCCACCATCGTTACGGCTTTCGCTTTCCCTTCCAGCAACTCGTTTCTCTTTCGTAATTTCAGTCCTCATTAGATTAAGAAGCTCATTATAATCCCTTTTCGTCTGCTCACCATGTCCTCGATTGTTGCGACTACGTTCCTAATTTGTTTTCCACTTAGAAAAGAGCTGCCCGGCTTTAATTCGATGCTCTCTTTACAATCTACATAGCCCATTTGAAAGTTGTGCGTTTATGGTCACTTCCCAAGCTGCTACTCCCTTCCTCGTCTATGCTCATTTCTCTCAACTTGTCGTGAATTCCTTCTGTCATGAGGCAGTAATCGATTATTGACTGCCTGCTTCCGACCTCCCATGTTACCTGCCCATCGCACTTAGGACTCATGTTAACTATATCAAGACTATGTTGTTCGCAGAGGTCTACCATCAACTTCCCGTTATAATCTGTATATCCGTCGAGGTCATGCACATGAGCATTCATATCTCCTAAGAGGATTATTTCGGCCCCGTTACCAAATTTTTGAATATCCTTGCTTATGCAATTCACTAACTCCTGATATTTCTCTTTGCAGCTATTTCCAGTCCACATGTAAAGTACACCCAACATAGTTTTCTTCCCGCTTACCGTTCCAGATACCCAGAGGTGCTCTTCACATGTCGAAGTAACCCTACACCAGTTTGCTTCCCGATGAATTAGCATACCGATTCCCCCACCTTTTCTTTCTGATTTTGTTCTGTTGCACCCTTCCCACACATAATTTGCAATAATTGGTGGCCCTTCCGAGTCCCGAAGGTGTGTTTCTGTAACGGCGTACACCGCTATCTGTTCTCTGTTCAACTGTTCCTCTATTTCTAACCATTTTGTCGTTATTAGCTTATTAGCTTATGTAGCTTATTAAACCGCGCTGCAGTTTCTTTCTCTCTTTCCCCTTTGCCCTTCTCCCTTTGTTACCCATTCTGTTTTCCAAAGGGTCCCTCATAGATGTTTCTTCCCTTTCTACCGTGGACACCGGAGGGCTCGTATGCCCCCTAAAAAAGCTACTGCGCGTCCTGCTAGGCGCCAGCCCACCTCATGCCCAAGTTTACGGCCAAAGTGGATTCCATCTCTCTGGAAATCACCCCATATGAGCACTTCTCTGTTTATGTCGACAACCTCGAAGCCTTTATCTCGACTAACCCGCCAAATCGTTCCGTTGGCGGTGATAACTGCTCTTTGCAGGTTTTGGCCATCGAGAACAAAAAGCTGTTCTCAAAAGCGCTGTCACTGAAAAAAGAAAATAAGTGGAAATACTTATGGACAGAAAATTGCCAGATTAAAGCCCGGAAAAGTGATGACAGCAGGGTCTATCGAATTATGACCGAGTCCGACCTCCGAATCTTCGTATGAGGCACTGTGCGTCTCTTCTGTTATTTTCTGGTTGCCTTTTATTCTTTCTTTTACCATGGCTTTTCTCTCCTCTGCTGATGCAAAATCTCTTTTAAACGCAAGAAAACGATCACTGGTTCATTTCAATGCCCGTAGCCTCCGCAAGAACATAGATGCAACAAATAACTTCATCGCTTCACTTCAGCATGCCTTCACTTTCATTTGCATATCGGAGACTTGGCTTTCAGACGCCGACAACAACATGAACGGCTTTCCATCTTATCAAGCAGAATATTGCCATCGTCAAAATGATAATCATGGTGGTGCAGCCATCTTCACTTCACAGGATGTCATCTACACGCGTAGATTAGATCTCACATTTAACGTGAACCACTGTGAGTCAGTATGGATAGAAGTCGACCATTCATCACTTAATAACAGTAACAAGAACATGATTCTTGGTTGCATTTATCGCTCACCGTCATCTTCAGTTCATGATTTCCTGCTTGGTTTTGATGACGCACTGTCAAAGCTATCTTTTGAAAATAAGGATGTGCTTATCGTCGGTGATATTAACATCAACTTACTAGACACTGACGCCACTTCTTTCACAGCATACACTGACTGCTTCACTGGATTTGGTTTTGAATCGCTCATTACCTGTCCCACTAGATTAGGCTCTCATGGAAACGGTACACTTATTGATCACGTATTGTCAAACTTATCACCATCGCCTTGTTCCGCGGTTGTTGATACTGACATAACCGATCACTTCCCAATCTGTCTTACATTTCCTACTGATATGCCCGTAAACGACAGCAACTACTACACTTCATTGTTTAATGCGGATGCCTTTGTGGAATCCATAAGTAAAACTGATTGGTCGCCAATAAATTCCATGCATGATCCTGAAGCAGCACTAAATAAATTTTGCTCTTTATTTTTGATGGCAGTCTCGAGTAACACGCGTACTGTGAAATGTAGGAAAAAATATAAATACCCGCACAACCCATGGATGACGGCTGGTCTTCTAAAAAGTCTAAGGACGAAGGAAAACATGTACAAGAAAACAAAACGTCAGCCCTTTAACACTGCACTTGCTAGACGATATAGATGTTACTGTAAGTTATTGAACATTTTGCTTAAACGGACAAAAGAAGCTTACTACGAAAGTAAATTTGTACAGAATAAAAACAACCCCGAAAACCAGCTGCTAAACTCTTTTCTTAATAGGTCGTCTGGTGATGCCCCCATTACCAAAATAAATTATAATGGTCTAAGTCTCTCGGAGCCGAATGAAATTGCGAATGCTTTCTCAGACTTCCGTTTATTCTAGTAACAACCGGCGTGCGCAGTTGCATAGCACTTTACGCCGCACACCACAGTCGTTCTTTTTGTTACCATTTACACCAGATCAAGTGTTTTCCACTATTAACAGTCTTAAATATACCGGACCTGGTTTAGATAGCATCTCTGTGAGACATTTAAAACTAGTTGCACATTCTATTTCAGCCACACTGTGCAATATTATTAACCTGATGTTAAAACACGGATTATTTCCTTCTTTCTTGAAAAACGCCAAGATTGTTCCTATTTTTCAAAAAGGTGACAAACAATTAGTTACTAACTATCGTCCAATTGCTATTATTTCCTGCCTTAGTAAACTCATTGAGAAATTATTCGTGAAACGTCTTAATAACTACCTAGCCAAGTTCCATTTATTAAAGAATAACCAATTTGGTTTCCGCCCTGGAAGTTCGACCAATCTTGCTGTGCTGTCTCTAACTGACTACACTAAAAAATGCATCGACTCAGGAAATTTCGTAGGATCCGTGTTTTTAGACTTCACTAAAGCTCTTGACACAATTAACCATCAAGTACTGTTTAATAAACTTGAGTGTTACGGTATAACTGGTCCTGCGCTAACATTCTTAAAAAACTATTTACTTGACCGACAGTATACGGTACGCGTAGCGGAAACATTCTCGGCAACTAAATGCATTAACCAGGGTGTACCACAGGGCTCAGTCATAGGTCCTTTACTGTTCATTTTATATATTAACGATCTTCCGGATTCTCTCAATTCATCCGACAACGATCATTGCATTTTATACGCCGATGACACTACCATATCTTCATCTGATAAATCTATTACTGCTCTCACTTCACGGCTAAATACTGCATTGAGTAACATCATGAACTGGTGCAGCAATAATTACTTAGTTCTTAATCCTTCAAAAACAAAATATATGGTGTTTAAGACTGCTCAAAGGCCCTTAACAATTATTCCCGACTTAACACTTGGGACTCATTCTATACCCGCTTGCGAAGACGTCACATTTCTTGGCATACATCTTGACCCTAAACTTACATTCCGCTGTCATTTCCACCATCTCAAGCATAAAACTTCGTTTGGCATCCGCGCACTAATCAAAGCTAGCCCTTTCTTTTCTCGCGAGGCTCTTCTAGCGTTGTACTTCGCTTGAATTCATAGTCACATTAACTATGGTATCGTTTCATGGGGGAACACGTACGTTTGTCACTTGTCATCAGTACAACATATCCAAAATCAGTCAATACGCATTATCACTTCTAGTTCCATGCAATCTAATGCTTCTGTGTTACTCCACTCCTTCAATATCTTGCCTGTCATTCGTTTGTTCCAGTACAACATAGTCGTCTTATTTCACGAAAGGCTTCATAATAACCTCATGCATCCACTCGTGTCACGTGATTTACTGCAGAATAAAAACCTGACGAGATTTGCAGCTAATAAGAATTTTTTGTTACCAACAGTTCACACTAATTACGGCAAAAAAACATCTACATTCACTGCTATTTCACTCTGGAATGATTTACCTACATCTATCAAATCTTGTGTTTCCCTTCCAGTCTTTAAAAATGACCTTAGACATAACTATCTGTACTAAGTGTACCCACGTCATGGCTGTTGTCTAAATGACTTTTTTTGCTTGTACTTTGAACTTCTTTTGTTGTGCTTTTTTCATGTTTAACTGATCTGTATTGAAATGTTTTATCTATATGTTTTGATTTTTTCTAATAATTCTGTTCATTTGCTGCTGTTAGTTATTACCTACAATGCTTGTATAATGAACCGAGGGTCCCACTACAGTTCTTTTACTTTGGGACCCTCGCCTGTATATTCGCTAATCTTGTATTACCTTTTGAAATCAATAAACTGAAACTGAAACTGAAGTGTACCTCGGGGATTGTGCACACCACAATTTGCAACTGGGGGGACACTTCCCGCAACTCACCTACTCCCTTTGTTAACCTCTTCTCTATTTCGGGGGTCCTTCCGTTCAACACGTTGTTCAGCCCGGCAGCTATCACAACGAAACTGCGCCCCTGATCTCTACGAGCCAGTTCTTCTTCTTGCTTGTTGCCTTACTGTCCCCAACATTCTTCCTGGAAACGTCCCTACAGCTAGTCTTCGGTCTCCTTTCAGCCTTTCCTGAATCGCTTGGGAGCATCGAGCCAGGTTGCAGCCCCCGCTATTATTAAGTTCTCCAGCTGCCCTGCTGCCTTTGTCTGCTCTGGACATTTGGACTGACTTTCAGGGTGAGGTCCGGGTGGTCTTTTGTCCGCTCGCTCTTTCACCAGAGCTTCGCTGTAGGTAGACCCTAGCTTTTGTGCTCCTTTTGTCGACTTTTCTTGTGGGGTCAAGGACGTTCCCTCTCCATGATAGTCACCTGACTCTTTCTTATTCTGCGTGGTGACCTTTGTCAGCTGCTCCTCGGTTGCTCTGAGCCTTTCGCCCATCTCCTTTCTCATTTGGCGTTCCGCCTCTAAAGCGTCCTCCAGCTCCCCTACTCGCTTTAAGAGGACGGTCTGAGTTCCCTCCATTTGCTGGAATTTCGCCATAATCGCACACTGGGTACATGACACTTCTACTTCGCATGCCCCATCATCTCCGCAAACATCTACTTTGACTCCCACTCCACACTTTGTACACTTCACCGTTTTTTTCGCCATGATTAGCGCGATGAACGGTCACACACTCGTCAAAAATTAGTCCTCCTAAAAATTTACCACGCACACCTCATGCGGTTCTTAGTGATGCACCCCTACACTGTCCTAGGCTTCAAACGTATACTTTACTATTTCATCCAGTAGACCGCACGAAAAATGCACGTATACGATAAATCAGTAGGCTGCAAGCGTACTGCAAACTAAATGTCCCGATATATCCTCAATGCACAAAGGCAGTTCTCTCGTCTTGTGCAAGGACAGCGTGCACAAATAAAATTAGAAATAAAAGTGGCCCGAAATTGGTACTATTAAATCTCATCAGTTTACTTCCCCCGACCGATCCTCTTATCACCCAATACAACCTTCTCCAACTCACACAAACAACAGCGCCAGTAAAGGCTGACTACGTGGCCTTGACAAAAAGAAAAAAAAGGCAGACCCGTGCTCGGGGAAATGCCGGACACAATGAAAGGCGCAACAAGAAAAAGAGTACTTTCCTCTCTTACCAGGTCTAAAAAGGTAAAAGAAACCGCAAGCAAAAAAAAAAAATCACTTATACAATACAACCTGAGACTCAAACGATAGCAACTTAAAATACCTATCACGTGGCACAAGAAAGAAAAGACTACTTTCCCCTACTATTAAATGTAAAAATTCAAAGAGAAATCTTGCAGAAACACTCATAGACTGGCGTCTTCAGGGACCTCTCGCTACGCACGTCCTTAAGTAGATATCAAAATGTAGAGCGCCATCTATCGGCATCCCTGTAAGCGCCATCCGCCATGTTCTTCAGGGCACCGGAAACCGAAACTTCCAGCATCTCAACACGTCATCATCAGCCTGTCTACGCCCATTGCAAGGCCTCTCCCATAGATTTCCAATTACCTTTTCACGTCTTAACTGTGCCCAATTTATCCCCGCCGGAATTTCTTCCACCCCCTGCCACGCTTGCCTTCTCTGGGAATCCACTCTGTAATCATTAATGACGAACGGTTGCCTTGTCTTCGCATTACATGGCCCGCCCAGGCCCATTTCTCCTTCTTAATTTCTATTAATATGTCCCTAACACGCGTTTGTTCCCTATACCACTCCGCTCTCGTCATTTAAGGTTACACCTGCCATTTTCCGTTCTATAGCTCGTTGCGTCGCCCTCAATTTAAGCTGAACCCTCTTAGCCTCCAAGTTTCTGCCCCGTAGGTGAGTACCGGTAAGATGCCGTTGTTGTACACTTCGCTCTTCAGAGACAATGGTAAGCTACTATTCATTATCTGGGAATGCTTGCCGAATGCACTCCACCCCATTCTAATCCTCCTAATCACCTCAGCCCCATAATTCGGATCAGGGGTCACTACCTGGCCTAAGTAGGCATAATCACTTACTACTTCCAGTGCCTCGCCAGATATCTGAAATCGCTGTACTCGCCCAAGGCTATTGAACATTACTTTATTTTTCTGCATATTAATTTTCAGGCCCACTGTTATACTTTTCCTGTTAAGGTCAGTAATCATGCTTTGTAATTCATCTCCCGACTTACTTAGCAAGGCAATGTCATCAGCAAATCTGACGTCACTGAGGTATTCCCCATCAACGCTTATACTCACCTGTTCCTAATCCAACGTTCTAAATACTTCTTGTAAACATGCCGTGAATAACATTGGAGAGATTGTGTCACCTTGTATTACGCCCTTCCTTGTAGTATCTTGCTGCTCTCCTTATGGAGGACTATGGTGCCTGTGGAGCCATTGTAGATGGCTTCCAGTAGTGTTACGCAGTGCTCGTCTACACCCTGATTCCGCGATGCCTGCATGGCTGCTAAATGCTTCCTCGTAATCTATGAAGGCGATATATAGGGGTTGGTTATACTCCAATAATTTCTCTATCTCCTGATTGATAGAGTGAATATTGTATACCGTTGAATATTTTTTACGAAACACTGCTTGTTCGTTAGGTTGACTGAAATCTAAGGTGGCACGAATTCTGTTAGTGATTACCTCGGTAAATACCTTGTATACGAATGACAGTAAGTTAATCGACCCGTAATTTTTCAAGTCCGTTGTGTCGCCTTTCTTATGAATTGGGATGATGTTCGCATTCTTCCAAGATTCCGATATGCTCGCAGTCATTAGGCATTGCGTGTACAGGCTTGCCAGTTTTTCTAGTATAATCTGCTCACCATCTTTTAAAAGATCTGCTATTATCTGATCCTCACCAGGTGCCTTTCCCGCTTGGATCTCTTTCAAAGCTTTCATTACTTCCTCTGTCAGTACTGGTGGAATGTAAACCTCTTCTGAACTACTTTCCCGTTAACTATTACCCTGGTTATCGCGGCTACTGCAGAGATCTCTGTAAAGCTCCTCGGCTAATAGCGGCTGCTATCTACTGCTTTTTTTTTTTTTGTTGTAGCTGTGCACGCAGCGGGGATCCATGACAAACCCACGTACAACGTAACACTGTTTTTAATCGAATACTGATTACTTCAAAGATTAAAAAACGTTCCATCGCCGCCACGAAAATGGTCTTATCAACAGTATTCGCGTTGTATGTGTTCGGAACTGCGGTCGACGCTCGTAAGATCGCCGTTTCGCCTCGTTCAGCTGCTGTCCCTGAGACAACAGCACTGAGAGACTTAGAACGCGCATTTTGTTAACGTACGGGCACATCACGCACGCACTAGTGGACGGCAGCGGTTATTCGCGAGGACGCACAAGTAGATGACGTGGTATGAGCGTACACGGATTACTTGTTTCAAAGCAGACACTGCGCGCCTGAGAAAAATTATGCCACAATAAAGACACGACGATAGTGTCAAGTTTCCTGATGCTGCAATATGAATTAACGTTCATGAAAGCTAGATTTTGTATATGTCATCAAACAGTTCCCGTACGTATACAAGCCGCGTCAATTATTAGCTGTGCTTGAATAAATTAAAAACTCAGCGCATGGGATTCTCGCCACGGCCTCTGTTTCTAATGTTTTAAATACGAAGCATTTCTTAGCGTATGTATGTATGTATGTATGTATGTATGTATGTATGTATGTATGTATGTATGTATGTATGTAGCCGCCAAACACTTTATGCTCTGCTGGTCGTTTCGTTAATGGGATGTATACGAAAATTGGTACGCCACAACATGACTGTATGACGATCATAAATGATAGGTCATAACATGGAAATCATGACATGCATGTCATGAGCGGCATGATTTACGTGCGGGGGTCTTGGTGCTCTTGCGGCCGTTTCGTTAACTTCATGTGTACCAAAGTCGACATAGGGAGACAATAATAAAGATCCATTTTACGTTCCTGCTGCGTGCTTCGCATTTCCTTGATTCCCACTGCATGTGGGATCTGCCATCTTTTTTTTTTTTTCTGTATTTAAGCTCTAAACATTGCTGCAATGGTTTGGCCGTCCATCGATGCGCTAACTGCCGGCTGCAGCATGCACCATGCGTGTGAACAGTCGCTACCACATCATATTCCAACCGGCAACTTGACCGTCCTCCTCATCTCACTTGTGCTCGTAAGATTGAATCAGGTAAACTTGAAAGCACTTGGAAACATTTGAAAGTGAAGCAAGGTTGAAAGCTGGGCGAGTTGGTAACCCTCCATTGTTTTTTCTTGCGCGCTGCTTCAGACTTGAATATGAACTTGCAAGTGATCTAGCGCACGCGACAGTCGTGTTGTTCTTCCTATAAGTCTCCTGTCTGCTGCCCTCCCTCGCGAAATAATGGTTGCGGAGGGAGACAATTAATGGCGGCGTCATTTCTATTTTTTAAGAACCAGCTACACCTCAGTGCCCTCACTGCTACTTGAGAGCCTCTGTTCCCTTTATTAAGCAAAAAATGGGGATGAGTTGGCGGCACAGGGAATAACTTGTTCCTTGGACACGAGTGTCTGCTAAGCAGACAGCCTGCACACAGCGACGGACGTAGGCGTGAATGTGCTAGCGTGAGAGCGTCTAAATTTTTTCGAGAGGTTCTTGACGCAACGCTCGTATGCGCTCCTTTCGCGAAAACATCAAACCGTGAAGGGCGCCGATTCATGGAGAAATGAGAGCAGCACAGCTTCTCTCGCAGAAAAAAAAAAAAAAAGAGAGAGCGTGGTTTCAATAGCTAGAGCGCTAATCTCAGTGGTAGATAATGTGGAACGTCGTATTTTCATATGAGCTTCTCGAGAATGAATTTCCTCGCACGCTTATCTCCGGACTTCCTGAAGAAGGCGAGCAGAAGTTATTATGCAATCCAGCGAGATAGCATTTGCGTAAATTTCAAGTTCTACCGCGTTTCGTCGACTCCCGAAGATTAACGACTTCGCTGGCATTGTAGCACGCTGGCTGTTCTTTTGTTGGGCACAGAATTTTGGGGCAAACCAAGACCGTCGAAGATAGTAGGGCAAGGGAGCGAGTTGTCTCGTTCCGTTGTCCTGTGGTTTGCGCTTCACTCGCGCATAGCAGCTAGTTCGATATTCGAAGGTCTGGGTTTGCGTCGCGCTTCGTTCATCGTAAGGACCACGCGTCAATGTGGCTACCATCTGGCTGTAGTAGATATGCGAGGGTAGTGCACAGCGGCTGTCACAGACTCACGCAACTGTACGCTATGTTATGCGTTGGGCAATTTTTGCAGTGCAATATATCCCGCACACAGCAAACTACATGTGACGGAAGGAAGTGAAAGAAACGCTTGTCCGTGTACGTGACCGTGGCACGCACGAGTGGGGTATCGAAGAAATCTTTACCGGGACCTTTTATCTCAAATGATACGAGACAAACGAATACACATAGAGGCTATTTCGCGATATGGTTTAAAATTTTTTCACGAGCCGTAGTTCTTGCAAGGGAAAGCTAGAAACACAGCTGCAGACTCACACATCATGCCGGCGTTGAGGATAAGGACGTCAAGACGCGGCTCCGTGGCCACAACCTGGCGGGCAAACTGTCGCACCGAGTTGAGAGAGCAGAGGTCGAGCTGCATCAGCACCACGCTACGTCCCGTCGATGCCCGGATGTCAGCCGCGGCCTCCCTGGCTTTGACCATGTTGCGACACGCCAGTATGACGCGCCCGTTGCGCCGTGCAAGCTCGCGCGCCGTCTCCTTGCCGATGCCTGCGCACAGGTTTGCATGTTACGCGACGAACGTATACGCTGCCGTGGAACACAAGGAGAGGAGCAGTTTGCTAGAAGTGGACGCAGTCATCGAAATTGCGATCGCTGGGGTCGCTGGTGTCGATCCCGGCCGCAGCGGTCGCATTTTCGGTGGGGAGCTCCGTGTACTGTGCGTTGTCGGTGCAGAATCCCAGGTGGTCAAAGTACGGCTTTCTTTCCCTTCTATCTCTGTCACTCTCCTGCCCCCGCGGGCGCTTAGTCGTGCTCCGTACATGGGCTGCAGAAATTAGCGTCCTTTCCTTAACCGCGAACCACAATCATCAAGTCGACGACGAATACGAAGGACAAAAGGAGAAAGCAGAGGACGAAGACGAAAGAGAACACAATGGAAGAGCGGAGAGCAAGCAAGAACGGCAGAAGACCGCGAAAGAAAGGAGTCTATAGTCGCGGACAACTTTTCTTGGCAATGAAGGGAAAGCTACGGGGGCGGAGCTACTGCACATGTACCCCTCCGCGATGTAGTCCGGTTCGGCGCGCGTTTCAAATTTAGTTTCGGTTGTGAACCTTCCGTATCTCCTGTGACGGCCGTTCGATTATTCGAGCGGGTCTGCTTTGTCTGCTTCGACAGCCATTTGTTCGTCAAATTCGTCACAAGCTCCTGCGGTGACTTGTCGGAAAAGCTGGAGGGAGACGAGCGCGCACCTGATAGTGGGGAGGCCATTTTGACAGTGAGGACTGTGACCTGCACGTAAAATGTGCGACGTTCTCGCACGTGCAAAAACGCGAAAAGGCACTGCGTAAAGTAAAAAAATTATAAGTATCTCCTTAATGCGAGCAGTGCCTCTTTTTAAAGAGCGTCCTGAAGAAAATAAATCAATGTGTTTTCTTAATTCTCACGCAGAAAACATGGACGAAATTGTGGGACTATATTCTTAAGTGGTAGCACACGCGTAGTTTGGCTCTGTAGCCTTCCCTCCATTGCCAAGAAAAGTTGTCCGCGACTATAGCTCACGCTCTCTGCAGGCCCGAGAGATCCCCCCCTTCTTTTTCTGTTTTGTTTTGGCTGCCTCTGCTTTGAGGATTCGCCCTATGTGCAATGCGTGAAATGTCGGGGTGAATAGCCAACGTAGGCTCTGAATATGTAGGATGCATTTCTGGATTCCATTCAGCGCCGCAAAAAGGGCTCATGCGTGTCGCATAGAAGGGCGACATTCCGTTCAACGGATATGTCTTCAACGTGTCTTGAATAGTGGCCATGTTGGCAAGCTCCTGCGTCTAGCGGTTGTGTCAAAATCTTAACTAAAAACCTTCGAAATAAAACGAAGAATATAACTTTATTTTTCCATCGAGTCGCACAGTGACCGAATGCAGTAATCCCGTAAGAGATACATGCCAATGCTAGTAGAATCATCTTACGATCCGATAGTGACACGTAATGTATGGTATCGTACAGTACACGAGAAACTACATTGAGTGTCGACCGTACATAAGCTAGATGGGAATCAGAGGCGAAGTCGCTGTCAAATAATACACCTCGATATTTAAGGTGTGCGGTGCTCTTGTTCAGCATGCGAGTGCCGTCCTTATTTAGGGGGCCCAGCCCTGTGGATGCCACGTTGAGGACAGTCTGTGAGCAGCTCTTGTAGGCCAGTCGATATCGTATCATGAGACATGTCAAACCTCTCTGCCGGTCCAGTTTAGGCAGCTTCACGCTTTACGGTTGTGGGTCCCGATGGAGAACATCCTGCGTGGACACTCCATGTCGTAAAGCGAACATGAAAGGTAGTGGGAGTTTCTTTTCATTTTAAGGGGCGCACACACTATCGGCAAACCCGCCGTATCGGTGCACCGTCCTCTGGATGCCAGAGACGGTAGCCGAACGAACGCTGTCTGCACTGCCCACCACGTTTCACCGGCGCCACAGTCACGTGACACGAACTAGTCTCGTGAGCACGACGCCGAATGGTTCAAGTGCAACCAAGCTGGATATACCGAAACATCGAGGGCCACTCAGGTTTAGTTCTGTTTACTTCTCGACGATTGAAAAACAGCGGCGTGCGTGCAGTAAGTGATGTCAAGCGGTATATATTGTTCATGCATGAAGGTGCTGGTCGCAAAAGCAAAACCACGTGGGTCTGTGTGTTCTACTGGTGTCACACGGACGTTTCAAAGGCCTTCGACTCAAAGGTCAGGTTTCAGTTGCTACACGGGCTGTTTCGATGGCCGTCGAGTCGATAGTCTATCGAGTCAACGGAGCATCCTACAACTCCTTCGAGACTTCGGAGGCCTTTGGGCGACGGAAGCGGAAACGCTGCGAACTACGAGACTTGGCGCACCGCAGCTCCCGCGCGCGTTTGTTTCGGACGCCATGGCCATATTAATGTCTTTTTATCAATAAGAAGAATCACACACCGCTGAAAAATATTGGAAACGTGCCGAGAGCTCTACGTTCTCACTTTATTGCATTAGTTCTAGAAAGAATACGCCATCACTGCCATAAAAACAAACACCGTGCAGTTGATGGGATGGATGGATGGATGGATGCTATAAGCGTCCCCTTTGTAACGGGGCCGTGACATGTGCGCCATCAGGCTCGTAAGGAAATTTAGGAAGTTTTCTTCTTTTTAAAAACGATAGTCTTTCTTGGCATACTTCAACGCAGAAATTTTGGTGTGTGTGTGTGTGTGTGTGTGTGTGTGTGTGTGTGTGTGTGTGTGTGTGTGTGTGTGTGTGTGTGTGTGTGTGTGAGTGAGTGTGTGTGTGTGTTTGTGTGTCCTGCTTTTCGATTCAGTAGAATGGCGAAATTTTAACCCCTTCCTCAACGACCACCCATCTTAACTGGTAGCTGCGTTCATACTTGTGAACACAATCGACCAAAAGCAAATATTACGCATATCTGAGGCACAAGATCAGTACGTAAGTATTGTGAGGATGCGGTTGTCACGGTGTATTTATTAGGCCTTGATGATGCAGCGAACCGGCCGCGCCCAAAGCACCGAACAGACTCTAGGTGATTACCCACACCCGATGAAGAAGAAGCCTATGTGATGATGATTATGTACAGATGACCAAGAGGGGCCTTTTAAGTGCCCACAGTATTTGATGGTGTGTTCCTTTAGTAGAAAATACATAGATGCGTAATTCAAAAGGCCCTAGTGCTTGTTAGGATGCGCTGAAAATGCGACGCAATGAACCAAAAAGCGGACGTCTCCTACGTTCGGTGAAACGACACGGTGCTGCCACCTACCAGTAGCTCTGCGTACTACGCAAGCTTCTTGCGTTTCCCGATATAATGGCCAGATGGCGTCCATATCTCACGCAGCGCTGCCTCCATTTCATCAATGCCAGCCACATGCGGCCGCTTCAACATAGGCGGGGCGCTGTCTTAGGCAAGGCAAAACATAAATGGCCGTTTGATGATATAGAACACACTCTACAAGACATGCCCAGACAACGCAGGGAAAAGACCGACGAGCAAATTGCAGCGGAAAAGCGCCCGTGTGCGGATGCCCGTCGTCTCAAGCGTGCCCAGGGGGGCTATCGGAGATGGCATTTTAGCGAGAGCGTTCGGAATCGCCGCACGCGATTGGCCAGCGCCGCTCCGCTGTCGTCATCCGCGGGGCGTGCCCACGGTACACCTACCTATTGTAGCGAAACGTCGGGGCCGTTCATGTTAGACGCATCGGAAGGTCAGAAAGACGAAGAGGCGTGGGAGCCACTCCGCGCAGGCAAGGGATGAGGAGTCGACACGGTGAATTGGGAGAGCACTCATTGGGGGGTTTATTTAGCTAAGACATCTTGAAGTTGTAAAACACACAGGGCAAAAATTATACAACAGAGAAAATGGTATCATACCCCGTCGGCCTGCCGGACTGTCCCCCGGTGGTGACGAGCGTCATGGTCCCCGAGTCCGCTCTCTCCAAAAAAGGCCAGTGTCGCCGCTTAAATAACGCTTTTTCAGCGCCCACGGCAACAGGAACGTCTCCGAGCACCGGCTTACCCAGACAAGTCAGGCAGGTCGACGGTAACGATGTTCTACGAGCTTTTGTCATCGCGTGCATCCGGCCTCGCCACAAAACCAATACAAACAACAAATTCCAGAAACTGGCCGCGACGTGCACACACGCTCTTCATTTTTGGTGCCCCGTCTGCCGGAAGGCTCCCTGCGGTGTGCGGGCTCGTTTACTAGAGCACCCTTGTACAAAAGCAGTCGGAAAAGAAGAAAATAACAAGAAAACATTCTACGCGACGCGGTCCTCGCGACACCTCCCCCCTACGAAAAAGAGTGACCCACTCGTTTTACTTGCAAGACACGAAAAGAAGTACAAAAAACAATTATACATACAACAATTATGTGAAGTGCTCTTTTCAGAAAAGGTTATACATCTCTCTAAAGGGTGAATAACTTAAAACAACAAATGGAAAATCGCGAGACTCAAAAATCACTAAAGTTCACTCGCTGGCACTGTAATACAAGTCAGTATCAGTATCGTAAGCAGCGACATTTCGTTGTCCGTTGTTGCCGTTTGACAATGTCTTCCAATCGCTGTAAAGTTCAGTTTCAGAGTCAGAGCTCTCGCGCTGCTGCACTACATCACTGGTCCCTGATTCGCACACACCATGACGCAAACGAAGTTCTCGGTCCGCTCGCGAACCACACTCGCGCACATCACCAGTGACGTCGCACTCGCGCACAACACTGGGGTGTAATTCGTGGACATCACTCCCGGCACTGCGCTCGCGCACTTCACTTTGATGGAATTCGCGGTCATCACTGCACTCGCGCACATCACCACTTGGATCTCGCACCTCGTGATCGGCACCGGACTCATCGTCTGCGTCGTCGGCATCGGAACATGATCGAACATGGCAGGGCTTTAATCGCGCAACATTCACAACGTCACGTTTTTTTCCAGTTTGGTCTACCACCTCCCAGTCATTTTCGGCTACCCGGCGCACTAGACGGAATGGTCCGTGGTATCTGTGAAGAAGCTTCGTTGTCTTTCCTTTTGCTCGCGAGGGAGTCCATACGTACACCAAGTCCCCCTGACGATAAACAGCTAGCACTGCGTCGTTTAGCATCGTAGCTGCGTTTGTTCTTTTCTTGCTGGTGCCTTTCCCGTTCATTCACTAATTTTCGAGCCTGCCGCAGCCGGTGAGCCACTTTCATCGCATCCAGGGTGTAGTCGAATCCACGTTGTGCGCCCGACCCGACATCTACCGGCAGCGTGGGCTCGTGCCCGTGAAGAAGAAAGAAGGGAGTGAATCCGGTCGTCTCGTGGGTGGAAGAATTGTACGCAAAAAGAACGTACGGCAGAAATTCATCCCAGTCGCGGTGGTGCGAGGAAACGTACATGCTGAGCATGTCAGCCAACGTGCGGTTAAAACGCTCGCACAGCCCGTTGGCCTGTGGGTGGTATGCTGTTGGGGTGGCATGTTCGCTACCCACGAGCCGAAATATTTCCTCGGTCAAGTTGGCAACAAAATGCTGTCCTCGATCGCTTATCACTCTTTCCGGAGCACCATGACGCAGGACGATTTGCTCGACGAAAGCCCTTGCCGCCTCTGCGGCCGTGGCTGCCGGACACGCGACAGCTTCGACCCATTTTGTATGGTAGTCGGTAATCACGACGATATAGCGGTTTCCTGCTTTGGATTTGGTGAAAGGTCCAAGAAAGTCCATGCCCACTTGTTGAAACGGTCGACCCACAGGTGGGATTGGTTGGAGGTAACCGGCCGGCTTCCCTGGCGGTTGCTTTCGCGTCTGGCAGTCAGGGCAGGAGAGAACGTACTTGCTGACGTATGAGAACATCTTCGGCCAGAAATATCGGCAACGCACCCTCTCCCATGTACGCTTGACACCCAAGTGGCCTGCCGTGCAGCCGTCATGGCAGTGCCTTAATATCTCAGACCTCAAGCACTTGGGGACAACGAGGGCCGCGCGATCCTCCTCAAAGCCTTTCGCCCTCCGATACAGTACACCGTCGATCAACCGAAAACTCCGTGCCGTTCTTTTGGTCTTCCTGACAACGGGCGCATTCGGGTGTTCGAGGTGCTGTACAATGTCTCTAATCCATGGTTCTGCCCTCTGCTTTTTTCCAACATCCACCTGATCCAAAACCAGCAACGGTAAGGGGTTTTCTTCGCTTACTGGTGCGGGATCGTGAGGAAGGTGGGAAAGCGTGTCGGCATTTCCATTCTTGAGGCCAGGGCGGTGTCGCAACGTTATGTCGAACTCCTGAAGTAACAGCGACCATCGCATAAGGCGACCGTTCGGATTTCTCACTCTCATAAGCCAAGCTAGGCTAGCTTGGTCAGTCACGACCGTGAAATTAGCGCCAAAGAGGTATGGCCGAAACTGTCCGCAGGCGTACACGACTGCGAGGCATTCCTTTTCAGTTGTGCTGTAGTTCATCTCAGCCTTGTTGAGGTGGCGGCTCGCATAGGCAATGACTCTTTCTTGACCTTCAGTTTTCTGGACCAACACGGCGCCAATGCCGTAATCGCAGGCATCGGTGTGCACCTCTATCGGCTTTCCCGGCTCAAACTGACCTAGAACTGGGGCTGTGATCAGCTTTTCTTTGAGGGACTGCATCGCCGCTTCGCAGGCTGCATCCCACACGCAAGGAACATCTTTTTAGTTAAGTTGGTTAGAGGCCGAGAAATGTGAGAGAAGTCTTTGATGAACCGCCGATAGTAGTTACAGATTCCGAGAAAACTCTGTACACCTTTTTTGTTTCGCGGCTGGGAGAATCTCTCGATCGCTGCTACTTTGTCTGGGTCTGGCCGGATGCTTTCACCTGTGAGAATGTGTCCTAAATATTCTATTTCCTGGCGGGCGAAGCTGCATTTCTCGGGCTTCAGTCGCAAATTTGCCGCGTCCAATGCCGAAAACACACTTTCCAAATCTTGCAAATGGGTTGCCATGGTCTTGGAGAAAATTACGATGTCGTCCAAGTAGGCCAAACAAACCCTCCAGAGGAGACCGCTGAGGACTTTGTTAATCATTCTCTGGAATGTGGCGGGGGCGTTGCACAGGCCAAAAGGGACAACGTTGAATTCGTACAGGCCGGGTCCACAGGCAAACGCGGTCTTTGGCTTATCTTCCTCTTTGATGCCCACTTGCCAGTAGCCTGATGTTAGATCGAGTGTGGTGAAATATTTTGACCCCTGAAGCACGTCGAGAATGTCATCAATTCGCGGCAATGGGTGCACATCTTTCTTAGTCACTTCATTGACTCTTCGGAAGTCGACGCAGAAACGCCAAGTCCCATTTGGCTATTTAACGAGGACGACAGGTGATGACCAAGGACTGTGAGATTCTCTAATTATCCCATCGCGCAGCATCTCTTCGACCTGTTGCTCAATCTTTTGCCTTTCAAACGGGGAATGGCGATATGGGTGCTGATGAACTGGTCGAGAATCACCTGTGTCGATCACGTGTTCAGCGACGTGAGTTTGCCGGATGGGGTTATCATTGCTTGTAAATAGATGACGGTATTTCTCAATGAGCGACAGCAGCTCATCCCGTTCAGATTGCTGCAGGTTATCCCCAGTCTGTATGTCAAGCTCATGAGGCACTGGATCGTTTTCGGGAGCCGCTATTGCCAGCTGTGCGTCGTGAATAGATGAAGCCCATCCAAGCTTTGTTCCGCTGAGCAGATTTACTGGCGACATGGTGGGATTAGCAATACGAAGCAGGCCTCTCCCATGCTCGATCCTCGTCACTGTGCGCGCAACTTGGAGTCCACTTCTCAGCGTGCTGTTCGGCTCGGCGAGGTGGATTCCGTCCCTTGCAACTTTTACTTCAATGGCGACCTCTGTGCGAGGTGCAATGCGAATGTGCTCGTGGCACCGCACTGTAAGCACATCATTGTGTTCGGGGGCACTTGAGTCTACCCGTAGTCGAAAAACCTCGCCATTGAGTTGGAGCTCTTTCTTGTCAAAATCAATAAGAAGTCGCACTGTTTGACAAAAAGGGAGACCACCGAGCAGCTCGTACGGGCAATTCTTGACCACTAAAAACTTTTCTTGAACTTCGGTGGTGCCAAATTCAATATTTATTTCAACTTCACCATGAGGGGTGAGCAAGCCTCCGCCAATTCCTCTGATGAAAATGTCTTTTCTCGATTTGGATGCAGCGCATATTTTGTTGGCTAATTCTTCTGAGATGACATTTACGGATGAACCGGTATCAATTACGAGTTTTGTCTCTCTACCATTGGCTCGCGTGGGGACCACGAGAAGCTGACTTTCGGACAATGTGCCGATGGGGCGGCCGGGCTGGCCCCTTAGGCCCGGCCGTTCTCGTTTCCCGAAGGGTTATTCTGCCCGTCCTGATTGCCAAGGGGTTCCGCATGATCATTTCTGCCTCTGCCATTACGGAACCGTTGCCAGCACTGCCGTGCTTCGTGGCCGATGCGGCTGCAAATCTGGCATCGGGGACGCCCGTCGTTGGCACGGGATGTTCTCGGTGGCCAAGGCACTGGGGGGCGACGCATCTCGTCTTCAATGTTTCTTAGCCGGACCGATAACAAGGCGATGGAGTCTGCAATCACCTTTAAGTCTCCCTCGTGGTCGGCAGCCTGCCGCGGGCAACGCAGTTCTGCTGCGGCGCAGGTGGCGACACACGTAGGAGTAGGCTGTACTGCCGCGGCGGCGGATGCTATCCCTACCGGAGGCGCGATGTTTTGCATCCACGACCGCAATCCGGTAGGATAGTGGGTGTCGATCGGACGTGACCAAGAAGCAGGGCTCATCAAAGCTGCGTAATTTATGCGCTGTAAAATTTGGAGGAATGCGGCGCAGGTTTCCGGGTTTGCGATGATCATTTTTTCCTGTACATCCGGACGCAGACTGCGCATAAGGTGCCGCAACCGGTCATCTTCTGACATAGACGGGTTGGCTCTTGCACAAAGTTGTACGACGTCATGGTAGTACTGCTCTGGACGGCAGCTGTGTCCGGTTTTGTAGCCGCAAATGGGCGATCTCGACTGAGTGACGGCTAGTAAATGACGTTTTCAATGACGTCGCCCATTGTTCCCATGAATTAGGGGCACCCGTGAGAAGCTGAGTAGTGTGCCACTTCTTCGCATCGCCGTCTAAAGCCAAATATAAAAATTTATCTTTCGTGGCTTGGTCCCAGTTGTTGAGCGACGCGACATGTTCGTAGCAAAGAAGCCACTCGGAAACGGATTCCTCTGGCGCGCCTTTAAAGACTGGCGGTCCGACGAAAGGTTTTGCTTGGGGGGTAGCCATAGCAGAGAGAAAGGAAGGGGGTTCCGTCATAGTGGAGCAGTGCGAAGTAGTTTCCTGATGCTTATTGACTCGGGGCATAATTTTAGAGCGGGAATATCGCTACCGAGCAACCTCCACCACTTTGTAGCGAAACGTAGGGGCAGTTCATGTTAGACGCATCGGAAGGTCAGAAAGACGAAGAGGCGTGGGAGCCACTCCGCGCAGGCAAGGGATGAGGAGTCGACACGGTGAATTGGGAGAGCACTCATTGGGGGGTTTATTTAGCTAAGACATCTTGAAGTTGTAAAACACACAGGGCAAAAATTATACAACAGAGAAAATGGTATCATACCCCGTCGGCCTGCCGGACTGTCCCCCGGTGGTGACGAGCGTCATGGTCCCCGAGTCCGCTCTCTCCAAAAAAGGCCAGTGTCGCCGCTTAAATAACGCTTTTTCAGCGCCCACGGCAACAGGAACGTCTCCGAGCACCGGCTTACCCAGACAAGTCAGGCAGGTCGACGGTAACGATGTTCTACGAGCTTTTGTCATCGCGTGCATCCGGCCTCGCCACAAAACCAATACAAACAACAAATTCCAGAAACTGGCCGCGACGTGCACACACGCTCTTCATTTTTGGTGCCCCGTCTCCCGGAAGGCTCCCTGCGGTGTGCGGGCTCGTTTACTAGAGCACCCTTGTACAAAAGCAGTCGGAAAAGAAGAAAATAACAAGAAAACATTCTACGCGACGCGGTCCTCGCGACACTATAACCACATTAGAGAAGAGAAACTGTACCGTTGACAGTGCAACGAAAAATAAAAGTAGCGGTGGCGTCCTAAACTAAGATACACGATCAAGAGATGGCACTGCATGTACTATCATTATTATTGTTTAGATGCAACATGTTTGTTTTGTTTTTGACGCCTACGCCTTCTGGCCTTATTGAGAGCCCCTAGCAGGAAAATTTCAAACTAAAATATGGGGCTAGGTTAGTAGTTCCACTCTACGCGCAACTTGATGGAACGCGCCGCGGCTGGTTTTTTTCGCCACCTGTAGCGACTTGTGGAACGTCGAACCTTCCGGGGCCCCGAGATTTCGGTGTCGTCAAATTGACGTCAATTCCCTGTCAATCATTTTCAAACCGAGCGTGTCGTCTGCTACGCGGAGAACGATTCCCGAGGCCGCTCGCTCAGCGAACGATTTACGAACACTTTGCGAACAGCGGCCGCGGCAGCGGCTCCGCTTGGATTGAAACGGCGGCTGCGGCTGCGCAATGTTGCGTCGCAGAGGGAACTGGCGGTCCACTTGGGGGGCGATCGGAGATCGCTGAAATAGGACGCGGAGCAGCTGGAGGTTCGCGATGTATTTGAGGATTTGACAGGAAGTGAATTCCGGCGTCAATTTCGTCTGTCGAAGCGAACAGTACGTTGGCTGTGCGCCGAACTTGATCCCGAGAGAGAGAACAACTTTATTTTAGAAAAAAAAAGTCCTCACCGCCACCTCCTCTACTCGTCTGATAGCCTGGAGTTGTTTCTCCAGGGTTGAGTCGCGGGGGACGGCGTCCCACGCTTCAGGCGAGGGAGTACTCAGGAGATCGGAAATCGGGTGCCAAAGAGCCCGTGGAATGTCGACGGAGAGAAAAGAGCTGCGCATGTTGATGTTCTTTGCTACTGGAAGTTTCCAGCGCGCTGTCGGTGGTGAAGAGTTTGTCGGGCTTTCACAGTTGGGGTGCACCTCCAAAAATGCGAGAAGGAGCTCCCTCTGTCTCTGAGCACCCGCGGACCGAGATGCACGTTTTTGTGCGAGGACATGTCAGCAGCAGACGACGACACGAAATTTAGATACGACGCCACTTACGCGCACGCTTCTTGTTTTTCGCGCCCGCGACACCGCTTAGCGAACCAGCAGAGAAAGATATTGATGCTTAAGAGCGTGTTTACGTCAGATAAGAAGAAGGCACCGTTTTTAAAAGGAGCAGCTTTCTTAATTTCTCGGGAGAAACATTTTGGCTTTCAGAAGCAGACGACAAACGGAGTACGTCATCATCCGAGGAGCGCGCCGCTTCCCCATTGGCCGCGCCGGCCGCGCTCCTCCCATTCTCAAAGCATTGCTCAAAGCTATCGCGGACCACCCACTTTTTGACGTCAGTGTTCGGAAAGCGTTCTCGAGCGAACACCCGATCTCCGATAGCCCCCCAGGAAACGTCAGAGCAACGAGCCCATCAGCTAGCGAAAGATCGTGAATAGAGGCGCGCCCGGAGGCAACAGGAAACAGACGAGGTGCGCGATGCGCGAATTGTCACTGACCGAGAGGCTAAGCGAGCGTACCCGGCGGCTGAACAGACGCCCGAGGCTCGTGCCGAACCGCAGATGAACCGGGACTCATGTAGTGCGGCCGGTAGAAGACTATCGCGTCTTTCGACGACATTTGCAGCGAAGCACGGGGATACGCGGCCAATTTTTTTCCTTCTCTCTTTAAATAGTCCTCATGGCTTTTAAATCTACTTCAGGCAAATCGATCATACTATAGCAAAAACGGAAATTCATAGCCCAGTTCTCTGCCCCTTATGGCAAAAAGTCCATATTTTACTGTATAATTATTTTTGTCCATTATCTCTAGTGTTCTGCGACCAGTATTCTAGCCGCCTCTTACTTATTTCAATTGCGGGTATTCAGCCCGTTGTTCTCCCTAAAACCCAAGGTTTCATGTGGGGTGGTGCCCAAACGTACACCTGTCCGCATTCAATCGGAACATGCTCCGTCGTTTCCCTATCTTCCTCACAGCATGTGCATTTTCTCCTTCTTTACTGAATTTCGCTTTATAAATACGCGTTCTAAGGCATCCCGATCTAAGGCAGCCCGACCACTAAAGCGCTTCCTCCTGAATTATCATAACATGCCTCCTTCTTTATTTCGCTTTTGCCCTTTCGGTAGTTATTCAGAGTCGGGCTTTTGCCATCGCTGCCATCCAGTAAATCTTCTCCGCCTCTCTGACTTTTCCCTTTACGCTCTTTGTTGTCAGTTCTCTTAGAGCTGTATATTTACTGGTGAGCCTCCTAGTTCTCTTTCTCCACTGCGCGTCAACGCTCTTTCTATATAAATAGCGGAACACCTTCACTGCCCACCTACTCTCTTTCATATTCCTTAGCCTCTCTTCAAACTTTATTTTGCCCTGCACTTACTTCCCTCGCCTCAAAACTCGTCCATCCCATATCGCCCTTTACAGCCTCATTTGTCGTTTTCTCGTGAGAACCCAACGCGAGGTGTCCCACAGTTCTTTGATTCACATCCATCCCTTCCTGATTGTATCTCTGGCCTCATCCACACCACTGAGTTCCCAAATGTAAGCACCGGTACCATTACCCCTTTCCACAGACCCCTAAGCACCTCGTACCTATTGTGTCCCCATAACGCTCTGTGCTTCATTATTGCTGCGTTCCTCTTTCCCTTTGCTGCCAAGGCTTTTTCGTATACCTCCATGTATCTACCACCTTCATTACCCATAACCCAAGGTACTTGTATTCGCTTATTCTCGGTATTTCTTGACCCTGTATGGATAGCCTGGCCGTTGGGACCATTGAACACCATCAATCCACATTTTGTTACACTAAATCCTAGTCCTAGAGCCTCGCCTGGCTGTTGGGACCATTGAACACCATCAATGCACATTTTGTTACACCAAATCCTAGTCCTAGAGCCTCGCCTTCCTTTCCGCATATATTCACCAGCCCTTGTATATCATCTCTACTGTCTGCGAATAAGACAATATCGTCAGCATAAAATAAACCCGGAAGCATCTGCTCAATCATCAAGCCGCCCTATTTGTGTGACAGATTAAAACCAATGTTGCTATCTCCTAGCGCTTTTTCCATTCTAACCATGTACAGTGCTCATGAATAACAGCGGCGGCAAAGGACATCCCTGTCTCAGCCCCTTGCTAATATCAACGTTCTCTATGCTACTGATTCCTTCTCATTCTATGCAAACTGTATTTTCTCGATATATCTCCCTCAAAAGCTGTACATAATCGTCGCCTATGCCCATTCCTTCCAATACTTCCCGCACTATTTCCTGATTAACATTGTTATACGCTCCAGTGATGTCTAGAAAAGCCACATACAAGGGCCTGCTTTCTATTTTAGATATTTCTATACACTGAGTAAGAACAAATAGGTTATCGTCTAAACGCCTGTCTACTCGAAATCCATTCTGAAGTTCTCCCGAAACATTGTTATGTTCTGCCCACGCTTCCATTTTTAATTTTACTGCTTGCACAGCCATCCTGTATAGTACCGATGTAATGGTTAGCGGTCTATACGAGTGAATGTTATTCTTTTCCCCCCTTGCCTTTATAGATTAAGTTCATTCCGCTTTTTCGCCAAGTGTCCGGTATTTGCCTCTCCTGTAAGCATTTTTCTACGGCTTTCAATAGTGCTTCTTTAGTGTTTTGTCCTAATTCGTTAATGAGGTTAACGGGGACCCCATCTAAACCCGGAGCAGTGCGCTTTGCAATTTCCGTCGTCGTTTTATCCACCGAAGAAATCCCTTGGACGATCTTTTTAAACGAACCGGCTGTTACCTTCTGGATGTAACCCAACGCTTCGTACCCTTCCAATTGATTTCCTCTTTTATCAACAATATGTTTTTGCAATGTGGCAGTCTTTTTACCTAGCGCTTTTATGTGGTTCCAAAATATCCTAGGCGCGGCCTTCTTTTTGTCATGAATTTCTGTCACCCAGCGTTCGCTTTCACCTTTAATTTTTGTTTCGACCAATTTCTGTAGAATGGATCTTTTCTCTAAATATATTTCCCATCTTTCGTTGACTTCCACTTGCGGCCGCTTCTCCCTTTTTGCCTGCCTGTGCTTTACGTCGCTTTTCGATCGCTTCCCGGATTTCCTTGTTCCACCATCTTTTTCGCGTTCTCTTTCCTTTCCAGCAAACAGTTTTCTTCTCTTTTCTTATTTCTTTCGTCACTACACGTACTAGCTCACTGTACCCCCAGTCCTTGCCTGGTATTTTGCCTACTTCTGGCTAATCGTCAACGAGCACGCAGATAATGCTGCGAAACGTGCCCACGTAATTGGAGTGATGCAAGCCATCCCACTGTCAAGAACGGATGCAGTAAGAAAACTTCGCTCGCTTGCGCGTGATATGACTATAGCGCAGTGGAACACTCCTGGTCTTCTACATACCCGTCTACACCGCCTCGACCCATCACTACAACTTCGAGTTCCGCGTGGACTTAGCCGCTGTGAAACTACCGTACTTTGCCGCCTGTGGCTAGGCACATCATTCACAAGAAGTTTCGGCTGTCGCATTGGACTGGAAGACAGTGCTGCCTGTATTCACTGCGGCAGCGAGGAAGCGATTGTGCACGTCCTCTGCGATTGCCCTGGGTACTGCTCCCAGCGACAGACTCTCGCCACAGAATTGTCACGCCTTGATGGTCGACCGCTGTCCGAGCAAACCATATTGGAATGCTGGACAGACAGTGTCTCGCAGCAGAAAGCCACGAAGGCTGTGCTCAAGTTTTTGCGCGCAACGGGCCTCGTGAACCGTCTCTGACACATGCCGTGCTTGTGTGTGTGCGCGATTTGACCTCTCTCTCTTTCTTTCTTTATTCTTTTTCTATCCCTTTCTGTCTCCCTTCACCCCTTCCCCAGTGCAGGGTAGCAAACTGGATACTTTCCTTTCCGGTTAACCTCCCTGCCTTCCGCCCATCATCTCTCTCTCTCTCTCTCTTGCCTACTTCTTCCTCTACTCTTGCGGCTATATTTGTTATTTGTTTGTCGTTTAAATACGAGCTGCCAAACTTTGATTCCGCGTTATTATTTTCAGTTTTATATCCCAGTTGTAATGTTATGCGTTTCTGATCACTACCCAAGCTGTTCATCCCGTCCTCGTCTATTCTCATTTCAATCAGTTTTTCATAGATTCCTTCTGTCATAAGACAATAATCAATGTTCGACTGCCTGTTTCTGACCTCCCATGTGATCTGTCCATCACACTTGGGCCCCGTGGTAACTATCACAAGACTATGTTGCTCGCAGAGATCGAGCAATAACCTCCCATTTGTGTCTGTATATCCGTCAAGGTCGTGGATGTGGGCATTCATATCCCCTTGGAGGATGATTTCGACCCCATGACCAAATTCTTTAATATCGGTGTTTATGCAATTCCTTATCTCCAGATTGTTTTCCTTACAGTTATTTCCCGTCCACATGTAAGCTACACCTAGCCATGTTTTCTTTCCACCTACCGTGCCCCGAACCCAAAATTGCTCTGAACGCGTTTGTTTTACTCTCTCCCATTTGGCTCCGCTATGAATGAGGATTCCAACACCCCCACCTTTTCTTTCTGATATGATCCTGTTGCACCCTTCCCAAACATAATTGTCAATACGTGGTGGCTCTTCCAGGTCTCTAAGGTGTGTTTCTGTAACCGCATAGACGCCTATCTTTTTTTTTAACTGTTCCTCAATCTCTAACCATTTTGCCTTTTTGTCTGCAACCCTGCATGTTTATGTAACTAATTGCTACACGCGCCTTCTCTGTTTGCTTCTTTTTACCTTTTTTTTTTCTGGCATTTCTCAGCGCTACCTGCCGGAAAATCCCCCTGGTTGTTTCCTTTGTTGCTTGCTACCCCGGACTCCGAAGGTCCCGCGTGCCCCCCCAGAAAAGCTACTGCATGTCCTGCAAGCCGCCAACCCACCTCATGACCAAGCCTCCTGTCGAAGTGAATTATGTCTCTTTGGAAACCCCTTGACCTATGCACCTCTGTTTATTTTCACTACTGCGGAACCCTTCTCTAGACTCTCTTTGTTTGCATCGACAACCGCTCTTTGCACGTTGCCGTCACGCACTGGTATTTCCGGTACGGTGCGCACTACTACCTGCACCTGGGGGGAGATGGCGCGCATGTCGTCGACGCCTTTTGCCAAGGTCGTCGCTAATCCTCAAGATACCTTGTTGAGGACGTCGTTTAGTCCCGCTGCAATCATCACGACGTTGCGTCCGTGAGCCCCAGATGTGAGCTTTTCTCTTGCTTGCCTCATGACTGACCCCAGCCTGTCCTGGGAACGTTCCTATCAATACTCGTTTGTTGCCTTTCACCCTCTCTTTGAGTGCCTCAGCGCATCGAACTAAATTGGAATCACTGGCTATGATAACCAAAAACACCGCGTGTTGCGTGTCACGTGTGACACACCGCGTGTCGCGCCATCTGGTGTCTACGAATGAAACGAATTTTTGGGGCTCACGCTTAGCACTTACGCTTAGCACTCTCAAAATCGGCAAGTTTTCTGAATAACGACTGCAAGATCTCGCGCATACTTTGTCTCTTTTGGTACATAAGATTAAGAGAAGGGTCATTTTAAAGTTCGTTTCTTGCCGCCGGTGTTAACAGCAAGCAACTAGTGCGAATTAGAATTGAAGCGGGTGCTTTGGTTGCCACAATGTTGTTGCGAAATCACTGGCGACTCAACGGCCGTTCAAAACTGCCGTGTAGCAGCGCCAGAACTTATTTTGAGTCGACCGAGTTGTGAGCTTTTCGAAAGCCATCGACTCGGAGGCCTTCCAATGTGCCCATCTGACACATGTATTCGTGTCTTTGTGAGCCGCGACTGTGCACTTAAAGGTATGTGCCTCACGAGCTAGTGCGCTGTCTCCTAGCATGCTGTTTCTTGCGAGCTAGAGCGACCAGTTGGCTTTATTTTTTCCGGTGCTACACCGGTGGCCGCTTCTTGTGGTCCAGTCATCTTCAAAACTAATTTTACGCCATCGATCCCTTGCTATTCTGAATTTCGTAATAGCTTGGTGACGTACAGCAAATACAGTTTCCAGTCCCCCGAGCACAATATCGCGGCGCGGGCACTTGCAACATTACAATGTACACCCGTTGACAAAATAAGTCGGGACGTGCGAGCGACGACCGCAATCAGATAAAACTGCATCGCCGCGCCATCTGACGTGGAGAGTGCGCATGCGCGTCCTTTCAATTTCGCAGCCATATCTTTTTACTCTCTTGCAGCGTACCAGTGATTACATGCAGCGTTTCGTGCTAGGCGTCGCTTTCTTCATTCCGTGACGCGCTCAGTTCAACGGGGGCACGGTGGCGGTGAAGTGTACGCGGCTCGCTTCACAGACAACGCAGAGCAGCCGAACTTTTCGTTTAACGCGCTGGTGTTAAAAGCTCCTTTCGCAGAAATTCCGGTGTCGGTGTCTACGTAAGCGTCGTTGGTAGTGGGCGAAAAATCTGCGCGTTCTGCGTGGCAAAAATGTGTTCAATGTTACGCGCACAGGCTTTCTTTTCCTCACGGCACGTTGAGGCTAATTATGGAGAAGGCGATGCCAAGTAATCTCGATCAGGTTCTCGTGTTCTACTCTTGGGCGCGAATCTCAAGCGTCCTTCTCGTTTTATCGTGGTTCGAAGAGCTCTCACTTAGAGTACAGAGAAGCAGGGAACGTCTACTCATTCATGAACACGCTTTGTTCTTTTCAGCTGTCACTCAGCTTTTTTGAGTTCATCGCTGCTCTCACGTGTTTTCGTAACTTTCTGCAGCCACGCGGAACGCCTTGTGATTTACATGCTCTCTATAGAGGATATCGCAAGCTCCGAAGAAGCGTGATTACAGCTAATAGTTACGAAGACTTGCATCGTTTGGTATCCTGTCGGAAAACTTGCCGATCAGTGTCTGAGCGTGACCACGCACGTGATGCAACAGTTTCACTGTATTTAATGACAACTCAATACGGCATCAAGTGTTTAAGCTGGCAAATTTCCTGTTCACGAACACATGTTTCTCAATAAAAAATTGCATGGCACACCTATCCCCACTGAAACGCCGATTAAAAACTGTAGTTATCAAAAGCCAGCCAGAGCGACCATAGATTTATCTACACAGTCGATGAGCTGATTTTCAGTGGTTCGACTAGAATACTGCTGTCACGCCATTCCCTTATCTTCACCCGTCCGTCATGCGTTCGGGAAGTCCATTCGCCTCTTTTTTATTTGTTGCATGTGCAAGGTGATCTGCCTTCATCTTGTTATATTATGTTTATAAACTGAAGCATTCTTTAGGCTCAACGCCTTTTCGTTTTCGATGCCCTCGTTCGTGTTTCACTATCACATGGTACGCTTCAACTAAAACGACCGTGCAGAGAAGAGAATTAATGACGTGTGTGGCACCGGTTTGCCACTGAGACAAGATATGCAATCTCTTTAATCAGGGCGCAGCGAGTCGCATACACTTCACCGCCACCGTGCCCCCGCCGAATTGAGCGCGTCACGGATTGAAGAAAGAAAGCGACGCCTAGCGCAAAACGCTACATGTAATCACTAGTCCGCTGCAAGCGAGTAAAAATATATGTCTGTGAGATTGAAAGGACGCGCACGCGCACTTTCCACGTCAGATGGCGCGGCGATGCAGTTTTATCTGATTGCGGTCGTCGCTCGCACGTCCCGACTTATTTTGTCAACAGGTGTACATATTTGTAAATAAATTCTTGACTAGTTTTATTTATTCATTTTCGTTTCTATCTATTTGTAATCTAGGTTTGTTTTTATTCTACTAAAACGACTACAAACGTGTCTAAAAGGCTTGTGCTGTGAAATTTTCTTTCGCAATATCGAGGATAGGACATGGAGGACAAAAAAAAAAAAAAATGCGACCGAAGCGCTGCCAAACTGATGACGTCGTCTCGGCGGCTCGCGTATATGGCCATAGCAACCAATGCTCCATCGCTGATTGGTCACATCACCGCCGGCTGCCGGAAAATTTTGTCCGGCAGCCGGCGGCGATGGCGGTTTCCCGCTTCAACGGTTATAAACGAATACGCAGAGCTTTGTCACGTCAGTTCAATGCCTTATCTTCAAGTTTCAAACAAGCGTCTAAACAGAGTTGCAAAAACTGAACGGCACCCAACCACCCGGCAAGTTCGTCAATACGCAAGCGCAAGCTGGTCCGACAGGAAGCAGTAAGTCATCCCCGGGTTGCGCTCCTACTGGAACTTCATAGAACCACACGCTGGATGTGGAATGGTTCTACGCACCAACCACATCGTTATACCTCCCAAGATGCGTGGTGACATTCGTTCTTCTCTGCACGCTGCGCACGCGGGAGCCGAAAAAATGAACGCCTCTGCTCATCTTTTCTGGACAGGCATAAATGGAGAAATAGAAGAAATTTCACGATGATGTCCCTTATGCGAGCGGTATAAGCCTAGAAATGCCAGGATGCCGTTGCAGAGCAAGTTTACCGTCGGAAGTCCTTGGCATGGACCTCTGCCACCTGAACGGTAACGAGTACTAGGTTAATTGTAGTCTGCTATTATTCATTTTTCTTTGAAATCAACGCCCTACAGTCTTCTTCGGCGAGAACTGTCATCTCGGTCTTCGCGGATTTCTTTGCTACGCAGGTTTTTCCGAACAAACTCTGCACTGAAAACGGGCCACCGTTCAGAACAGTTCCAAGACTTGATGCGTAATACTGGCTTGAATCGTGTTCGGTTAAGTTCGTACCAAGCCGGCTCAAACAGCATGGCTGAGCGAGTGGTGCAGGAGGCCAAGGAACTCCTAAATAAGTGTTCGTTTGGGCCAATGAGAGAAGCGGAGGAAATTAGATAGATAGATAGATAGATAGATAGATAGATAGATAGATAGATAGATAGATAGATAGATAGATAGATAGATAGATAGATAGATAGATAGATAGATGACGAAATTAACATCACAAACGCAATAAGGAGTATACATTACTCCTTGATTACTACTTGCCGTAAGACGCAAACTGTACACTACTAACCTCCACACAAATCTTTTTAGCTGGTCGATGTAAATTTGATGACGACTTAACACTTTGAACTCCCTTCCTATAAGAATGAACATGATACTATGCATTCACCAAGAAAGTTTGCGTGTGTCTGCTGGGGTGTATGATTGCGTGTTTATACTGTTATATAGATATGTGTGTATGTATCTGTGTGCCTGATACCTATCTATTTCCATTTCGTCTTCACACATCCACTCCGGCATAAGAAATTATGGATTGCATTATACTCATTACACATCACAACCGCGATTTCTTACAACCAACAATTTTTTTTTTGTCATATGCGCGTACATCGCAAGGAAAAATGCGTCTGTGTACGGGACCACGTGGAAAATTTCATGAATTTCTTTTACCCTAACTCGTACAACTGTCGGGCAGTGCGCGAAACTAGGCACGCGGCCGCATACCTGCGCGAACGGAGAAGGGAAACGCCTCGCTAACACACGATTTCCACGCGCGCCGACCTTGCTTGCAGAGCAGTTTTAAAAACCGTGACGTCCTGGATGTCGCGATCAGCAAAACTAGAATATCGCGGACATTTTGAGACCAAGTACCGTACAAAATAGTAACGCAGGTATAAGGTATCGCGCATGAAAGGCTTTGAAAGAATGTACGTTTAACGAGGCGAAGCCGCTGCAACCGGGACCGTCAAGGGTCGCAGGTTCGACGCCCAATCCCCCCCCCCCCCCCCTCTTTTTTTTTTTTTTAAATACTCCTCGAGATTACGTCGGTAGGGGGGCCTGGCGACGGTTGGGGTATGTGAAAGGCTTTCAGTCATTCAACTGCCGTTTACGACTCACTCCTACACCAGAACAGGAATTGGCCTCCCTGGTGAAGTACTTGGCCACCACCTCCCACACGATGTCTACAATTAAACCCACGCCCTCAGTGTCCAGCAGCTGCAGAACATCTGTCCACGGCGGCGGTCAGCTCTGTGAAGCAGCAGAGGGCGGTAACAATCACTGGACCCGGACAGGCCGCCACTGGAAACTAAACATTGGAACGTTCAATGCAAGATCCCTCTCCAGCGAAGCTAGACTAGCAGAACTACTCGAGGAACTAGAGGGAGTTAGTTGGGACGTCATTGGCCTTAGCGAAGTTAGGAGAACAGGTGAAGCTTACATAGTCTTAAACAATGGGCATGTCCTCTGCTATAGAGGATTACCCGAAAAGAGGGAATATGGCGTGGGGTTCCTAATTCACAAAGATATAGCGGGCAACGTAGATGAATTCTACAGCATTAACGAAAGGGTTGCATGCGTCGTAATAAAACTAAATAAGCGGTATAAACTTAAGATAATCCAGGGATATGCGCCAACAACGAGCTACGACGACGAACAAGTAGAGCAGTTCTACGAGGATATCGAATTTGCAATAAGGAAAGTACAGACACAATACACAGTAGTCATGGGGGATTTCAACGCAAAAGTAGGACAAAACAAAGTGGAGAGCAGGCGATTGGCAACTACGGCGTCGGCCGTAGGAATAACAGTGGGGAAATGCTAGTACAATTTGCCGAAAGAAACCGACTCCGAATAATGAACACGTTTTTCAAGAAACACAAGAATAGGAAGTGGACGTGGAAAAGCCCTAACGGGGAAACAAAGAATGAAATCGACTTTATAATGTGCGAACAACCAGGTATAATTCAAGACACAGAAGTAGTGGGGAAGATAAAATGCAGCGATCACAGACTAGTAAGGGCAAAGATTGTACTTAACATAAAGAAAACAAGAACTAAATTATTTACTAGAAAAAAATGTAATTTAGAGGTAATCAGATCCAAGAACGAAGAATTTAAAGTAGCCCTAAGCAACAAGTTCGAGGCCTTAGACGAAAACGGTGACGATGTAGAGGAAATGAACAAAACCATAACGAAAACAATCCTTGAAACAGCGATAGAAGTCGGGGGTACAACAACTAAGCAAACAACAAGTAAGTTGTCCCAATCTACCAAGGACCTAATAAAAAAACGCCAACAAATGAAAGTAACTTCGCCAAAAGATAAGATTGAATTCGCAGAACTATCAAAATTAATCAATAAAGCCAGGCAAAGAGATGTAAGAAACTTTAACACGAGAGAAATAGAGAAAGCTGTAGAGAAAGGCACCAGCATTAAAACGGTCAAAAAGAAACTGCACTTAGGGCAAAACAAAATGCATGCGCTAAAGGATAAACAAGGTAACGTTATCAACAGTTTCAACGAAATAGTAAAAGTAGCAGAAGATTTCTACTCTGCACTGTACAGTTCTCAGACAGACCATACAACCTTAATAGAAATAGAATCTGAGGAGGACAATGAAATTCGATGTATAACAGCTGACGAAGTCAAAAAAGGTGTCAAAGGCATGTCCCGCGGTAAAGCAGCTGGTGAAGATGGTATAACAGCCGACTTGATTAAAGACGGAGGAGATATTATACTTGAAAAACTTGCATCGCTCTTCACGAAATGTGTCAAGACGTGTAACATACCACGGAGTTGGAAAAATGCGAATATAATCCTTATCCACAAGAAAGGTGACATAAAGGAGTTAAAGAATTATTGACCAATTAGCCTACTCCCAGTAATATACAAGCTATTTACAAAAGTAATTTCTACGAGGATAAGAGAAACACTCGACTTTAATCAACCGAGAGAACAAGCTGGTTTTAGGAAAGGTTACTCGACAATGGACCACAGCCACGCTATCAACCTAGTAATTGAGAAATACGCGGAATATAACAAACCTCTTAGTTATGTTTTTCTTGTTCGTTTTCTCCTTGATGTGGATTGAAGTCCCGTCAAGAAGATGATCGACGTCGATGAAGCAGGAGGCACGTTGGAGGTAATGAACTTGAAGGTATATTGTAGCAAAATATTTACAGTCATATGTACATCTTGCCGAAGCACACTGATGATAACATAGACATCAACAGCGTCTTACTCTTCTACTTAACTTTTCTTAAGTTAGAGCCTAGAACACTGTTACTACATACAACGAACTTAGTCTCACTGTTCGACCACAAAGTGGTTACGGCCCAGACAGAAGTTGCATCGTACGGAGTCTTACTGATCGATCAGTTAAGTGATTACAGCCTAGACTGAAGGGAAACGAATCCCGTCCAGTCTTTAGTACCTTGCGGTAACAAAGATAAAGGGGAGGTGGCCACTGCTGGTCCGCCTCAACCTTCTGTCATCCAATCTGGTTATCCTCAGATTAAGCCACTCCCTAGTGGGCTGTCCCTAATCCCGACAGCAGCGTCTTTACAGTTTAAACAGGCATTTTGGCATTCTTTCCCATCATGGCTCTCCCTCTCCTTATCCCACGCTCTCAGATATTCTCACAATCGAAATATCGGTATCGTAGCAGCCCTGCGGCATTCGGGCCATCTCCCACGCTCATCCAGTCGAACCCTGTCGTTCCAGGAAACACAGCGTGTCTTCGCCCTTCCCGCAGTTCGGACAGTGCACTGGCTGCGACTCAACCCCTTGTTCCAGTCGGCGCGCCGAGAGCGCATGCCGGTCGTTAAAGAATTGGTTGGGCCAGGCGCATTGTCGCTTCGAGCGACGGCGCACTTCTCATGCATTGTCCTCCTACGCGTCCGAGCTGCTCTTCCCCGAAACGGCCACTGAGAGGACAGTAGTACGGTCGCGCAGCCGCGACCCCCCCCCCCCCCCCCCGAGCGACGTTCAGCGAAAGGGAAGGGTCTCGTACCAGGAACCCCTGGGGGCCAGCGTGGGAGACCAGCCGCTCAATGGGAGCAGTTTGCTTTCCATTGATAATTGCTGTCCAAGACCATGCAGAGAGAGAGCCGAGAAAGAAGCTTTGTATAGCGTACGGTGCTACGCCGTCGCTTCTGCACGATCGCCTTATGAGCGGCAACATAACACGTCCCCCCTTAAGAGTACGCTGGGCTGTTCTACGCTCAGTGGTACGATAAATCACTGCCGCGATTAGGTCACTGGACTTTCTAAGCATACAACAGCATACACAAACATCAAACACAATTGCGAGACAACACGACAGGAGAATACAAGAAACGAAAACAAATACATGCTAAACGATCAAGCACACCATTGCTGCTTCAAGCAGTAAGATCACTAGTGTCTGTTTCTTGGATTGTCAATCACACAGTCCACAATATACAGCAGCGAGTGGGCAGGAACATTCACGTTCCCCCCTCAGTTGGCATGGCACTGTTATTCTGATGGCTTCCACAAACTTTTCTGGAGCCTCGATAATGCATCCGCATTCCCGTTACATATACCCTTCCGATGTTGTACCGAGACATGATATCGCTGTAAAGCCAGCGCCCATCTTGTCAATTTCGCCCCGTGCGGAGTAGAAGTTGTAAGGTACGACAGCGGATTGTGGTCGGAAACGACGTTTACTATGGCACCGAAAAGCCAGTAGTCAAACTTCTTTAAGGCCCATATTATTGCGAACGCTTCCCTCTCAATTGTCGACCAACGCATCTGGGTCGGTGAGAAGCGGTGGCTTGCAAAGGCGATAGGCCTCTCTTCTCCCTCAGCTGACATTTGCGCCAAACATGCTCCCGCCGCCGTAGCTGAGGCGTCTGTGAAAAGCCAGTAGGGCTGAGATGGCTCTGGGGTGTTTAGCGCCACGGCCTCGCACAAAGATTGTTTGAGCATCTCAAATGCTGCCTGAGCTTCCTCCGGCCAGGGTATCTTATTAGGTACCGCTTTCTTTGTTAACAGCGTGAGCGGGCTCGTCACCTCTGCATATCCTCGGACGTACTCGCGATAGTAACCGCACAGTCCTAACAGGCTGCGTAGTTCCTTTTTGGTGCGCGGTGGTACCAGGTTCTTAATCGCTGCTATTTTTTCAGGGTCTGGTGCGTGTGTCCCTGAACCGACAATATGCCCCAGGTAATGTATATGGGAACGCGCAATCTGACACTTCTCCGGACTGGCTTTCAGTCCCGCCTTCTCTAAGACATTAAGAATAATGTCGAGATGCTTTAAGTGCTCCTCCCAAGTGCTAGAAAAAATAGCAATATCATCAAGGTATGCCGTGGCATACATTTGATGTTGCGACAAGAGTTTATTCACCATTCTTTGAAAGGTTGCCGCGGAATTTTTTAGCCCGAAAGGCATCACTTTCCATGCGTACTGACCGTCGTGCGTTACAAACGCGGTGAATTTCTGACTCTTCTCTTCCATCGGTACCTGCCAGTACCCGCGCCTAAGGTCCACTACCGTAATGAACTGCGCTCTGCCTACTCGGAAAATCAATTCCTGAGGATTCATCATAGGGAACGCATCCGCTTTGGTGACGGCATTTAACGCCCTGTAGTCCACACACATGCGGATAGTCCCATCCTTCTTTCCGACGCATACTACCGGGTGTGCAAGCTCACTCTCTGTGGGGTAGATCAACTTCCAAGTCAAAAGTTCGTCAACTTGCCGGCTGACTTCCTTCTTTAATAGTTCCGGCACCCGATAAGGAAACACCTTTTTTGGCTGGTGGCCCGGTTCTATTTCTATCCTATGTTCGTCTACCTTCGCTATACCCGGGGTGCCGTCAAAGAGTGTGCAATGTCTTTGGAACACCGCCTGTATTTCCGCCTGCGCGTCAGCATCAAGGTGAGCAACCTTCTCGCTCGTTAGCACTAGCTCTTCCCGCTTTATAGTGGTTGGTTGTGGAGCATATTCCACCTCCCCAAAATCATGGTCCTCATCGAAGACTACCCCAATATGACTGACCCTTGTATAGTAAGGTCGAATGTTGTTGGCGTGGACACTTTTCACCTTTCCCTCAGATGTTTCAACGCGGTAAGAGTGTTCGCGCTCACGTCCAACCACTGTGAATGGGCCTAGCCATTTAGGTGACATCTTACAATTCCGATCATTGTCGAAAACCACAACCTGGTCGCCAACGTTAAAAGCTTTGAGCCTGGTGCTGCGATTATAGGCACTGGCGTAACTCTCCTGATGAGTTGCACTAGTTAGCTCAGCAATATTAGCGGCCGTCTCGAGCTGCTCCTTAAGTTGCTGTAAATACTTAGCGGGGCTTTCTCTCAATGTTGCGGGCACCGGCATTTCTCCCGTCCACGTCCTCTGCAGTATTAGAAGCGGTCCCGTGGGATTCCTTCCATACAATAGACGAAACGGAGCTACTCCGGTTACCTCATGGGGAACTTCCCGATAAGCCCATAAAACCATTGGGATCAATTTGTCCCAATTCTTGGAGTCTCTCTGAATGACATGATACAACATGTTTTTCAGTACTCGGTTCCACCTCTCTACAACTCCATTACTCTCTGGGTGTTCTGGGGTTGAGAACCTTGGCGTGCAACCTAATTTCTCCATCATCGTTTGCGTGAGCTGAGATTTGAAATTAGTGCCCTGATCGGAGCAGATCATCTCCGGAACGCCTGTGCGACTGAATATCTCAATCAGTGCATCACAAGTCGCCTTAGCGGTCAAAGAGCGCAGTGGAACCACCTCCGGCCACCTCGTGCAAAGGTCCACTAAGCACAGCGCGTACTTATGCCCTCTCGCTGACGGTGTGTCGAGGGGTCCGATCACATCTACATTGACAACTTGGAAAGGGTGCTCGGGTCTAGTGAGCGGAGTTATAGGCACTTTATCTGTGCGACGCCTGTCTGACCGAATTTGACATTCATGGCACGAACGACAATGCTCTAATATCTCCTTCGCCATACCTGGCCAAAAAAAATTATACCTAATGCGAGCTCTTGTTTTCTTTGGCCCCAGGTGCCCCCCGCATAGCGACTCATGGGCTAAGTGCATCACCTCAGTGCGCTTATCTTTGGGGACAACTAGCTGACTCACTCGAGTGCCTGCTATTGAGTCGCAGTGATATAACAGTCCGTCTGAAATGAACATGCCGGATTTCCCACTACGCGCATCTTCCCAACATTTCTTTAGCGTAGTGTCACCCAACTGCACTTTGCGGAACTCTTCTCTCTGGCCTAATGATGCCTCCCTTTCTTCATCAATTTGCGCATCTTCGCCGGAAACGTCTTTCTTCTCCAAAGTAAGATTGCATGCCACGACCTTTGGTTTCTCTACTGCTTGTTCTGCCTCGGGAGCAGGCTCGGCCGGTGCTCGACAGGGTGCCAGAGGGCTGCTGGCCTTCGACAAAAGTTTCCAATCTTCCTCGGTCAACAAACAATCTGTGCCCTCGACGAGCTCATCAGTTAACGCGCATAGTAGGTCGACGCTCTGAGGTTCCGTAACCTCTCGCGGGCTATTTAATTTGACCGGCAACGTAGCTAGCCTTGCCTCGATAGTTTTACCAAAAGCAGACACCAATCTCACCTTGCCAGACGGCTCTACTAAACTTCTCGGAAGCAGACTCTCCCGAAAGACAGTTATTTCACTCCCTGTATCCAAAATTGCATCTGCGGATATACCTGCACATGATACGGGAATTAACTGCAGTTTATTTGTGCCTTCACCCTCGTGTTTCAGAGACTTCACCTTTGCGCTAAGTACTCCATCAGGTATTTCAGTTTCCGTCTCGTGGGATAACGTTACCTTTTGGACCTTCCGCTCTGGCTCGGTAGCCTTCTTCGGGTTGCTCTCCTTATCACTAGACTTCGGGCACTCTTTAGCGAAATGGCCTGAGCCGTGACATAAGTGGCACTTCAGAGCCCCTTTCTCTACTCGTGTCGCCGGCTTCTGCCCCATTTCTACAGTTGGTTGCTTTGAAGCACGCCCTTTTCCTTTCGCTTGTTCGAAAGTTTGCAGCACTTTAGCGATCTCAGTTGGCCTAAGCCATCCCTCGCCTTCTCTTAGTCTCACATACTCAAGACCCTCCGTGCTAAGGCCCGATTTTATGCGGTCAGCAACCATGAGTTCTGCCATCACTTCTAACGTGTCGGCCTCTCTCACTTGGAGGTAGTAGGAGAAATAAGTTTTCACGCGGGACGCGAACTGCGCCCACGTCTCTTCCTTCCGCTTTACCGCTCTTTCGAACCTCTGCAGATACTCTGCCGGAGAAAGCTTCAGTTCCGTCAGTACTGCTGCTTTAACTGCCTCGTAATCTGCACTCTCTTCAGAGTTGAGGTTACGCAGTAAGTAACGAACTCGTTCCGTTAGTGCTGGTATAACCAAATGCACGCGACTCTCATACGGTACTTGGTAAGTAGCAAATAGTTTTTCTACTTCCTCAAACCATAATGGCACATCCGCGTCACTCGGCAGGCGGAACCCTTTCAGCACTTTTGCACATTGCTGGACAGAATCGAAACACCGTCGCCCCCGATCGCCCGTCTCCGACCCAGAGTTGGACAACGTGCCATTGAGACGTTCCGCGTTCATTCTGGTTTGCAATAGCTTTTCATACTCAATCTGGAGATTGAGCTTTTGAATTTCAAGTTCGAGCGTTCTCGTTTCACTTGAATTCGGCAAAACCTGAGATACCAGCTGCATCGATTCTTGCCTCTGAGTAGGCACTCTCGCCTCATTTGACTGATCAGAATTTAGAATACCATGGTTTGATGGCTCTCGACTCCGATCCACTGCTACCGCACTCACACCTTCATCTCCATTAGACTCCATTGTTTCAGCACCCCCGCGTGTTCTCACCATGTGCTCTACACATAAACTGCCATGCCAACTAGAGAAAAACGCAAGAAATCCTGCTCACCCTTTGCTGTATGCACTGTCGTTCCTGGATCTCTTCCACGGTGCCGGAGTTGGCTGCTGTGGGATCGTCTCGACGTTGCCGCTGGTGGCTGACGGATGCCTTGCCCCTCGGTCTCCTCGGCACTGGTCCAGTGTATGTTGCTGTAGAGCTTCGCCGATCCCTGTCCGACTGCGCCAGTTATGTTTTTCTTGTTCGTTTTCTCCTTGATGTGGATTGAAGTCCCGTCAAGAAGATGATCGACGTCGATGAAGCAGGAGGCACGTTGGAGGTAATGAACTTGAAGGTATATTGTAGCAAAATATTTACAGTCATATGTACATCTTGCCGAAGCACACTGATGATAACATAGACATCAACAGCGTCTTACTCTTCTACTTAACTTTTCTTAAGTTAGAGCCTAGAACACTGTTACTACATACAACGAACTTAGTCTCACTGTTCGACCACAAAGTGGTTACGGCCCAGACAGAAGTTGCATCGTACGGAGTCTTACTGATCGATCAGTTAAGTGATTACAGCCTAGACTGAAGGGAAACGAATCCCGTCCAGTCTTTAGTACCTTGCGGTAACAAAGATAAAGGGGAGGTGGCCACTGCTGGTCCGCCTCAACCTTCTGTCATCCAATCTGGTTATCCTCAGATTAAGCCACTCCCTAGTGGGCTGTCCCTAATCCCGACAGCAGCGTCTTTACAGTTTAAACAGGCATTTTGGCATTCTTTCCCATCATGGCTCTCCCTCTCCTTATCCCACGCTCTCAGATATTCTCACAATCGAAATATCGGTATCGTAGCAGCCCTGCGGCATTCGGGCCATCTCCCACGCTCATCCAGTCGAACCCTGTCGTTCCAGGAAACACAGCGTGTCTTCGCCCTTCCCGCAGTTCGGACAGTGCACTGGCTGCGACTCAACCCCTTGTTCCAGTCGGCGCGCCGAGAGCGCATGCCGGTCGTTAAAGAATTGGTTGGGCCAGGCGCATTGTCGCTTCGAGCGACGGCGCACTTCTCATGCATTGTCCTCCTACGCGTCCGAGCTGCTCTTCCCCGAAACGGCCACTGAGAGGACAGTAGTACGGTCGCGCAGCCGCGACCCCCCCCCCCCCCCCGAGCGACGTTCAGCGAAAGGGAAGGGTCTCGTACCAGGAACCCCTGGGGGCCAGCGTGGGAGACCAGCCGCTCAATGGGAGCAGTTTGCTTTCCATTGATAATTGCTGTCCAAGACCATGCAGAGAGAGAGCCGAGAAAGAAGCTTTGTATAGCGTACGGTGCTACGCCGTCGCTTCTGCACGATCGCCTTATGAGCGGCAACATAACACTCTTTATATGGCGTTTATCGACTACGAGAAAGCATTTGACTCGATAGAAATACAAGCAGTTCTAGAAGCTCTACGTAGACAAGGGGTGCCTGACATATACGTGAAAACCATCAACAACATATACAAAGATTGCACCGCCACACTACTCCTACATGAGAAAAGCAGAGAAATCCCGATCGGGAGAGGCGTGAGACAGGGAGATACGATATCCCCGATGCTATTCACTGCATGTTTAGAGGAAATCTTTAAACGTCTAGACTGGGAAGACAAGGGAATTCGAATAGACGGAGAATATCTCAGCAATTTAAGATTCGCAGACGACATTGTGCTATTTAGCAATGATGGAGACGAACTACAAAACATGATTGATGACCTGAACAGGGAAAGTATTAAAATTGGATTAAGAATGAATAGGCAAAAGACCAAAGTTATGCTCAATAGCCTAGCTAAGGAACAGAAATTTAAAATCAACAATGAACCCTTACAATGTGTAAACGAATACGTATACCTGGGACAGTTAATAACAGGAACTCCTAACCATGAAAAAGAAATTCTCCGTAGAATAAGGTTGGGCTGGAGCGCATTCGGAAGGCATTATGAAATCATGACTGGAAACTTACCGCTCTCACTAAAACGAAAAGTATTCAATCACTGCATTCTCCCAGTACTAACGTACGGCGCAGAAACGTGGAGGATAACGAAAAAACTAGAGATAAAACTAAGGAGCACGCAACGTGCAATGGAAAGAAAAATGTTGGGGGTAACGCTAAGAGATAAAAAACGAGCGGAATGGATCAGAGAACAGACAGGAATAGCCGATATTATTATATCAATTAAAAGAAAGAAGTGGACCTGGGCAGGACATGTCATGAGGAGGAAAGATAACAGATGGACAGTAAGAGCAACGGAATGGGTACCAAGAGAGGGAAAACGTAACAGAGGCAGGCAAAAGATTAGATGGAGCGATGAAATTAAAAAGTTTGCAAGCATAAAGTAGAACCAACTCGCTCAGGATAGGGTGGATTGGAAATCGTTGGGAGAGGCCTTCGTCCTGCAGTGGACCTAAACAGGCTGATGATGATGGGCCAATGGATTTCTATGCCACTTTATTGGAATGGCGAAACTCTCGACGTCATCACTTTGCCTAAAGCTCTTTCGCAGCGGCTCATAGAGACGGCTAACCAGAACGCTTGTATCGGTCCCCGATGTCCGCTTCCAACATTAACCAGTACAGCCGACGAATGTTCGACGGCGGCTTGTAGACATTCGCCCCAAGCAATGTACGTTCTAAAACACCAGTTCCGGACTTGTACCAACACTACCACTTGGTTCCCGGGTCACGGTGTACAATGTGCCCTCACGAATGGGGTCGCCTACTACAGTGACCTAGCGAGATGACTTCCCACGCTCGTATACGTAGTGGACTACACATCAGGCAATCGAACAACACATCAGGCAACCGTGCAAGAAGCTGTGGCCCTGTCACTTCGCCGGCGCAGCCCTGCATCAATTACAACACTGGAGAAGAAGCCAGCGGGAGCATCCTCAACCAAAAAATACCTTGTGGGGATTGGGCGCTACGCCTTGTTTCCCCACATCCCCCGCTCCCAGCTGGACGAAGCGGCGGCCCGTCACTGTAGAAGGCAGCCTACTTTGCCCACGTGTTTTCTAACCAGTCTGTCATTGCACAGCTGGCAGGTTCTCGCAGGTTTGCGATTTTGGAGTTTGGAGATTCTGAGAGAGAACTCGATCGCTGGAGCTCGGAATGGTGCGAAAGTACTTTTGTGACCCACCGGCTTACGAGGCCGTCGGCCGGCTCGCGCGCCATTCCGAACCTCCACGAAAACCGGCGGCGGCCTGCGATCGGCACACATCTCTTACTCTACGTTCATTTCCTTCTATTTTTCTTTTCTGCGGGCGCGCGGTCACCGGTGCGCTGGCCGATGGTTAGGTGGTTCTCCGCCTGCATGGTCTTTGTGCGTTCTGTGTTGTATTGATTATTCTTGTCCGTTGTTTATATTTCATTCGGCTTGATTTGTTTGTATTACTAGCGCTTTATTACATTACCATGCTTGAAGAGTAACGCCTTATGTTCTCCTCTCTCCGTATGCTGCGCTGAGACGCACGCGTGCGGCAGCGCAGCGGCGCATGGTTTGAGACGACGCGGCGGCCCCATTCTATGCTCGTCGAGTGCTCGAACACCACGGCACGGTGTTGCTAGCGGCGAGATCGCTGTTCCCTACAACCTTCAACTAGAACATCATTGACTTTTGTAAACTGCCTCAATGAGAACAAACAGGAGATATGACGCAAGGAGGAGGTTGTGAACAGTCATGTACACGCGAAAGCTTAGCGTTACACGCCCCTTGCACGGCGTTTATATAATCTAGGTCTTCCACACCCGCACCCACCTAGTGCGTGTTGGAGACAGAGGAAGTAAAGAAAAGTCTGAAAGAAATGCAAGCAGGTGAACATGAGATAACAGCAGATTTCTCAAATGGCGGTAGGCAGATTAACTAGAAAAATGGGCAAGCGTACCTGTATACGCAATGCCTAATGACCGCGAGCATACCGGAATTCTGAAAGAATGCGAACGTGAGCTATAAGAAAGGCGACATGAAGGACTTGAAAGGTGACAGGCCGATAAGCTTATTGTCAGGCCTCTACAATGGATTTACTAACGTACCGTGATCGTTAACAAAATTGCTGGAACCTTAGATTTCAGTCAGCCGAATCAACAAGCAGGGTTGTTCAACAAGAGACCATATTGACACTATCAATCAGGTGACATATAAATAATGCTCCAAGTATACCCATCCCCTATATATAGTCCCCATAGATTACGGTAAAGCATTTGACTCGGTACAAACCTCAGAAGTCATGCAGTCATTGCGAAATCAGGGCGTAGACGAGCATTACATACGAATACTGGAAGATACCAGCAATGGCTCCACGGCTTCATAAGGAAAGCAGTATAATTATCAACTGTATAATGGTATGCTAAACATTGATCCTGGGCTCTACCTGCGGCCTCCAGGCAGAGTGTCACCCCCGTCCTCCCACCCGTTCGTTGTTAGACCTAGTTTGTCTAGAGTCAATGTTTACAAGCATTATCTGCTGGTCAAAACAATTAAAGAATGGAATAAACTAAGCCCTGAAATGTTTGAAGGTGTGAATTTGTTCGCGAGTTTCGAAGAAAAGCGTCAGTAACTCGGTGTCTAATTTTGAAATTCTTATTGTTATGTTATGTTTGCACGGCATCATTCCTATGCTGCTGTTTTGTATTTGCTTATGCGCTGTTTATACATGTTTTATTGCGATAGCAATTATATGGATAGTCTCGGCTGGTTTTTGCCGTCCCCGTCGCCGCCGTCATGAGCCGAATATGTATAAGGATGTATATATATATAAAAGTCCCAAAGAAAAATAATTCGGATAAATGCTCCCGACGCGCAGAATCGAACCAGAAACCTCTCAGTCCGCAGCGCGTGGCGCTAACCACCACACCACAAAGAGCAGACGCTTCAAGGAGCTAACGGCAAGCCTTATATACGCACCCTTTACCGCTGGCAGGACTCAGAGACGGCAGGCGCTTATAGCGTTTCTTCATTACCAGCGAGATGGCGCGAGGAGCGCAGCGGGCTGCCGCCTTTGCGACAGGAGCGCTGTTTAAACTGAGACTATCCATTGTGACAGCTTATTCGCGCTCGTTCGGTGTATATCTGTGCGTTCGTTTCGTGCGTGCTTCACTTGATAGTTCGCGCTCATTTTCTGTTTGTTCATTTAGCGGCCTCCCCCAGCTTTGTATGTGTAGCTTTGTGACACACAACGTATAAAGCCCTTCGTACCAGCACGTGCTGCCCACGGGAGACGCTCACTTAGCAAGTGCATGTTTTCTACAATTAATATTGCTCCTGAAGCTGCGAGCCTCACTTCGTATACCACTACAGTTTCTTGCTATGGCATTCATTGCTTCGCCCTTGCGGCGAAACGGTGACTTTTCTTTGAATTTGCATTGTGCTGTTTGTACTATGCTGTTTGTATATTTTCTATGCTGTTTGCATATATTCCTCGAGTGCTGTAATCTTTCCCACCCTGTAACAGCCCGAATGGGCTCACAGTATGAAAATAAATAAATAAATAAATAAATAAATAAATAAATAAATAAATAAATAAATAAATAAAACGCCTACAAGGAAGGGCCGGACAGATCGCTAAAAACGAGTTAGAACAGGGAATGTCGCTGGAGGTTTCGATAAGTGAACACGTCTTCGTCAGGACGGCAACCTGTCTTTGACAGCTTGTTTTCGACAGGACTTGTACTGCCATCCTGACAAAGACAAGCTGTTGAAGACTGTTGCCGTCCTTACGAAGACAAGTCCACTTGCCGAAACGTTGGTTCCAGCGACATTCGCTGTTCCAAATCGTTTGCGATATACTGCCGTCCTGACGAAGAAAAGTCCACTTGTCCAAATGTTGGCTACAGCGAAATTCCCTGTTCTAAATTGTTTCTAGCGATCTGTTCATCGATTCAAGCCTCCATGTTCCCCTGAGCTTCTCTTCTAGTTTGGATATAAGGAAGGGCGTAAGACAAGGTGACACATCTGTCTAGTGGTATTCATAGAATGTTCAGATGTTTAGAAGAGGTATTTGGGACATTGGATTGACAAAAGGTGGTTGTAAGGGTCAGTGGAGCATACATCAGTGACGCCAGATTCGCCGATGACAGTGCCCTGCTAAGTAACTCGGGAGACGAATCGCAAAGCGTGATTACTGACCTAGACAGGGAAAGCACAAGTCCTGAGGACCTGTTGGCGTACAATTATTCTCGTCACGCCACTGCGGGATTTTCTCGCATTTTATCAATAGTATGGCTGGGAGCCGTACCTGCCCCTTGACACCGCCGTTCCTCTGACGTCAACCAGCGAGCGCGCGTGCAACGCCATTGCCCTGCCCGACCATGCGCGCCCGTACTGTAGAGCACGGGCCGACTTTTCCCGGCACGAGCCCGGCCCTGCCCGGAAGCGCCATGCTCCGGCCCGCCCGAGCCCGGCCCGGGCCCGAAAGGTTTGGGACCGGCCCGGCCCAATTCAACCAATTATTCCTTGAGCATAAACGAGGCACTGTCCAATCTTTGCTTTTAATGAACGTACCAGCCACACTAAAGATAGTTTCTGGAGAGTGTTGCGAGAACTTATGGCAGTGTCACGATTTCCACTGGTACTGTGGTTGATTACGGTTAATTACGCCCTTCAGTTAATTACGCTTGTAACACTGTGAGGAGGCCTAGAGGAGGCATAGCTGGCTGTCTCATGCACACAGTGCTAACCGTGCAATGTTCTTAATGCATTTCAAAGGACGAATTCCTACAACATGCAACGCCCACATAAAGTGGGAAAACGGCCGACAGTGGCTGGCACTATTCAGTAAATGGCGCAGAACTTATCCTGCAAACTTCGCTTATTGCACAATGCAACAAGATAGAAAAAAACGCGCTTTAACTGCTCCTGGGAGGATTCGCCAGGATTAGTAGCGTGAAGTAATGAACCGTCTTTCATCACTCTTCTGGAATGGTTGTGTTGTTTTGATGAATTTTATTAAAATAATGCTAAAATTGAAGTAGTCTTTTCTTGTAGTCAATGGGCACAACGGCAAGCATTATTGGGTGTGCGTAAAATGAATACTTCACTATTTCCAACAGCACTGGCGCAGAAGTAGAACATGAGTCAATTGAGTAACTCAATATGGTTGAAGAGTCGCTTGACGCTTCGGTGTGCGTCATTTCACCCACGTAACAATGTTCGTTCTTTATTTTCCTTTCTGCACGAAGGACAGAAAATGGAGCAAAAGCAAAAGGCTTGTAGACTGACAAAGGCCTTTGCTCGAATGCAGTGTGGCGCGCAGGCCATAATACGTACTAAAAAAAGAAGAAAAGAAAAAAGAAAATAGAGTTACGTATACAGAGCAATATATATAATACAGAAGAGTCATTAGATATATACACATATATACATAATACCGAACCTGTAATATTGAAACATGTTGAAACATTGACACATTGAAACAATAAACTGGATGTGATTGCTCATCACTCCCAGATAAAGCAAAACAAAAACATATGCACGAACTACACAAAAAAGTTCGACAATCCCCAAGCATATTCTGATGAGATGAGAACGCGAAATCGTTTCTTTTGGCTAGATTGTTGTTGCGGAGGGGTGCTGCAAATTGGTGTTCCCGAGTTGTGTTACAAAGAATAAGGGAACGTGGGAGGGCGGATTGTGTTTGTTTAGATGATTTGATGCCATCTAAGTGTTGTCGACACTTCACATGTCCTCTTGTATGTTGTCGTCCAGGAAGAGTACGCAGATATGCCCGAGCCAGGTCTCGGGCATGTCGAAGTTGTGCCACCGCCGCGGCGTCGTGGGCGGTGTCATTGTACAGTCACCGGTGTCGTCACCCTCTTATCGTTCCGGCGACGACGTACTTGGGCCGGTGTACAAGACACTACCATGGCCTTGTGATCCGAGTAGTACGTGGATACATACATAACATCTCGCACAATGTATGTATGGGTCGGTGATGAATGCGAGATCGATGAGCGTACATCTCGACTTCGTGATGGCCTCAGTGGGTGTGTTCAATTCGAGATTGAACTCGGCATGGATGGCGGTGACGAACGATGGGCTAGGTGGCGCGCTCGTGCGCCTAGTGCTGCTACGGCGACGCCACGCAGCTGGGAGCGCGCTTTCTCCAACCCAGCAAAGAAACGCCGCGACGTGGTCGCACGCCGTTGCAGGTAGCTGCAGCAGAGCGGAGCGCGAGCAGACTGCCGCTGCGGCGAGTGTTGGCGCCGGCGTCACTTCCGGTGGGAGAGGTCGCGTGCTTTCCGGGCACGGATTTTGCGGACGCTTTTTGCGGACGGCAGCTGGGCGCGCGCCTCGCAAACCTAGCCAAGAAACGCTTTGGCGTTAAAAATACAGTGTATGCTTAGAGATGCAACAGAGCATCTAGTATAATCGTAGTACTGACACGCGCTAAACGATACAGGGAAATGGGAACACATAAAAATAATCAAGAAATTTCAATATTATTACTCAAGAACTCTCTGAGAATTATTTTTGGAAGTGGCACTTTTTATGTCTATGAGGCCATTGATAATTTATTTAACAGAGTAGGCACCTAAAATGCAGTATATGTTTTCGTCCATAATTAGTTCTAATGTTTGGAGTTGTTCTTTCGAATATACGAAAAGATATATCCTGCAAAAAATAAAGCCTATTGCGTTGTGTATACTAGAAAGGTTTGAAATGATATATTTGATTACCTTTAATCATAAGGTGCTTCAAAAACAACGGTTGTGTCCGCAGGTCACGTGTCATCATCATCCTCATCATCAGCCCATCTTATGTCCACTGCAGGATGAAGGCCTCTCCCAACCCTTGCCACCCTTGCCTGTCCTGCGCGAGCTGATTCCATCTGGCACCCGCGAACTTCTTAATTTCGTCTCCCCATCTTACTCTCTACCGCCCACGGCTGCGCTTACCCTCTCTTGGTACCCATCCCGTCGTTCTAACTGTCCATAGGTTGTCTAGCCTTCTCATCACATGGCCTGCCCACCAGAGAACTACCAGAGAAGAGACCTACCAGAGACTACGCGAGAAGAGAACTACCAGAGACTACCAGAGGAGTGCGAATACAGCGTGGGGTTCCTTGTACACACAGGCATAGCAGGTAACGTTCAAGGATTCCATAGCATCAATGAAAGGGTAGCAGGTGTCGTGATAACATTAAATAGGCGATACAAACTGAAACTAGTACACAGTTACGCACCAACGACCAGCCACAGTGGCGAGGCTTGTGAACAGTTCTACGAGGATGTAGAAACGGCAATGAACAAGGTACGCACCCAATATACGATTGTTATGGAGGACTTCAACGCGAAAATAGGAAAGAAACTAAGAGAACGTGCAGTCGGTAATTACGGAGAAGGAGATAGGAATAGCAGAGATGACATGCTCGTGGAGTTCGCCGAAAGAAATCACCTCCGTGTAATGAATACTTTCTTCAAGAAACGTAAGAACAGGAAATGGACGTGAAAAAACCCTAAAATAGAAACAAAAAACGAAACATATTTCATAATGTGCACTGATCTAGCTATAGTACAAGACAAAGAAGTGATTACTAAGGTCAGAATTAGTGACCACAGAGTAGTAAGGACGAAGATATCTCTCAATCTAAAGCGAACAAGGACAAAGTTAATCACACGGAAACAGGCCAACCCCGATGGCGTCGGGGCGAAAAGGGAAGAATTTAGAATGGCACTTAAGAACGAGTATGAGGCTCTGGGACAGGAAGATAATGAGCATATAGAGAAGATGAACGAAGACATTACTAAGCTGATCACCGAAGCAGCAATAGAAGTAGGGGGCAAAGCACCATGACATGTTGTGAGTAAACTCTCGGACTCTACTAAAAATCTAATCAAACAACGCCAACAGACGAGATTAACTAGCTCAATTAAGAGACAAAATAGAATTCGCCGAGCTGTCTAAGCTCATCAACAAAAGTAGAGTCAGGGACATACGTAACCATAACGTGAAAGAAATAGAAGTAGCCGTGAGAAAAGGAGTCAGCATCAAAACAACTTAAAGGTAGCTTTGTGCGGGAAAGAACATAATCGATGCCGTGAAAGTGAAGCAGGGCAACATCGTTACTAACTTCAGCGATATAGCCAAAGTGGCCGAGGATTTATATTCCGAACTATAAATCTCAAATACGAGTCTCCTCAATATGAGTGTATTAAATGTCGAGCAGGACTACGAAATCCCATGCGTCACTGCGGACGAGGTCAGAAAAGAAATTTCAGGCATGTTCCGCGGGAAAGCAGCTGGAGACGATGGCATAACCGCCGACTTAATCAAAGATGGAGCAGACTTCCTAACTAGAAAGCTCGCGACACCGTACACAGAATGCCTGAAAGCTTCAAATGTACCAGTAGGTTGGAAAAATGCCAACGTTCTATTATTACACAAGAAGGGAGATGTTAAAGACTTGAGGAACTACAGGGCGATCAGTCTACTCGCAGCACTTTACAAAATATTCACAAAGGTTATCTCTAGCAGAATAAAGGTCACACTTGAATTTAATCAACCAAGAGAGCAAGCAGAGTTCAGAAAAGGATACTCTACCATGGACCACGTGTATGCGATCAATCAAGTAATCGAGAAATACGCTGAATAAAACAAACCCCTCTATATGGCTTTCATTGATTACGAAAAGGCTTTCGACTCGGCAGAGATACCAGCAGTTCTGGAGGCACTACGTAAACGCAATAGCCAACATCTATAAAGATTCTACGGCCACCCTACCCCTCCTTCGGAAAAGCAGGAAAATCCCAATACAGAAAGGTGTCAGACAAGGAGATACAATTTCTCCAATGCTATTTAGTGCATGTTTGGAAGAAATCTTCAAAAGGTTAGACTGGGAAGAAACAGGGCTCAGGATTAACGGCGAATATCTGAGTAACCTGCGATTTGCAGACGACATAGTACTCTTTAGCAATGATGGCGACGAACTGCAAAAGATGATCGAAGACTTAAGCCGAGAAAGCGCTAAGGTAGAATTAAGGATGAACATGCAGAAAACAAAGATAATACTAAGTGGCATTGCGAAAAACACGTCTATTCACGGTCTAAAGCCATACATTAGAAGTCGTAGAAGAATATCTGTACCTAGGACAGCTGCGCACGGGAGAACCCACCCATATAAAAGAAATCCATCGTAGAATAGACATGGGATGGCGCGCATATGGGAGACATTCCCAACTCATGAACGGAAACCTACCACTATCACTCAAGCGGAAACTATATAACTACTGCGTCTTGCCAGTGCTGACTTACGGGTCAGAAACCTGGATAGTTACAAAGAAGCTAGAGAGGAAGTTAAAAACCGCGCAGCGGGCGATGGAATGAAAAATGATAGGCGTTACACTAAGGGATAGGAAGACAGCCGAGTGGGTCAGAGAGCAAGCGGGGGTCGCAGACATAATGAACGATATTAAGGTCACGTGTAGGACCATGAAAATCTTCAAAGATTCTCAGGACCCTTCTTTTCAAAACAATCAGTCTAGAATATTTGGTTAAGCGCGCGATAAGATAGTCGAGAGTAAAAAAAAGAGCAGAATAGAGCGTGTTTTTTAGCCACAGTGGCATTGAAAAATTTAATTTGTACAGGCCTCCAATGTTCCCAGTTAAATCAGCCGTTAACTATATGCTCATTCCAACATAAGCGCTCCTGGAACCGAGAAACTTGTGTGCCTTAACCTGCTCTAATATAGGGCCTCCATAGAAGATGCTGATATAGAGGCTGGAAAGGTTTTCCTAGTGTCGGGAACGGGCGCCCTTTCCCTAAGCGCAGGTGAAACCAGTTTGGGTGCTCGGCGAGGGGGTAGATGGGGGCGCTGCTGCTCTCAGGCGGGTGTGTGCCGAAGCAGCCAAAGGAATGCAGACCAAAGTCGCCAGTCTGCTGTAGCACGTGTGTCGGCAGTGTTTACCTCATTACCGCAGTATTTTGACGTTGATGCCTCAGTGTCACGACCTGATGCGATGCAGCGTACTGGACTTCTGTGATAAGGCCTTCGGAAAAAGAGAGGACAGTGTTTTGTTCCTTGTAAAGGCGGTTACAAGTCAACAGAAAAGGTTTCGTTGTTCCGCGCTGCGTTTGGCCCTGTTCGCCTGAAGGAATGGGCCAGGAATATCAAGAGGGACGATAAGGTGCTCACGGATACCTGCGTTGTGTGTTCTGGACACTTCGATGAGCGATTCAATCAGACGTTTCAGGCACGTAATCAACGGGGACGTTGTCTAGCTCGACCGCTTACGCCCGGCGCGTACGTGGGACGCCGTTCCCACGAAGCAGCTACCGAAAAAGAGAGCATAAAGATACCTGAGCAACCGCCACATAGCACCGGCGAAGTGCAGAGCTCTGAAAAACCCACCAGAAGCCGCCTGAGCACAGACCTGCTGCACCGATATGAAACGCCGCAAAGACCATTCCCGTTGGGGGAAACTGAGTTGCCGTCGGCATTCTGCAGCAAGATTCAGCTTCCATGTGATTCCGCTGCTTTGTGCTTCGCATAGCACACCGGTACGGAGCCGTGGGATGTCCGTGTCTCGAGGCACGTTACGTTTTCGACGTCCATGGAAGCTGCTGCGACGCAGGAAAACTTGCATACTTGCAGCGTGTTTTGCCGTGGCGTTAAGATGGACGAGTTTTGCGTAAGCAACGAGTTCGAGTCGACGAAATACGACTTTGTCCAGGGAGTGGTATTGAGCCTGTCACCAGTGGACATTGCGTGCGGTTTGGTGCTTTTCGGTGTCACTTTTCCCGTTGAAGAAAAAAAAATTCCATTTTGTATGGCTACTTGCGTGGCCTTCATCACTCTGTGTCAAACAGCAGCACAACAGGGACGAAGTTTAACTACACAGAAACGTCCGAAACGTGCGGTCGTTTCTCTCCGTTGCACTGCTGTTTTAACTCTGGTCTAACTCGCTCAAACCAAAGTTTTATTTCATCGACAGTCGTTTTAACATGCTCGTTAATTTCAGAAAACTACTGGGACTTCATAGGTGATTGTGTCCCTGTTGTTTCGTACTTGCGTTACCTTGGAAAAGGTATCCCGCAGTAGTGGCCGATGGAAAACACTCCGAACTTGCGAGCGCCCGCCGAAAAGCGCCCCCGCCTGCGGGCGCAAGCGACATCTACCGGAGCATAGCAAAGTATTTCACCTGGCTCGCGCCTTTCACGACACTAGGAAAACCTTCTAGCCTCTATAATGCTGATGTTGAAGTTTCTTGGCTTATTCCCATGGGCAAATAACATGCACTTATTCTTATTAGCGTTTAAACTTAACCTGTTTTGTCTTAGTCATGATAAGAGCTGATTTAAATAATGGTAACTTTCCGTTCAAGATCAACAAGAGAAGCACCCTGAAAGAAAAGATTAGTATCGTCCGCATACATTACTAATTTAGGACTATCTCGAATACAGCAAAGGTAACTAATGCATTGATAAATAGCAGCGGACCTAAGATGGATCACTGCGGAACTCTCTTCTTCATTTCGATGTACCCTGATGGCTAAGTTGTTAATTATCACATACTGGAAGCGATTTGTTAGGCAATTCTGTAGTAGGTCACATGCAACACCTCGTATACCGCAATATTATATAAAAGAATTTCATGACACACGGTGTCAAACGCTTAGCGAAGATCAGTGAATAGGCCAATTGTGTATAACTTTTTCTCAATATTGTCTATTATATGATCTTTTATTTGGAGTAAGGCAAGTTCGGTAGATGTGTTTTTTTTTGAAATACATATTGGTCATCATTTATGACATTGTATTTATCAAATAAATTCCGCAACCGAACGTTTATTGCGCTCTCGTACACTTTCGACAGAACTGGTAAAACTGATATGGGACGACAGTTGGACATGTGCTTCGGGTTACCTCCCTTTAAAAACAGGACGGACGCGAACAATTTTGAATCTATCTGGAAAAATAACCGTAGTAAAAGAAGGACATGCACAAGTACAGCGGACAGTACGAACTTTATCGGTACTGGTTTTATTTCGTACTGCGCAGTTGTTTTTTATTTTCTTAACAAGTTTTTCAATTTCAGTACACGTAACAGGGGATAGCAGAATTGTGTTAGGAATGTTATAATTAGTTGACAACAGGTGTAGTCTTTGGTCATTACAGTTATCTGTGGTGTCACAACTATTTATGAAATACTCACTGAATGCTCTTGCTGCATTACAACCACTGAGGACACCTCTTTCTGTCTCTACGGTGGCTAAATTGCTTTGAATTTTGTGACCCAGTAAATCTTTGACCACTTCCCAAAATTTTCTTGAGTTATTGCTTATCTGCTGAAAACACCTTCGCAGTAATTCATATTGGCGTATTTCAACACATGATTTCTAGACTTCCTGTATTCCATCAACATACTGATGTCGCGGGATTTTATGAACGAGTGGAACAAGCGATTTTTCTTCACTGTTTTCTTTTCTAAAGCATTTGTGATCCATGGTTTTCTTTTTTTTTGTTCTGATGTTTTTTGAACGCCTTCTGGAAGGCCAAGACTCGTCTGACTCCCTTATAAGTGGTAATGCGATCTTCGAATAAGAGTCCTTTCGCTCTTCCTAATACTCTCCTAGAGAGCACCCGCTCTAACCCACCAAGAGAGTTTACGTACCTCTCCTAGGAGGGTCGTATGCATCGAGTTAATATACTGACTCTAAGACAAAGCTGGGCCGCGGAGGGGGGGGGGTCCCTGCCGCGCGCAGCCCTGTTGCAATTGTGTCAATGTGGCCAGCCTATGTTTTACAGAAAGTGCTAAAAACAAGTGTCGGTTGTCTTATGCCGATTCCTTAAAAACAAATAACCTTGCCTAGATGAAGTGTGAATATTAAGCATACTGAAAACGCTTCCTAAAAATGTAATTATTATATTTCACGATGCACGCATTCGCTCAATAAAGCGTAGTATCGGATCTCTGTATTTTCGTTTTCGGCTGCTCCCTCATTTTGGGTGTTTGATATATGTGATCGCGCGATGACATCGGTTGACGCGATAGTGCATTAGTGTGGTTACGTTGTTACTGTTACGACTGGCCGCTCTTTTTGTGACCGTAGCGGGGTAGCGACGGACGGGATGACGCGGTGTTGTTCGAGGGCACCGGCTTGGCAGCCGGGCTGTCCGGTCATGCCTCAGCCTGCCTCAGCCGCAATGAAACTCAAACTACTAGGTTGCGCGTCGAAAGAGCTTTCTGCACCCGAAAGAGTCAACCATGCTTAACACGTACGCACGGTAATATAGGTGTTCTCTGTACGCACTTTGAACATCGCGCACGGACCGCTCGGACACGGCGATAATCGACAAGATCGCACAACTCCGGGTGCACCGCGTCCACTGACAACGCCGCGTATAGTCTCTCGGTTTCTTTCTGAGACTGAGCTTCCCAGCTCCGCGGACGGCCACCGTTGCACATTCTAAGGTTCCATCGCCAGGGATAATAGAACGAGTTCTTTGAAGGCCTTGATTTACCAGCTCTGATCGTAAACGGGATAGCTGCTGCCATCTATCGACGCTGATTTCCTCCGCATTGCCTTCGAGATTTGAGCGCCTATGCGCCATTTCGGAGGCTGTGTTGGGGAGCTTTGCCTCTAGAGTCAGTGTATTAACTCTGTGGTGGTATACGTGGCACGTCACAACTGTCTGAAGACAGTTACACATAGCTTTTTTTAGATGCGGAGCATCTCTTGCTCGCGGGTATGTCACGCGTCTGGCGTCTGCACTCACACTACGCATGCGCGACTCTCCTCTCCCTTCCCTCTCTCCAACAGCTGCTGCAATAAATAAAGCGGGTAGAGAGCGCGCGCGCGCTTCGCTTCAGTAATATCTCCTCCTTCTCCGATGAGACAAGTCGGTGGTGTTGTGTGATGGAAGCAACAGTTCCGTCAGCGAGTGGGTTGATGCAAGTACGCATCAGCATCAACCCACACTCTGACAACGGTCACGCGATGCGTGGTAACGAACCAAGTTAACAACGTAATAACACGCAAGGTTCACCGCAAGGGGAACACTGCAAACCTGTAAACACTGCCGTTAAATGCACCGTTTAAACTGCCAGCGATGCTCCGCATCACCCCATGGTCCCCTTCGGGGAGATGGTGTAATTTCTTTGTTCTTAGATTGTAGTAACTCTCACAAATGGTGCTTCTTCTGGTGTGCGGTTCTCTATGAGCGGCGCCACTTCCCCCAAAAGAAGGGCCCCACTGCCTCACTCGTTTTCTTGGTCAGGCGGCGCCGCCCAGTCCCCAAAAGGGCAGTGCGAGCATGGTGCGCTGGTCATCCCGATAACAGATACATTGCGCAGGCGTCGTAAACCGAACGAAACCGAGTCAAACTCCCTGCTGGGGAAGTGCCCAAGTCGTGTGTGACCGCCCGCTGTGGACGCCAGATACCCGCCAGGCACACTCCTACGAGCCGAACGAGAGGAATTCTTGGAATATTTAACCAACATGTGGCGCACAGCAGATGTGGTCCCCTCAGGTTCCCAATGTAGCAACTATGCAGGTTGCGAAGCGACACAAGCAATTTGGACATCTGGGGACACCAAGGACAGAAACTAAGCGCATACAAGCTTTAGGTTAAATTTTTCAGTGCGGAGTACTTGGGGCCCGGCTGGTCGTCCATGTGTCGTGGTCACACTCACAATAAAGCGCTCAATACAGCAATGGCAACAGTATACTGGCAACAGCGTGTGTCCACGTACTTACAGAAACACCTGCAGTCATTAGTTATTGTTGATCCTTTTTTGGTACAGAACTCTAGTCACCTCGTGTCGTTTCTTGTAAGCACCAATCCCGGTGATTGCAATATGTTTAGTATTGACGTCGAAGATTTATATTACAATTTGCCTCATGATAGGTTGATGGAAAATGTTGAGCTCTGCATCACTGAGGACAACGACGAATTATCCTTCTCTGGTAGGTGTGGCATATCTGCAGGTAGCTTTCTTGAAATCCTCTCCTTTTATTTGCGTTCTACCCACATTGAATGGAACGACAAGTTGTACATTCAGAAAACGGGGGTATGCATTGGGTCTAAGGTTGCTCCGGTACTAAGTAATATTTTTCTAGGAAACGTAAACAGAAAAGTAAAAAGTAATCTTGATGAAAATGTAATCAAATTGATAAGGTATGTCGATGATTTTTTGGTTTTCGTCGGTAATTCAAACTTAGAACAGAATGTAGCAAAAGTCCTTGATCTGTTTCGCAAATGCGGTTCTGGTTTGCGCTTCACCTATGAATTACCGCAAGATAACCAGTTGCAATTTTTGGACCTGAGGCTAGAACTCGCCAAGAATCATGTATGTTGGCCATATATCCCAAGATCCGCTAAACCCATCCTAAATTTCAAATCCGCTCATTCCAAGGTAGTAAAAAACGGAATCGCCTACTCTTGTTTGTTTTCAGCCTTAGTAAAGTCATGTTTTCATCATGCTTCTGACAGCTTTGTGACCCAAGTACTGCGTCTAAGGGCGGCAGGGTTCCCGGAAAGTGCCATCCGGTTGAATGTGCAGAAGCTGATGAAATGTGTAAGATTGGGAACAATCGAGAAGGATAGTGTTTCAGCCCGGTTAAACAAACAAAGAACTGTAGTTATTCCATACGTGCATAAGCTATCCCATGGTCTAAAAAATGTTGCAGGGAGGTTCAATGTCTGAGTTATCTTTTCTGCCCCTAATAAATTAAATAAGATTTGCGGTATAATTGAAAGGAGACTGGATCAAAAAAGATTAGGAGACAGTAAAAGTAAAATAGGTTGCAAGGTGAACAAACACACGCCCTCGTTCGGAGCATGCAAAGTAGGTCTGGTTTATCAGTGCCCTTTATTGTGGTGACATGTTATTGGCCCAACAGCTGCAGGTGTCTTGATGTAGATGGCTGGCCACAAAACGCTCAATGAGGGGCAATGAATACTCACAATAGCTAGGCATGTTCGAATCATGATTGCACCCCGATATTTACAGATACAAAAAGCTTGTTCAAACACGGGGATAAGGCAGTTAGAGAAATTGTTGAAGCATTTCACATCAGCAGAAACGGTTCCCGCTGCGTCAGCATGCCATCGATAGCCCTACATGACAGGGAGATTTCTTTTTTGAATCAGTACATCACGTAGCTTATGTTGTCTTAGTTCTAACGAGGTTATTCATATTCTGTTGTACACTTTCCCATCTGCGTCATGGCATCACGTGGATGTGGTCGTTGCTTTAAATATGCGTGTGTTGCTAAATAAAATTTAGTTGTGAGACAGCGCTGTGGTTTGTGTCCCTTCCTTCTTTTGTCCTCGTGTTTCGCGCTGACCATCAATATGCAGAATCACAATCGTTCGGAAGGTACCCCGTTTTCATTGAATGCACCAACGAATCAGCTCGATGACGACGCAGAAAGCATCGTCAGCCGCGCGCTTCGAGTACTGCGTTTCAAGGGCCGCCTGGCGTAAACTGTGAAACATCGCTGTGCTTACGAACAGGGTGATATAAATTTCACCTTGTTCTTTTTTTTAATGAACAGATGGCTGTTCATCTTGCCTGTATGTTTAAATCTGTCAGCGACAGCATTGCTCGCTTGTCCCGCCACGGTGGTCTAGTGGCACTCGACTGCTGATCCGAAGGTCGCGGGATCGAATCCCGGCGGTTGCATTGCGATGGAGGCGAAATGTTGAGGCCCGTGCGATGTCAGTGCATGTTAAACAACTCCAGGTGGTGGAAATTTCCGCATACCTTCACAAAATCACAACTGGTTCTGGGACGTTAAATCCCACAAATCAATCAAGAATTGCTCGCTTAGGTGTATGCTGCATCCATCACGATTGCCAACAAAGCACGTAAGCTTACTTGCACGGCGCGCGCCTCGCAGAAGACTGAACACATTGTGGAAATTTTTCAAAGCAGAACGTATGGGTTTGCATTTCACTATCGAGATGTCTTGCGATGGCCCTTTACAGTTCCTTGACGTTGCTGTCAGTTTAAACGCGGACCACATTTCCCGGCAGCATAGCCTTCGTTTACAAGAAGCTTTGCTGGATTTGGCGTCTGCGCACTCTAAAATCGTGAAACGCAGCAATGCGATGTCATGCTCACGCGCAGCTCTGGAAAGAAGTTGCATAGACAAGTTGAGCAACAGCAGTTGTATATCGTCTGAAAGTTGCTGGATACCCTATGCGCCTCATTGCTGTGTAGGCGAAAAATTGGTGCAACTGGCAAAGAAAGGAGAGTACGGGCGCTGTTCTTTAAGCGGATTAACCAAAAATGTGTTGGTTGTTCTGTATATTGATAATATGTCACACGGCCTAAAGAATGTTGGGAAAGGATATGGGGTGAAAGTTTTTTAGGGGCGAAGCTCCTCTTAGTCTAACCTTGTCACGCGTCAGGCGTCAGTCGTCAGGCGTAATCCGCGTGCCTCTGCTGTCTTGTGTGAGAGAGAGAGATAGAGAGAGAGAGCGAAAGGCGCGCGTTGGCTATGGAAACGCTGTTTCTTAGAGGAACGCTGTACCAGCTCGCAAAGAAGGAGAACGCGCCCTCACCCGCGAGAGACAAGCTTGACGCAGGCAGCGTCTTCTAGCGAGTTTCTTGATTGAAAAATGCCGACTGCTCGCGCTGGAGAACCGTTCCCCGGCCACCCATATATATATATATATATATATATATATATATATATATATATATATGCACTGGATCTCAACTTGCAATGAAGTGCCGGTGGGAGATTTCACTTGTGCATAGTTGAACCATGAGGATTCGTAGCGTGCGCGTTAACTAAATTAATCCGGAACTCGGCACGATCTACGATGAACCTCCCGAGCTTCGCCCACTCATCAACATTCACTCCGTAGATATGCTGTAATTTTTTTTAGCACCACGAAAGCTGAGCCGCATTTCAGTTCTGCACAGGATGCACCGAATAAAGCCCAGTGCGACATGAATCAATCATGGCACCTGGGCTGCGATTTAGGGGTCGTTCGCAAGATTCCGTTCTCATGACGTCATATGTGCACAGGCCAAACTGGCCGTCGTATTAATGTTCGTCTCGCCTAGCACACAAATTAAATGACTGGAGCACCAACATCTCATCTTGCCATGCCTTGTCGTTCGTGCCATTGTAGTCCCAACTACAAGAGAAACTTCGGAGGCATATCATATTACAAAAAACGCCGCGCTCTGCGTCAGTCGTCCATCTGTAGCACTGCAAGATAAAGAGTTCAATTTCATTAACAAACCTCAAATACGTCCCATAGATGTTAAGCTTGTTCACCTCATACTGTCATCCGGGATGTGCATCTTTTTATGTGTATCTCTTTGTGGTATAGCATCGGACGCGACATCCGAAGGTCGTGGGTTCGGGTCCCACCGAAGGCAGGTTTGTCTTTTCGTCCACTTTAATTCCTTTCTACTTTCTCCACAATTACAATACCACAAGTAACTTCCCCTATGCTTTCCTAGGCTTCATTGTCTGTTTGCTCATTAAGTTGTTTCTAACAAATAAAGAACGAGCCCGTGACCCCCTTCCCTTTGGTTCTTAGTTTCCATATGTGATTAAACAGTTGAGTGTGAGCGCTAGTGGTGCGCAGTTCTTTCGTTGCGTTAACGTCCTATTTTGCGCTCTTGTCTTCCAAAAAACGCGATCGTATGTGAATTAAAAAAAGAAAGAAGTATACCTGGGGAGGAGATGTCATGCGGAGGACAGATAAAGGATGGAAAGTATAGAACGACGGTTGAATGCCCATAGATGGGAAAGGCATCAGAAACAGGCAAGAAGTTAGATGCGGCGATTAAATTAAGAAATTCGGAAGCATAGAGATGGGCCAACTCGCCTAGGATAGGACCAATTGAAAATCCTTTTGAGAGGTCTCCGTCCTTCAGTGACAGACTGATGATGATCATGAATATGAGCACGCACTGCAACCGTTGAGTTCCCGGCCGGCCCTCGGCCAGCCCGGACGCTATTTCCTCCACGTAAATGCACAAGAGACGAAGCCAACGTACTCCGGCTACCTTCATGACACCTTCTTCCGAAAGACAGCCCTTGTCAGGAACGCGCGGCGAGGACGTGAAGCTGCGCTTGTCGTCCTGCAGCCTGGGATGGCTCATTAATGTTATGAAGATAACACAGATCAATTAAATGAGGCGAATATCACATGGGAGGATGCAATACGGTCAAAGACAAACAAGATGGAATCGCAAGAGTCTTCATTAAAACGGTCAAAAACACCTTGGACGATGTAATTCACCATCGAAACCACGGAAAAAAACATTTTTCCTCTTGAGCATCCGATACACTCGATATGTAGGTGCCGCGTGTGTTCAAGTGTCACCTCATATGCTGGTAGGTGCGTCATCTTTGCTGGCTTTCCCTTGGACTTACGAGATCCCTCTCGCCAAGAATTATATATATATTTAGATCACCACCACTCTCTCGTCGCTAATTATCTCCAGCGCGTTGCTTTGCAATGGGACAGCAAGCGGCCTTGCAGAGTGCCTGTCGTTAGAATACTGTATAAGAAACAAAGAAAGCGCCTCAGCGACCACCAGCGCCAACGTTGAGCGAAACAATCGTACATATGTGATCGGGTTCACATCCTTGTACACACCTGTGTTGGCTCCAGTTATGATGACCGTTTTGCCTGCCATGTCCACACTGGACGAGCACTTGCCCACTGTGAGCACAGTGTAGAGCTTGACGAGCAGCGAGAGTGCCAGCGCACCGGTCACAATGCCCAGCACAGCCCACAGTGGCAGCAGCGCATCTTTCTCGACTGCGACGACTTCTTCCGCTGGACCAGCCATCACCGGGGAATGTCGCAGTGTGGTCTGCACGAGGAAGAGATACACAGGAAAGAGCACAATTATATTCATACAGTGACTTTGGAAAATGGAACCAAAGACAACGCTGACATTCTATGAGGGTATACAAAAAAGCGTTTGCTAACATCTTTATCCAGATATATTAAAACAGCCAAGATCGTTTCTGTGTGCCAGTTAGAAGATTAGGACCAACTAGAGAATTACAGGCCAAATCTGCTCAGAGTCAGATAAACACAGTTTTTGAAAAAACCAATTTCTGAGAGAATAAAGAAATTCCTAACCAAAAATTTATGTAATCTGTCCTCAGACTTGTGGCCTTGTACAAACTACATCGGCGTATACTGCAGTTTTAACACTCTCGCAAATGTTAAATACGGCACTTGACGAAAATAAATCAGCTATACGACTATTCTTGCATATTAAAAAGGCACTTGACAGAGTCTCTCACTTTATACTATAGAAAAAGCTAGAAAGCTACGGTATTACAAACAACTCCCACGAATTCGTTTCTAGCCATTCATTCTCAAGGAAACAAGGGCATGGGCGTGATCACTCAACATTCAGCAGAGGATCCGTGCTCCACCCAGTGTGATTCTCGTCGTACATTAACGCTAATACACTTCATAGCTGCGCAGCCTTGACACGCCCTCTGCGCTGATGTGATATGGCTGAGCTAGCTTGCGGTTTGTAGAAAACAAATCCAATAGCAAGAAAACAAATATGTAGCTTTTCGTTCGAGGAGAAATAACGTGGACAGTAATATAAATATACGCTTAAATGTAAGAAGTTTTCTCGTTTAAATATTTGGGCATCATGTCGACTAACATACGCAAGAAGGTGGCGTACGACTGTTACTACCACGTTAGAGCAAGGCGATATTTTCCTCGAGTCTCCACTGCAGTCATGTAGTGGTTACGGTGCTCGGCTGCCACCCCTCGCCCCCCCCCCCCCTCCCAAAAAAAAAAAGAAAAGAAAAAAAAAAGAACCCGGCTTCGATCCCTGTCGCGGTGGTCGCATTTTCGATGGCGGCGAAAATGCCAAAGGCCCGCGTAATGTGCGTTGTCAATGCACGTAAAAGAACCCCCGATGGTCAAAATTTACGGAGCCCCCATTAGGGCATTTCTCTCCTTTTCAGCGCTTTCAGTACCTTTCCCCTGCCCCCACGGGCATGAGCTGCGGAAATTAGCGTCCGTTCCTTAACCTTACCATAATAATCATTTTCATCCCTCTAGAAATACTAAAAATCTCTTTAGTATGCGTTTTGCCATGTTAGCTACCGTTTAGAACTGTGGGGCGGGACCTACAAGACATCGATATAAACCTTAAAAAAATTACAGAAAATAGCACAGAAAGTAATGAGTAATCAAAACAGCAGCAATGACATAGCTCAGGACATTTTTCAAATGCAGCAGGAGTTATAGGTTAAGCCACTATGTAATGATGAGATATTGATTTCAGTTAATAACCTTATGTGCTCTAACTTTCCTGTCCCCTGTAACGTCTTCTCCAACACGCAGACATGCTCTGAAAGGCAACCTGAACATGCCAAAATGTTCTAATGTTTACGGTGAAAGGGAGATTGAACTCAGTGGCAGAAAGATGTGGAATATTTTACCCTCAGAGATTAAAACAGCACGTAACTTCAAGCAGTGTAGTAAATCTTTCTTGAGAAGCAGGATCTCTAACGTACTTACCTTTACTAATTCAGTGTATTTCATGAAGACCATTTTTATCATAACTTTCATATGTTATAGACTACCGTACTGGTAAGCTCCGCACCTGACGTGTCTGTTATTACAACACTGGGCCGGCCTCCCCAGGCTATCAGTCCAGATATCTGTATACGTATGATTGTCTGAAGAAAAAAATCACAGCATATCCACGGAGTGAATGATGATGAGTGGGCGAAGCTCCGGACTTTCATCGGTAAAACCGTGAATCCTCCGTGAATCTTGCCCAGTACATCATGAAAGACGGGGCGAACACGTTGTGTGTATATATATATATATATATATATATATATATATATATATATATATATATATATATATATTGTGGGGGACCGGGTCCCGCGCGACGCCATGTTGTGCGTGGAATGTCGCCGCATCCCCCTCTCCCAGCTGGACGGAGCGGCGGTCCACCAAGTGTGGGGGGCCGCCCGCTCCGCCCCATGTGGCTTTAACTAGGCTGCCATTGGACAGCAGTAATTTCTAGAATCTTCGCGCGTTCGGGTTTGAGAGATGCTCGGGAGAACACGCTGGGTCTCGAGGCGGTGCGTACGTGCTTTTGCGGCTCTCGTCGCCCGGACCGCGCGTCGTCTCGGGCTCCAGCGACCCACGGTGGCGGCCTGCGATCTGCGCCCATCTACGTATATGTTCCTTTTTTTCTATTTTCCTTTTCTTGGGGCGCGGTCGCGGGTACGCTGGCCGGGGATTAGGCGGTTCCTTCCTTGCATGGTTTTCGTGTTCTTTTTGTGTGTTATTGTTTGTTCGCGTGTTGTTCATTGTTACTGTCCTTTGTTTGTGTTCGTGTGTGTTCGCGTGTTGTTTATCGTTATCCTTTATATGTAATTAGATTTTGATTCGGCCTTGTATTATTTGTTTCATTTTAACGTTTATTAAGTCACCGTGCACGGAGAGTTGCGCCTAATGTTCTCCTCTTTCGCCGCGTGCGACGGTTCGTGCTGTCCTGCCCCGAGACAGGCCGCGGGCCGACGCGCGCGGCAGCGCGGCGATGCATGGCTGAGATAGCGAGCGCGCGGACGCGACGACCTCATTCTCTGCTCATTGAGTGCTCGAATCCACGACAGGGGGTTGCTAGCGGCGATGCCGCTGCTAGCAGTAGTATTAATAGAACAAACACCCCTACAATATATATATACAAGAAAATGTTTATTTTATTCGTAAATGCTAGCTAGACGTGGCTTCCGTTCCCCCTTCATTATGACATGATCGGTGAAGTGGAGGGATGATGGTTCTTGGATGCGTCGTGATTGCAAGTTTGCAAAGACGAGATCGATGCAGGTTCCTCGGATGGTTGTGGGTTGCATGTGGTCGAACGATATGCATCTGAGACCACATCGCGATACCCTGTGTTGTATGAGCCAAATGTTTTCTGTGATGTGAACATTAAAGTCACCCACCAGCACAAACGGTTCGTTCTTGTACATGGCTGCATAGTCTTGTAAGGCGGTGTCAATGTACTTTTCAACGTTTCCTCGAGTCAGGATGGGTGTTAGGGAACATGGTCATGAGGACGATTCCGGAGTATAGCTGCATGTTCGCCGTTGTGGCTCTGACTGGTGAGCGGCAATTTTAGATGTTCAGCAGCAGAGCCCTCGTCGCCTACGCTTGTGGGCGCTTTCGTGTAGCTTCGGTTTCGGAGGCTCTCACCTCCGGGTTCTGTCGGCGAGCGCGCGCTGCAGCCAGGCCCCGGAAGGCTCTACATTCCAAAAATCGCCGCAGATGGCGTAAAAATCAACCGCGGCGCGTTCCGGCTCCATGCGCTGGGAGTGGATGTACTGACACCTCTCTACACTCAAGCTATTTCTATGAAAAGGCGATCACGTGACTGGAGGCCGCCATTCGCGCTATTGCACTTTTTACGTAGGGGCGCCCTCGTCGGAGCCAAATTTCAGGGCAAAATATTCTTAATGCAGACGAAGATTGCGTTTTGGCATAGTATTACATATAATAAAATAACACTACTCATTACACTGAGTGCTTTTTCCGAGATATTCTGTCACCTGTCTTTTATTAACCGATTTTTGCTTTCGCTGACTCCTTCAATGTGAACAGCGCATCGACATCAGTATTTTTCGATTCGAAATATGCGGCGGCAGATAAGCAACGGTTCACGGCGTTCGGGGATTCCGGTAACTCGCGCCATTTTGTCGCGTTCTAAATATTCCGTGAAAGTTAGAAAGTATACTCTTTTAATCGCTGCTTCCTACCGGCAGAATACGTTACAACGTGCTTGTTTTGGGCAGTTTAAACGCTTCCGCGGAGCGTAATCAGCGGCCTGCAGTGGAACGGAGCCACTGTTGACATTCCGGAGGACGAACACACTTTTGAAGGCTCGAGCACGTACGCACCGGTGAGTATGAACCTATTACTTCTGTTTGTTAGCGTTGGTTATGCGTTTCATACGGCAACGATAATTGTAAACATTCCGGGGTGTCATGCTCCGAGACCGAAAAAGCAAGATTTCGCTTAAGCGACGCGGCTTCCCCGAGGGCCGCGTTTTTAAGAGAACAGAAATGCATTCTGGAGAATTATTGCGTGGCAACGGACATTGTATCTACACAATGGCGGCGACTGCGATAGATGGGGTTACATTGCGCCTGCGACACATGTTCGTACGTACGAGTTTGCAAGAGCCGCATTTCAAAAGCAAGGTTATGAGGGTATTACTTGGACGCTGTATTTTGTACATTATTTAGCAGCAGTCCTTTTTCTTGAATACATTTAGTGGGCAGTGCTCACGGAATAAAATGCAACATGTAAACACTGATCGGTGCGAAATGCGCGGCTACTCGATGTAACCATGGCATGTCACTTGGAATGGCAATTCGATGGGCCACAAAGTGATGCAGGTAGAAACAAAACTAAGTACGTTACGTAACCCAAGATTTTTCTGGCGCTTCGATCCGCGAGTGTTGTGCGTAATTCGAGTGTACGTTTGGCTTATTGGAAGAAACCAGGATATTATACAAGGATATGCTTGCGTTTTTATTTTTTTACAGTCTCCTGGACCACTCTGTCAAACCCTGTCATCTATATCCCACATGGTCGCAATATTGCATCACAATGGGCAAGGCACTTGCTACCTGACACGGCTAAGGAAGCTACTTCCAGCACTGCAACAACCTTTATTGGGTACGTTTGCCTGTATGTGCAACAAATGGCAGTTTAATGAATTTCTGTGTATAATTTTGCAAAATCATGCTTCACACAATAAGCTTCTCAGTCACTGATGAATTCATGACTTGTTTCTTTTCAGGAATGCCATGCAACGACAGGACAACTGCCCTCGAAAGTAGGCTCTGCAAACACGGTGAAATTTTTGGAGTTCATCTATGACCCCATGCCTCTGATGCTGTCTGTACTTATCAAGATGTACTGATGGTCGTTCACAAGTATTAGCTGCCTACTGTTCTATATATTATACAGTACACTAATGTTTTAACATGACCTCTGTATATTAGTTTTATCATGTCATACTGATAATTGAGACAACACATGTTCCAGCCGTGGTGGCTGCGTTTTGGGGAGGTGAAATGCAAGAAGACACATGTACTTGGACTTCTGTGCATAAGGAGGCCCGTGTGATAAAATTTAATCTGGAGTCTCCCACTATGACGTGCTTCATAATCGTACCCTGGTTGTAATCATAAGGCCCCAGAAATTTGCACGTTCAATACCGGCTGTGGCGGTCACATTTTTGACAGGTGAAAATGCTAAAGGCCGACGCACTATGCATTTTCAGAGCAGATTAAAAAAAACCCCAAGTGGTCAATATTTCTTGAACCCTCCACTGCAGCGTGCCTCAATCATATCATGGTTTTGACACGTGAAAACTGCAAGAAAACACCAGAAATTGTTAGTTATAATTGAAATGAAGATGGGGACAGTGGGTGGATACGAGTAGTTCCAACATTTTTTAATGCCTTGTGAGACAGTCTACGAAGTGTGATTTCTTGTCATAATTAGCTGCATTCACATCATAAAGCTCAGAAACAAAGTAGGCTGAAGCTTTAGAAGACGGCACTCACCTTTGCATGTATGTTCAGCAAGATCTTGTAAAATTATTTGCAGCCAAAAAACAAATTGTAAATGTGACGAGCACTACTTGCAGTGAAAGAAGCATTAAGCATGTTAATGTCCTCATAAGCCAACTTGTGTTTGTTGGATGCCCAGTCTTTTTTTATAGCAAAGCAGAATAATTTGTTTAAGCTACCTACATCTGCTATCAGCAACTAAATTACCATGGCCTGTTTATACTGCCTCCCTTTATCAATTCGAATGGCCTATGAAGTCAATGGAACAAAGTCGAGGAAATTGAGAAGCTAGTGAAAGCAAACATAAATTTGATGTATGCAAAATGACATTACGAAATTGAAAGCTGCAGCTTCTAAAACTGGCCGGGAAAACAGATATTTGTACTGTGTTGAAGCATAAATGTAATGAAAAATGAATTACGTAGTAAGAACAAACGCATGGAAAATACATGACCTTTATTGCTTCATCACTGGCACAAATTCACACGATGCCCGTACCAAAGTGCGCAATTTTGTCGACAAAGATTCAGCATCCGCGATGGCTAGGTGCATTAACTTAGCAATACCATTTTGCTCTTTCCTTGCCATATCGCCGATTGCCGGACTACCTCGAGAACGCCTGCATACCTGCTAGGAAACAGTAGCGACAGGATAAAAAGCTTGTCTGAGTGCTATCTGCCAGAATAAAACGGCGCTGAACAATGAAATTTTGTGTATGGAGAAAGTGAATGCCTCTCTGCCTTCAGTTTCTCCGTACATATATGTCAGCGTTCAGCGCGGTTATAGACGAGCTGAAGCGAACTCAGCATGCATGATAGGCTTCGTTTGGAGTTGACTGCAAATTGTTAGCTCATGTACTACATATGTACTACTGTCATTGCTTGTACCAGCGTTGGCACTCTTAATAAACGATGCAAACCTTACTTGATTGACGCTGTTTTTGCCAGTCGAGGCCTGTTCGGGCACCTGGCGATAAGCTACATTAGTTGTGCACGAAATGCGGAACATGAAAGTGCTACTACTAACTCCCCGTGTTTTGTTTTTTCTCTTTGCTGGATCCGCTGCCCCCATACGCTTTCGAAACGCGAAGCAAGAAAACTTGCTCCGCGGTTCGAAAGCACATGGAAGCCGCGGATCCAGCGAAGAGAAAAACCAAAACACGGAGAGCTAGTAGCGCAACCCACGCAAAAACGCGAACTTTATAATGATGATGATAGTAAAGGCTGCGCCATCTTTCCTCGCGCTATTGCAGTTCACTACGCCACCGCTACTCTTACTTTCGTTCCACTGCCAAAGGTACAGTTTCCGTTCTCTAAAGTTGGTATAAGTGTTCTGTGCTGCAGCCGCTTTCCGAGCCCTACGCTCCGCCTCCTTGTCTTCGTCACTCATTGCGCAGCGAAAGAGGAAGCGCGCTGGCACTGGCCATGGGTAGAGGAGGGTGGCGCCTGGAAGAGGGCTCCTGCTGAGGGGAGAGTTCCGGAGAAAGGACTAGCAGGCGACGGCTGAAACGGTGTACGGGGGTGGTAACGGACGACAGTACGGTAGGGCACCAGTGTCGCGGTACAACGCGAACAGAATAAAACACGACCTTTGACAGCACAGCACAAGAGCTTTTTGAACAAACCCAAGAATAATGGCCGTCGTCGTCTTCTAATTCTTCTAGCATTCCCACTACACAGAATCCCGTAGTGTTTTTTATTGTCATCGTCTTCTATTTCACAGCACATGCGCCATCTAGTGAACACTTCGCGTACTAGGGGTGGCTACGACAGACAACTACGGCAGACAAACCTACGCCTTAAGGAGCTTCGCCCCTAAAACTGCAGCGTACCATTGTCGGGAAGTTCCATCGTAAAAGATAGCGGATGCGTGCACACCTTGAACCTATTCAAAACTTGTTCAGCTACCGCCGGGCTGGGCACGTTAGGCAGAACAGATCAAATGGCAAGAATACCATCAACATGTCTGTGGACTTTGCAAACGCAGTCGAGGTTCAATTTCTGCGCTAGCGAACGATCAAAAATTGGCTAGGAAAAATTCACAGAGGATGGGCGCCACACACGAACCGATACAGATGTTCCTTTTTTTGTATGTATGTAAGTCTTATTCTTAATGTTGACAATGGTGGAAGCCAGGTAGCGAGCTAAAAGCTCAATAAAGGATTCTACCGTGAAAAAGACATTCATTCTGAGAGCGAAGAACACCGTATGAGTCTATAGCTTCCCTGACACTGACGAAAAGATGGCCGGCGAAACGGAGTAGAATAGTTCCTCAATGTCAACGGACATCGCAAAGTTCGCCCCTGGCACTCCCATCCCCAAAGTTTGTACAAGACTGTGGAATACTTGAGCACGTACGGGTCCTCTAGTCCGAGCGACTTGAGGTGACGCTTGAAGAAACACACTGACGTTGCGGTGCCAATTATCTCTTTCAGTGGCTATGGCGCAGAAAGGACAAAGTGGCTTGGGGGCTTTCGCAGCGAAAAAAAAAAATGCCCTGGAGGCTCCTGCTCATGCATGAAATATGCAAAACTCTCTTGACTCTATATCTGTGGCGTTTTTTGTTACTTCCATCTCTCGCAAAAATAAACGAGTCTTCTTGGTGCACTGTAAGTTCACGGACGCCTAGCTGTTCTCTTCAAAGCGCAGAAGTTGGCCCATGCGGAGTGCGGGATGGCGGCATGAAAGAACTGGGGATCGACATCTGTAGGACATAGCCTGCGGTAGCACAGGTCGGTAACAAGTAAAGCTCCTCAAATACAAGTTTTCACGGTGTATTCATTGTCACGCTGTCTACTAAAAGGCGCGGGGATCCCGTCTGCTGACTTTTTTGTTTGTGTCATTTGTTATTTTGTTGTTTTTCGCATGTCCCCTTTTCCGTTTCTTCTTTCGAAAATAAACCAGCCATGTTAGTGCGCTGACAGTGAACGGACGTGACGTGTATTTTGCAACTCGGGAAAGTTTCTCTCCGATTAGGAACGACGAATAATTCGAGGATGACGTGTATTTGCGCGACCTATTGCTTAATGAGTTGAACGCGACATGTCAACTCGGGGAATTATCTCAAGTATTCGTCCTCCATCGCGTTCAAAGGTGCTGCTGTCGAAGGAATACAACAGGCGACGTGCAGGCGCCCTCTGCCTAGCCGGGTGAGTTCTCTTTATTGTGATGTTCCGAGTGATCATGCGTTTGTTTTTAGTTATCCCTGTTGTCGTTACACAAACTGTTTAACTAGCGGAGCGCGGAACAGTGGTGTCAAGCGCGCGTTCTTTGGTGCTAAGGCCGTGTCCGATAGATATCGTTATCTTGCCTGTATTGTACGAAGAGAACTTAACCTTATACCAAAAATGTGTGTGTGATGGCGTACCGGCATAGCTAAGGCCGAGTGCCATTACTTTCAGTAATACGGGTACACACCGTTTTGCATTGCGCGCAGCTTGCGTCGTCTGCTACGAGCCGTTGTTTGCGCCGGTTGCGGCGCATGCGCACTCGGACCATGGTAGCGCTCGTGCTGTGTGTTCTATCGAGGCCGAGGAACGACACGAACGCCGGAACCAGACAGGATCGAATGCCCCTTTAGCGAAGGAAGGCTCTGCTTTTAAAGCGCTTTATCATGACGACAGTCTTACGTCACGGCTCGTTTGATAGCCGATATACACTCTTCCCTTCTTAGTGAAACAGCAGTCATTTGAATTTCGACTTGCTGTTTTCGTGAAGCCTTCTGCAGCGTACCGCTCGGGAGGCTTTCGCACGCGGGTGCCTCGTCGCGGTAATGCTGACGATGATTCGTTGTCTGTGGGAATAGGCTGCTCAACTGCTGCGGAGCTAGATCCAGTCTTGTTAAGCCCTGCATTCTCTCTTCCTGTAAATGATGACGCGTCTAGAGGTGGTTCTGGTGGTAGAACCTGAGGAGTCTGGTTGTCGTTTGAATCTCTTAGCTCTGATGAGGTTGTCGGAGTTGGATCTTGTCTTCTCGGCCAAGGTTCGCTTGACGCGTTGCCTTTGGAAAAGACCTCTCGAGAAGACGAATCCTGTAAAAGGCTTCTTGGCACTTTTGATCCTCCTGGGCGGATGCCTCCATCATTATGCGAACTAGTTGCGGATGCCGCATTACTAGGGACTTCAGTCCATACGCTAGTCTTCCTCTGACGCAAGTGATCCACGTGAGTGAACTGTAGTCGCCCTTGAACCCTAACCATGTACGTGACTGGGCTAACAACTTGCTTAACCGTACCTTCTTGCCATGATACCGGCTCACCAAGTGTGGTCTTTACGTACACTCTGTCTCCCGCGGAGAAAAATTCAGCGGGTCCTCTGTGGCGATTACGTCGCTCCGTGTCTTGTTTCAGGTACTCCGTCATGTCTCCTGCAAAGCTTGGTTTAAGAAGAGACAATGTAATTCGGGGCAGGCGCTTAAGGAAAACTTCAGCACGCGTCCGGGAAGTCATCGGGTGTGGGGCGTTTCTATAAGGAAAAAGAAATTTGTTGAGACGTTCGTGTACGGTATACTTCACTCCAGCATTCTGACTGCTCAGAACCTGCCTCAATAGAGCTTCCTTGGTCGTTCTTGCCAGTCTTTCTGCTGCTACATAAGAAGCGGCATGATAAGGAAGGGTCCTAGTATGCTTGATATCCCTGTGCCTCAAGAACTTTCCAAAGTCATCCGAAGTAAACTGTGGACCGTTGTCGGTTACAATTTCTTCAGGGTAGCCGTATGCGGCGAATAACGTGTCCAGTTTTTCCAAGGTTCGAGTGGTCGTAGTCGATGGCATGACGAACACTTCAACCCACTTAGAGTACACGTCTACAAGAAGGAGGAGAGTTACACCGTCTTTGACAGCGTAGTCGGTGCGAATCCTCTCCCAGACTTTTGTTGGATACCTCCAGGGTTGTAGAGGACCTGGCGACTTTGCTGGACTAGTGCTTTGGCAGACTTGGCAATTCCGGATGGTTTCTTCTATGTCTTTGTCGAGTGAAGGCCACCACACGTACGCCCGTGCAAGCGTCTTCATGCTACTCATTCCTGGGTGTCCCTCGTGCAGCAAGGAGAGAACATGAGCTTGTAAAGTTTCTGGCACGGTCACCCGATTGCTCCGAATCAAGCACCCCTCCTCTGCAGACAGGTGATCTCAGTGCATGAAAAATGGTCGCAGTTTGACAGGGTAATGCTGTGGCCATCCTGAAAGAACGTAGCTTAAAACACGTGTTAGAAGAGAGTCTCGTTTTTTTTCTCGAGCAATGTCCTTCGCTGTCAGCGGGGTTGTGTCGAAAACAGCTAAACACTCCGGTTCGTCGTCCCCGAAACCTGCAGACAGTCGCAGCCGTGCATCAGCAACTTCCATTTTCCTGCCGTTCCGGAACTTGAGATCGTACTGATACGCTGTCAACGTCAGTGCCCATCTCTGCATTCGTGCAGCTGCTACAGATGGCAGCGGCTTATCGCGCCCAAGAAGCGGCTGATGGTCGGTGTAAAGACTGAACTTGCGGCCATACAAGGAGCGATGGAATCGTCCCAAACCAAATATGAGTGCGAGGGCTTCATTTTCACCTTGAGCATAGTTGCGTTCCCTGCTGGTTAATGTGCGCGAAGCGAATGCGATAGGTCGTTCTGTTCCGTAAGGCATTTCATGGAAAATCACAGCTCCCAAGCCATAAGCGGAAGAATTGCAACTAAGTCCGATTGGTTTTGTGATGTCGTACAAGGCTAATACTCGGCTGTTTAGAATCATTTCCTTAGTTTCTTCGAATGCCTTCTTGCACTGTTGCGTCCATTCCCACTTGCGGTCTTTTTGAAGAAGCTCACAGAGTGGTGCTACCACAGTTGTCAAATTCCGCAAGAATTTGACATAGAAGTTTAGAAGACTCAAGTAGGCCCTCAGTTCCGTGATGTTACTGGGCTCTGGCGCATCTCGCACTGCTTTTATCTTTTCAACGGTAGGGTAGATGCTCTCCTCCAAGACCTTGTGCCCGAGGTAAACCACAGAATCGCGAAAAAATTTGCATTTTTCTTCTTTCAGCGTTATTTTGTCGTTGCTAAGTGCTTTCAGGACTTTTGTGGCAGTTGTGTAGCAGTCTTCTGCACTGTGGCCAGTGATGATGACGTCGTCTATATAGCATCCGATGTTAGGAATTCCTTCTAGGACTTTGTCCATCATGGCCTGAAATAAGACCGGTGCGCTCGCAATTCCAAATGGAAGTCTTTGGAATTCGTATGAGCCTTGATGCTTGTTTATCGTGAGCAGTGGCTTGGACTCTTCACTGAGAGGCTCTTGCTGGTACGCCGAGGATAAGTCCAGCACACAAAATACTTTGCCCCCAGCTAGCATCAAATATAAATCCTCAGGAAGCGGTTGTGGGTAACAATCATTTTTCAGTACTTGATTGATTGTTACTTTGTAACCTCCACAAATTCTGATTCTACTTCCACGCTTCGGAACTGGTACGATGGTAGTCGCCCACTTTCTCGTAGTTACTTTCTTTAAGATGCCTTGACTCTCTAGTTCCCGGAGTTCTTCGCTGACTGCCTCCTTAGTAGCGAAAGGCATGGACCTGGCTTTGCAGAACACAGGCGTAGCATTTGGGTCTATGGCTATTTTGGCTTCGAAGTTGCGAACTACTCCCAGCGTCGTACGGAAGACTTCTGGAAATTTTTCCCGCAGAGAACGGACATCCGTGCTTTGTGTGAAAGCACTGACGGTATTCCAGTCAACTTGCAACTTTTCAAGCCAATCTCGACCTAGAAGAGTAGGCATAGCCTTGCCCTGGTCCTCTACTATATGTAGCGGAAGCTCTGTTCTGCAGGCGCTATGCTGGACGGTTACGGTCGCCTGTCCTCTCAACTTTACAGGCTGTCCTGTATAAGTTTTTAACACTGCCTTTGATGGTTTGCATGCAGTTTGCGAAAACCATTGCTTGAACGTACTTTCAGGCATCAATGTGACAGCTACGCCCGTATCCAAAAGCATAGAAATAGGCTTTACTTCAATCAACAAAGACACTTTGTAGCCTCGTTTGCCATCTCTAGCACACATCACGACGTGATACGTCTGGGAATCGTCGAATTCCTCATCTGTCGCTTCAGCGTAGTTCACCGGACGATTTTAGGGGCGAAGCTCCTTATGCCGCGGGTCTGTCCATCCTCCGTTTGTAGTAGCCACCTCTAGTTCGTGAAGTGCTCACTAGATGGCGTGATGGCGCTGCGGCGCTCACTTCATTCAGATGTATGGGAATGCAGAGTCCGTCTGTCCGTCCGTCCGTTCGTTCGTCCGAGCGCTGCGGTGCTGCTTAGCGAGTACGTGAATTGATCAATAGATGGCGCGGAGGCGCTCGCTACGTGCTCACTAGAGCACGCAGCGATAGGAGAGCGCTAGATGGCGACACACAGTGTTTGTCACGTCTTTGATGATGTACTGGGCACGATTCACGGAAGATTCACGGTTTTTACCGATGAACCTCCGGAGCGTCGCCCACTCATCATCATTCACCCCGTGGATATTTATTTATTTATTTTTATTTTATTTAGAAAAAAAAAACTGCCAGTCTGAGTGCCAGACTTTGGGCAGGGGTGGGCGATACAATGTTGTAAGATAGCCGATACAATGCTAAAAGATAGCCGATACCAGATACAAAGATACAAAGATAGCCTATACAATGCTAGAAAAAAGAAACACGAAATACGGTCCACGATCCCGTCACCGTGACATAGAAAATAGTACAAAAAAGCCATCAAAAAAAAAAGAGGAAAGAGAGAAGTAGAAGCGCACACTGGGTCCAAAAGTGAAAAGAAGTGGCACCAAATATCAACTGTAGACGAAATAAAATCAGCAAAACTACAAAAGTACAGAAGCGAGACATTGAACTTCAAGCAATCAATCTGATCGAGATAGGTACTAAAATAAAGCGCGCTGTAAATAAATGATGGTGTAGCTATGATACATATGGAGCAGGTAACGCACGGAGAAACGAGTTGAGATCGATGCTTTCAAGAATCTCTGCGTGGATTTTTTTCGGTTTTCGACAAATCGTTTGCAGATGCCCTGTTTTAGCACATGCGCGGCACTTCGTGTTGCGAACAATATCCTTTGCGTATCTTGGTCGCGCAATCCTACCACGAGTCGATCTCTTAACGCATCGTTTAGAAACGCCTTGAACTCGCAATTACGCGCCAGGTGTTTGAATTCTGTCATGAAGTCTTTGACGCATTCTCCTTCCTTCTGCATGCGTTTGTTGAACTTGCAACGCGCGGCGATTACAGAATACTCAGGACTGTAGTGTTGTTCTAGAACCTCCCGTATTTTTCGAAGGTTGTCAGTAGGTCTGTCAGGGACTAAAATTTTCTGGAGCTCCCCGTACACTGTGCTTCCTACTACGTTCAAGAACAGAGTTAGCTTCTTTGTCTCCGGAACCTCATTAAGTGCCACAAAGTTCTCAAAACTCTCGAAATACGACTTGGTGTCATCGCTGCTCGGGTTAAACTCTGGCATGCTTCCGAAACGTTGCGAAGCTAGTGGAATCGCCATTTTGATACGCTTGCCTTCTGTTCTTGGCCCAGTCGTCCGTTCCGCTTCGACCGCTGTGCCGGTGCTTGCTTCAGGATCGTACTATCGTCCCATCGTCGTCGCCAGTTCTATCGAGGCCGAGGAACGACACGAACGCCGGAACCAGACAGGAACGAATGCCCCTTTATTGAAGGAAGGCTCTGCTTTTAAAGCGCTTTATCATGACAACGGTCTTACGTCGCAGCTCGTTTGATAGCCGATATCACACTGTGTCCTTTCTGTCGTCTATTAAAGGGCTGTAGTACATACGCGGCGATGAGCCACAGGATAGGCATGGAATGTCTGTCATATTGTTTCCTTTCCTGGTTGCCGCCCTGAAGAAGACAAGTCCGCTTGTTGAAACGTTGGCTCCTGCGACATTCCCTGTCCTAAACCGTATTTTGCGATTTGTTCATCGGTTCCTTTCCTGGTGGTGTTCTCTGTTACTCTTCCACAGCCCTAAACACGGTGGTACAAAACTCAAGGAATTTTTACGGTTCCGATATGTCCACTTCCCTCAAGCATGGCTGTGTATTCAGGTCATTAAGCTTCGGAAGGTGGGGTCGGGAGTTGAAATCCAAGCACCGCAAAACCATTTTTTTCTGAAGAGGCCTGCATTTTCTGGGAGCTGGTGCGTGACGATCGACACGCTTCGCTCGAACAGTCGAGACAATCCACTCCTTCAAACCTGGTCGATCTGCATGCCTGGCCCGCTGTCTCGTCTTATCCAGTCAGCACGTGGTGAGACTGCGGATTTTTTATGGGCGAAGCGCCTTAAGGTTTGAGTCTGTCCGTCCGTTGTAGCGCGTTACCTACTAGGAAGGCGCGTGTGGGAGGCGCGCCCTCGGCGCGTGCCTCCCGGCGCGCGAGCTCTCTCACTCTTCCATCTGCTGTCTTGTGAGAGAGAGACAGTGAGAGCGAAAGGCGCGCGTTGACTATGGAAACGCTCTTTCTTCGATGAACGCGCTACCAGCTCGCAAAGAAGGAGAACGCGCCCTCACCCGCGAGAGACAACGTTGGCGCAGGCAGCGTGTTATGTTTTGTTGAGTGTTCATCGCGGCCCCCCAGCCAAGACAGCTGTGCGCGCGCATTCTGTTATCACCTAGGTTTCCCTTCCCCCCCTGCACTATATAATACGGCAGCTGTGCCTGAATAAACGTTCTTGTTCCACCACCAGCTAGCGCGTCGTTACTACTGCGGCTTGCCGCAGTGGGTTACTACAGTGGCGACGAGGTCACGGATGCCGACCATGCGGTGAAAGTAGCCCAGCACAGGGGTGCAACCGGACTGCCGCTACGTGAAGCTCAAAGGAGAACCATGGCCAGTTTTCAGCTACCGACGTTCGACGAGACCAGAGATAAGTGGAAACCATATCTTCTAAGGGCTGAAGCGTATTTTGAAGCCAATGACATCACCGACTCAAAGAAGCAACGCGCGCTGCTTGTGGCTGCTCTCAGCACGCAATTCAGCTCACACTAAGAACGACGTTTTTCGGCCGGCAAACCTACAGACATCTTCACACGTTTTTGTTCGTGTTGATGCGTCTCGCCGTGCTCTTCAGCCTCGCTATGACGGTCCTTTCCCAGTCATCAAGCGTTCTGAGCATCATTTTACAATCCTTCGCAATGGGCATGAAGACACAGTCAGCATTGAAAGGATCAAGCCGGCACCCATTCTGACAAGCTCCGTTTTATCGTTTTTCTTTCAACTGCCCACGGCCACTTGTCTGCAGGGGGGGGGGGGGGGGGGGACCCATCTGTGGCGTACTTTTTCTTCTTCTGGCACAACACTTGGGACATGAACTAGTAGTGGAGCTGCGGCTAAGAAAAGAAGAAGAGGAAGTTGGAACGATGGCGCAGATGCATTAATAAACCGCGCTGTGTTTTCGGAATCGCGTTCTCAGAGTGCTACAACGGTATACAAACACCCAAGCTCCCATATACAAGCACTATCCATGCACCCGCCCACATCATAGGGATTATGAGAAGGGCAATATAGAAAGAGACACAGAAAGAAAAAGAAAGCAAGCTGTCTCGGGTTGGTGCAAATAGCGGACGACCCTCGGTCATCGCCGATACGGTGCTGCATGACAATGCACCCAGCTCGAATCTTCATTCAGGCATAAACGTGGCCTCTCCTTCGTGTTCCCCGTGTTCTCACTGATAGCAGCCTGATGCGTTCCTTCAGCCTTTGCGCATTCGAAGCGACAGACGCAAGCAGGTGGCTACCTTGTGCACTCCGTTGCTCTTTCGCGTAGATTGTGCATCCCGATGTTATTCAGAGAAACACGTAAATAAAACTCCTTTCTAGCGATTCTGCAACGAGAATATGTTGCAGCGCAGTAACATATGGCGCATTGGAACGGCCCAACGATCGGAATCATGTTATTGGAATGATTCTGCACGTCTTTAGTTATAGGACATTTCTAAGACATGACAGCGCAAATAAGCTTCGCGTGCACGACGCAATAGAAAATTTCCATGTTTGTTGTGGCACACGGAAGGCTGCACATCATGTAGACCCAAGCTTGGCTACCGTGCTCTTGAATAACATGAGCTGGATGATGCCTTATTTATCGTGTCTTGTCGTCTTTAGGAAATGCGAGTCCATTCAAGCAACGCATTCGGGAAACTTGGGGTATTTTCGCGGCCAATCACGCTGCGCATGCGATCTCTTCGTTTACATAGAGAAAGCCAAGCGGCACTTAATCATCGATGGGAATTTCGCTGCCAGATTAGACTGGCGACTGCGGTTTCCATTCGACTGAAGCTGGAGATTTATTGTGGGCTCGAGCAACGCGCATTCACATACGTCTGACAAGGTGTCTCTTTAGAGCGTTGTGATGAATAAGGGAGACACAGAGGCAGCATCCTATACGTAATCCCGATTAAAGAAATCGATCATTCGAACAACGGGCAAGGTTTGCACTTTGTGTGCTTCCGCGATCACACGAAGGATGCACTCAAGAAGTATGAACCCGATCACCAACTGCACTGCTTAAAACTAATGGAAATATTTTAGATCCACTCAGTATGCAAGTAAATGCCATTTGATACGAAGTCACTTGTAATGATGTTCAGAGCTTCGGACGTAGACAACACACACAACTGAAGCGCAATGAGACCGACGGACAACGATCGTCCCTCGGTTACGACGCTTTATCGCACATTCGTAACCATAGGCAACTCGGAATCACTTGCAATGTCTATTTATACACACACACACACACACACACAAATCACAGTTCCACCCAAAGGGCGAAGCAGTGAATGCGAAGTGAGGCTGGCAGCTTTCGGACACGATCTGGCGTAATTCTACAAAACGCTGGTGTATGAGAATACGGCTGCTCCTGGGGCACTTTTCGCAGTCCCTACTCGTTGAAGGATTGACGAGCAGCGCGCCGATGGCTGCCTAGCATAGATGGAAAAATTACTTCTAAAAGGTTAATAAATTACTCTATAAGCTACAACTGGTTCAAAGTAATGAAATTACATTACTATAACTTTTAAAAAGTAATAATATTACCTTGAATCTACTTTAACTAAAGGTCATAGTTCGTGAAGTCGCTCATGTACACTTTATTTACAGCGCAAATACCCTGAAATTGTCATCTCAACAGTCGCAGCCATAACTTGACCCTGCGTTAGTGAAGCATCCCCTTACACGCCGCTTCTTAACCTGACTCGATTAAAGAAAAGTAATGTGGCGGGGTGAAGGCGAAAGGGGGGGAGAACCCGAAATCTTATGGTAGTTTCGTATAAAGAAAAGTCCTCTATGCAAAGCTCTTCATCACGTTACTGAGCTCCCTGACAGTTAGCTAAGCGTGAAGTGGTCACTGATCCCTCTAGCCTGGAGTTGCAACATCGTTACATACTGAAGGCTTCGAGTTCACATGCTACTCCGACTTTCGGAATTTTTCTGGGCGGATTAGCCTGTCTGTGTTGTCTCTCGTTCCTTGTCGTTAAAGAAAAATTGTGCCATAAGGGTAAGGATATGATTTGATATCCAAAGGTCATTCCCTTCGTAAGTGAACTGTTCAGTTGGTGTTTAGTGAGCTCTCTGTGTAGCCAACCGGACGCGCTCTGGTTAACCTCCCTGCGTTTGTGTTTCCTTCCTTCCCCCTCTGTGTCTACTTGTGCCTCGTATGTAGTATGCCATTATAAAGTGATTTACGACGCCCACTGTGTCACTGCCCCTCGTCTCAATTCCCGGGCCTACAAATTTTTCACAATATGTCTAAGACTGGTTAAGCAGGGATCATGTGAAATAAGATATATAAAGGCAGGTAAAGGAGGTTTACGATCGATTAAGGCGGACTCGGGTGGGTTAACATAGATTAAGGTGGTTAAGGCATATCAAGGCACATGAGGCCGGTCGTGGTGGATTAAGGCAGATTAGGATGGAGTAAGGCTGATTAAGGGGGCCAGGATAGCTTCGGGCAGATTAATTTTTGATTAAGGCAGGTTAAGACAGATTACGGCAAATTAAGGCAGATTATATGGGTTAAGGTGAATTAAGATGGAATAAGTTATATTAAAATGCAAAATTTCAGTTAGGACGGATTGATGCATATTAATATCGCATAATGCGAATTTTGAGAGATTACTGCAGATTAAGAGTGATTAACGTGTATTTAAACTCACTGAGGTGGATTAATGTGGAATAAGATGCATTCAGTTGAGGCAAGCAGGGTACTATTGGAATTGGATTAGGTTGGATTAAAGTGGAGCAAAACCACCTTACATACGAAATCGCGGTACTTGTCCGAAATTTACAAGAAGAATGACAAGAGATATATTTTCAATGGATACCCGGGCATTGCGGTATCAGTGGAAATGACTCCGCAGATAAGGCAGCTCGGACATCAGGCGAAGAAGACCGCTGTGTTCCCATTCCGCTCTCAAGGACCGACGCTGCAAGACAATTTCGCACTCTTGCGCGAACGATATCCTTAGCTGAGTGGAATACACGAGGCGCACCAGACTGCACCGGCTAAACCCATCGCTGCAAGTCGGACCTCCGGCTGGTTTGCACCGACGTGAGGCTTCGCTTCTGTGCCGGTTGTGGTTGGGAGTGGCCTTTACGAACGCTTACTCTGCGCTGATTGGAATGGCTGAGAGTCCTGCGTGTGCTGTCTGCGGATGCGCAGAGACCATAGATCACTTGTTGTGCCACTGCCCACAATTTGAGGAACATCGACTGCCTATGACCGAGTCCTTCACAAAGCTCGACGATCGTCCACTTAGTGAACAGACAATCTTAGAATACCGTCCTCACCGACAAACGGGTCAGAAAGCAATGAAAGCGCTTTTGGCCTTTCTAAAAACATCTGGCCTAGCCGAGCGCCTATGATATTATATAGGACTGCCCTGTAGGCATTCCCCCTCTCTCCTTCTCTTTACTTTTGTTCCCCTTTTCCCATCCCCCAGTGTAGGGTAGCAAACCGGACTCATGACTGGTTAACATCCCTGCCTTCCCTTCCTTATTTCTCTCTCTCTATCTCTCTTGGATTAAAGTGTGAATAAGTCATAACCCGTCAATCCTCCCTGATACAAATCTTGCTAATCCACCTTATTCCATCTTTTTGAACGTTAAAGGGCAACTCAACAGGTCTGCAAAAAAAAAAAATTGAGCTAACAGCACTCTTTGGTACTTTCGAACACCCCGAACATGAAAATCGCCCCGAAATTCGATCCCGCTCAACGAAAAGCGTCTTATCAGAAAAAAAAAAGGAACGTCCAGCTGCTTCCGTCCGGCGCGCGGCTAGTCCGGCTATAGCATCCGCGATTGGCGGAGCCCTATGTGACGTCAGCGACGGGTTCTTCGGGAGGCCACCGCAAGGCGTGCGATCAGTTACTGTGATGATGCGAGTATACTTCGCAGACAATATGGCGAGTTCACTCACTGGGTAACTTGGACCACTTGGAGGTGCTTGTTCCAATCATTAACCGAGAAGAACCAGCTACGCCAAGCATGAAGGCGACGGTCTGCGCAGTGGCTGCAACGGATCCGAGTACCTGAATGCGACATTTACCTGCGATGGGAATATCGCCTAGGTGGTACGTATCCGCAAGGTTTTATGACGCAGTGCCGAGCTGTATGCGCTTATAAGTCAGAGCAAGGTAGTATTATATTTGTACTTGTCGTCGTCGTGACAGTGCATACCGAAGAAGGTACTCATTTCGTGCACAATGCATTCTACCGCTTTTTGTTTCCAAGCAGCGTGCATCGGCCGAAGGTGCCTGCTATTGGCACAGTTCCAGACGAAAGTATATGCCTGATTCGTTTGATTGAGGATGCTTAAAAGATAATGGTTCATTGAAAATATTGATGTGAATCTCTAAAATAGTCTAATCTTGTAAATCGGCCTGCGCAGTGCTAAAAAAGCAAACTATAGGGACAGCTGCAGCTTCACGGCAATTTCGCGTATCCGTTGGTTATATTAAAAGGATCGTGAAACGTTTTCCGAACATTTTGTACCAAGTGCGTATTTGGGATCCTGAATCTCCAATCAACAATATGAAATGTTGCATTGCATCGTGTGGGTTGCTTTAGAGCGATAAAAAACGCGGTTTAGGTTTCACTGCGCGCGTTCCCCTTAACTCGGCAGTTGACGTCATGTTAGTAGCCACCAGATCTCCGAGATTGGCGCGCCCTCGAAGGCCACGGGAGAACAAACCGTGCTGCAGCCTACGGCGATTTCAGTTAACACCGCAATGCCCATCCTCAGGACAGTGTAGCAATCCTGTTTGACAGACTCGCATGCCTAATCCGGCACCCGAGTCGCATTCATGGAATTCATTCAGGTGAATTTAGGCGGACAGTAACAGCTCCACAACGTCAAGAAGCATGCGAACGAGCCTGGTAGAGGCATTCCGCGTTACAGGAAGAACTTTGGAATTATTTCGCAAAAGCATAGAAGCAGGCGACGGAGCTATGGTGTCACACGGCGCCCTGCTAATCGCGATTAAGCCCAATCAAGACGAAATTTACTGGCAGCGATTGCCTCCCTTCTGCTGCCTGCTTAAAATCAAGAAATCCGATTGGGATCTGCGTTGATCGCGATCATAAGTTCCCCCTGTGACACGGCATATGTAACGGGAGAAAATACGATGAATACCGAAAAAGAAGAAAGGATATGCGAGAGACAAAAGAACATTTGTTTTCGACAAGACGCATCAGCTTCAACATTCGCCATCCTACCTCATGCTTTCGTGTCATTGTGAACGCTGCTCTTGGTGGAGGCGATGCCTTCCTTTGGTGAGCAAACATGGAAGGTACCACGCCCGGCCCATCTCGAGCATAGTTTGCAACAATTTACATCGCTTCAGCCATAAACTCTGATGGTAATCACTGCGCCGAAGACTGTTTCGAGCAGGGAACAGTGGTTTTAGAGGCCTTGAAATTACTCCGCTTCACTGCAGTGAAGCGTCTTTTTCTGCCGTGGGAACTTGTGAAATGAAAAAGACGACATCGTCTCGGCTACCGGTGCTTGTACAGCCGTAGGCGGCGCGAAAGGCCGGCATTGCTTCTCTTCGACTAAATTCCATTCGCTGCAGAAGCCGGAAACGAAAGGAGCATATGCTGATTATTTGCGATAAGGGTCCCTCATAAAACGCGATGGACGTGCACTAGATGCTGGCGCGGTTACCCAAGATGCCTGCGTTGACGTCACTTCCTGTCAGATTTCTCCTTCTGCCGCCTCCGCTGGCTTGCTCTGTGAGCTGCGGTGGGCAGAGCATAGTACCGATTTTAATTCTCAATTACCGCACCGCTGATTGCTTGATCACAAAACAGACCTCGGTGACAGGGACATAAAGTGTCTGCCCATTAGGAAAAAGTCAGTTTTACAAATCTAAAACCTATTCACTTTCCCTGAAATCGACTCTGATCTGCTTTTGTCCGCCATATTCCACCCTAATCAGCCTCGATATGCCTTGATACGTCTTGATCCATCCTTATTTGTCCTAGTCCTCCACAGCTCCTCCTAATGCACCCTAATCCACCATAATCAATTCTAAGCACGTTTAATTTGTGGCGATGAGCGACCTCGCAGACCGACGAAGTCTCGACCTTACCATAAAGAAAGCAAGCCCGACGCGTCCGCTGTGATCCAGAGTATTTTAATGACCGGATGGAACGCTAGCGCGCGCAGGCCCGTGGAAGCGGCACCTGCCTCGTGCAAGAGCGAGCGTCTCGGTCTTCTTCAATGCGACGCTGATGCTGCTGCCGCTACAGAGGGCTCCCCCCCCCCCCCCCCCCCCCCTAGAGAGGAGGAAAGTCCGACGAACGATCGGAACTCCAGGAGACACGATATGTCGTGACTGTCGCGTGAGAAGGCAGCTATCCGGGATGCAGTAACGTGGCGTCGCACGATGGTGAGGCCAATGGCAATGTTGCTTCGAAGTAGGCAGGCTTGAGACGTTCTAGAGCGATTGTGTCGGGCCGTCCGTTGACGACGAAGGTCGAGGGATGATGCTCCAGAACTCGATATGGCCCGGAGTAGTGCGGCTGCAAAGGCTTCCGCACAGCACAGTTTCGCACGAAAACATGTGTAGCAGAGGTGAGCTGCGGAGACACGTAAGGAGATCTCGGTTCGTGCGGACGTGTAGGCACGGGACGTATTTGCTGGAAGATGTTTTGCAGTTCGGAGACGTAGTCTCCGGCTGGTGGTGTTTTGGCTGGGGGATCGAAGAAGTCGCATGGCAGGCGAAGTGCCGTAGACCAACTCGGCGCATGAGCAGCCCAGGTCGGTTTTGATGGCAGCTCTGATGCCAAGCAAGACGAGCGGTAGTTGGACGACCCACTTCTCCGGTGATCCATGTGCCATGAGGGAGGACTTGAGATGCCTGTGGAAACGCTCGACCAATCCATTTGTTTGTGGGTGGTATGAGGTCGTGCGGAGGCGTGTCGTTCCGAGAAGCTTGAGGAGTTCGTTGAAGAGCGCCGAATCAAACTGCCGACCGCGATCAGTGACTATAGTAGATGGGCAGCCAAACCTTGCAATTCAAGTACACACGAAGGCTGCTGCAACTGTGGGCGCTGATATGTCGGCAATAGGTGTAGCTTCTGGCCACCGTGTATAGCGGTCAATGCATGTCAATACGCAGCTGTAGCCCTTGGAAGGTGGGAGAGGGCCGACGAGGTCCAAGTGCACGGTGTCAAAACGCGCGTCCGGTGGAAGGAAAGACTTCGCAGGGGGACGGGATGGCGATGGATCTTGGAGCGTTGACACGGCAAACAGCAGCGCACCCAGTCGCGAACTTGTGCGTTTAGTTGAGGCCAAACGTAGCGACTGGAAATGAGCTTCTGTGTCGCGCGAATTCCGGGATGCGACAGACTGTGTACCGCATCGCACAGGCGTCTGCGGAGTGGTGCCGGAATGAAAGGTCGGGGTGTGCCAGTATAGAAGTATCACAGACTACCGAAGTACCATCGGAACTCAAAACGACGTCCTCCAGTTGCACAGACGTTGACGAATTTGGGAGGGTACGTAGCTCGGTGTCGTCACAAATTATTCTTAATCAGCACTAATCCACCCTAAGCCACCCTAAGCAACCAGTATCCACTCTTACATGCCTCAATCCATGTTAATATGGCGTAATAAACCCAAATCTGCCCCAATAATCCGAATTCTTACTCCACACTAATCTCCCTCAATCTATCCTGATTCCGCCGTAATCCGTCTTAATGCAGCCTAATCCGCTTAAATCCGCCAGAATACACCTTAATGAACCTTAATCTGCCAGCATCTGCCTTAATCCATGTCAATCCACAATAATCCAACTGAATTCGTCCTATTCCCTCTTAGTCCACCTTATCTAAGAGAGGTTTAGGTTTGACTCCTATCATGATATTGAGTACGAGTTCTAGAAGATCGTGCATTCGAGTCCTTAGAATACGAATCCGTCTACAATCAGTGATCAATCGTTAATTACTCTGCCAATGATGGCCCGTATGCTTTCGTTGGCTCCTGTTGTTGTTGTTATGTGGGGTTTAACGTCCCAAAACCAGCTCTGATTATGAGAGACGCCGTAGTGGAGGGCTCCGGAAATTTCGACCACCTGGGGTTCTTTAACGTGCACTGACATCGCACGGCACACGGGCCTCAACATTTCGCCTCCATCGAAATGCAGCCGCCGCAGCCGGGATTCGATCCCGCGACCCTCGGATCAGCAGCCGAGTACCATAGCCACTAGACCACCGTGGCGGGGCTTCGTTGGCTCCTCGAGAAACGATATATATAGCGAATTTTCCCCCATAACATTCCTGTCGACGCCGAGGTCGCTCAACGACACCTTTTCATAGAGCTCATGTAGTTTGCATATCTTGACATATTTCTAGCAAGTATTTTTCATAGGTGCTCACAATGCAAACACAAGCGAGCGCACGGAACGCGCGCGCTTTAAAGGTTTAATGGTTTAAAGGGGTCGTGAAAAGCTTACGCTAATTTTCTACGGTGTGTGTAGTGTATTCGTAATTCTGGCCCTCCAATCTATCATATACATTGTTGCACTGTCTGAGTACAGCGATAAAACCACGGTTTCCATTTCACCGGCGCGCATTCCAGCTGATGTAGTCGCCGTCATGGTCTCCGCCGTGGAAAAACAAACCGTGCTCCAGTCTGCGGCACCGCACGGGGTCCAACTGTTCTCTTACTTTCTAGGTGTTATATAAACGTATTATTTTAGAAAAAAAAACGAAAGTATATGTGTTGACGTTTTTACGCCACTGAAAAAGGTTTCTGTATTTTGTCACAGTTACATGCGCCTCTCACGGAGAACTGATGTTATAGGACCACTCAGTGATGCTCGTCAGCAGCCATTTTATTTAATCGTAATCCACAGCGGCGTGGCACCTACAGTAACTTTATCAAATTCAACTGGGGTGGAACTAATGTCATGAACGCCTGGAGAGCTGGGGAGGCTGACGAAGCGAGGTGCAGAATCCGTTCTAAGCACTCGGGGCGTCCGATGGAAGAAGCTTCGTAGGAGAGACAGAGAGCGCATAAACCTGGTAGCCTCAAAGAGAAAGCGATAGCGAAAAGATTTCCTCAACTGCCTTTTCGTCCCTCACGGAAGCACCGGTTGTCTGAGAACCTGTGGCTGATAGGAATTGTCGCTTTGCGGGGCGAGTATCGTCATGCTCTACCTTAAGAATATTAGTTTAATCTTTTGTTGTAACTACTCGAATTTTCACATCTAAACTACCTAATTGCTGCTAAAAAAATGTGCGGTGTGTGATATCGTGGTCAATGAACTAAAGAGAACGCGTCCGGCTCATTGATGAACACATACTGAAAGGCTACAAAATTTCAGAATTATTTGAATCGTTATGCATCCGCAGGGCAGTGACGGCCGGCGCGCTGCCTGATGAAGCACATTGTTTGCTACAAACCTGGGCGTCCAAGGCACAAGCTTCACGCTGCAGAAGAACCAGCGGTTTAATTTTCTATATGCAGGGCTTCCTAATAATAACAAGCATCCGACTTGCATCACTGGGCGCCCACACATCATGTACATCATGATTAACGTATACCTTTGTCTACCGCAAGCCCGTTGTGCCTTGGATGTCAAATGTGCGGTGGAGACGCCAATTACCTTTTTCTTCGTACATGATGTCCAAATATTCAAGAGACTTTACCGGTGATAATAAATTTCGCTTATAATTTATAGAAATGGCAATAAGATCAGAAGAATGGATTGACACTGAGATTGCACTTTTGCCTACATTAGCGACATACAATTTTACAAAGCCATATCTCCAGCATATTCATATACCTCAAAAGGTCAGAAAGTTGAGCGAGTTAGTAAGGATCCATGGTTTACTGACTGTCGCAGCCCCGCCACGGTTGTCTAGTGGCTAAGGTACTGGGGCTGCTGATCCGAGGGTCGCGGGATCGAATTCCGGCCGCGGCGGCTGCATTTCGATGGAGGCGAAATGTTGAGGCCCGTGTGCTGTGCGATGTCAGTGCACGTTAGAGAATCCCAGGTGGTCAAAATTTCCCTCCACTACGGCGTCTCTCATAATCAGAACTGGTTTTGGGACGTAAAACCCCACAAAACAACAACTACTGACAGTCGCATGGGCGTGGTTTATAAGATTCCTTTTAGCTGCGCACGTTTTTATGTATGGCAAACTGCGCGTTGTATTAATCAAAGATTAATTGAACATAGAAGGTCGCTATCAGGTGGAACGCCGTCTGTCTTTGCACTGCCAGGTCTGTAACTGCACGCCCGAGTTAGACAAAACCGAGATCCTGTACAGACATAAGAATGAAGAGAGGCGCTTATTGGTCGAGGCCTGGCATATCAGTATTAGTGGAAGTGCATGCGTGAGTCAGCCGTCGATTAGTTTCAACGGAGAAGAGATAGGATGCCTTAACAGTTGTCTATCGCGTAGACCGGCACGTGTAACCGTTTGACAGGTGGCGCTACTGTTCCAGAGCATGCGGAGATAAGCTGTGTGTCTGCTTTGTTTTTCGCCTCTGTGCTCTGCTTCAGTTGATAGTCGGCGTTCGTGTTGTTCACTTCTTCCCCTTGTGTCCGTGTCGAGCACGCCTCTTACAGCGGATTCATTACCTCTGCAAGTTTGGCACACCTCCGTCAGCTAAATGGAGCAGTCGGCATAAACATAAATGTCCTTGCATGTTGACACAGAGCTCATTAGAATACTAAACAATATTGGTAATAAAACGTAACTCTGAGGGAGTCCACGACTCTGCTTAAATTTAGACGAGCAGCAGCCATCCCAAATCCGAGATATTCTGGAAACCGGTTCCATGAGAGGCAGTCAGCATGAAAAAATGACGAATGGTTAGGCATTCAGCGAATAAGTGTTACGATGGACTTCTCTGCAAAGCGCACGACCACCACAGCTAGGCTAACGTCGACTCAGACGTTTATTTTGTTGAACAAGTGCACGCTACTACGATTAGCTGATGTGCGCATCTTAATCTTCGTTCTGGGAAGTATTCCTGTGGTATCGAGCAAAGCTGGAGAAAAGCAAGGATAGCTGAACACAAGTATTGTTTATTACATCGCCATGATAGCGCTTAACATACACTAGACGAGCAGAGGGCGTTATTATAGAAGGAACGTAATCCGACCGCTGGCACGATATATTTGTTCACTAAATGTAGCGCGTATGAGGAGCCGCCATGGCCTCGTGGTAACGTACTTACCACGGCACCTCGGCGGCCCAGGTTCGATTCCTGCAGCACCTTTGGAAATCACAGTGGGCTCGTACGTGTGCCTGTTTTTATACATTCCAACCGCAAACTATTCGGGTATGTTACGATTATGCGTGGAAATATATACTTTTTATCTTCTTGGGAAACAAAACTAAACGACCGACACACATGCGCTAAACTTCAACCGAGCATTTATTGCAGAACCAAATACACATATAGGTGAAAGAACAAACAAAACAGAAAAATCGCTTACAGCACAGAACGGCGATTCCCGTCGAGAATCTTAAGGGTTCTCATTGTTGGATTTAATAGCCTCAGGTACGGCTTTACTTAATAAAATTTCTTTTTGGGAAATCACTCTTAGAAGGACTGTTTTTCAGATGCTCCTATTAATATTTTTTTTGCCCTTTAGTGTCATCATCATCATCATCAGCCCATCTTATGTCCACTGCAGGACGAGGGCCTCTCCCAATGCTCTCAATCCTTTCCTGTCTTGTGAGAACTGATTCCCTTTGATGCCTGCGAAGTTCTTAATTTCGTCACTCCATCTTACTCTCTGTCGTCCACGGCTGCCCTTACCCTGTCTTGGTATCCTTTCTGTCGCTCTAACTGTCCGTCGGTTGTCTAGCCTCCTCATCACGTGACGTGCCCATGTGCATTTTTGAATGCGAAGCATTTCTTAGCGAACTTCAGCGACATTGAGTGTTTCTATCTATCTATCTATCTATCTATCTATCTATCTATCTATCTATCTATCTATCTATCTATCTATCTATCTATCTATCTATCTATCTATCTATCTATTTCGTGCTCTCCGGGCCGTTTCGCTAATGGGATGTTTACGAAAATTGGTATGCCACAACATGACTGCATGAAGAGCATAGATGACAGGTCATAACATGAAAATCATGACATGCATGTCATGAGCGAAATGATGTACACGCCACGGTCTTGGTGCTCCCCTGGCCGTTTCGTTAATGGGATGTATAAGAAAACCGGTATGCCACAACATGACTGCAGGACGAACATAAATTACACGTTATAACATGAAAAGCATTACATGCACGTCATAAGCGACATGATTTGCATGCCACGCGTTTCGTTAATTATTAGGGATGTATACCAAGATTGCTATGGCACAACACGTCTGCATAACGAGCGTAAATGACAGGCCATGACATCAGAATGATGACATGCGTGTCATGAGCGGCATGGTTTACATGCCACAGTCTTGATGCTCTTGCGGCCGTCTCGTTAACTTCATATGTACCAAACTCGGTATAGCGAGACAACAATGCAAATCCATTTTTACGTTCCTGATGCGTGCTTCGCATTTCCTTGATTCCCACTCCACGTGGGATGTGCCATTTTCTTTCTGGTTTACTTCGACTATTGTGTTAGCTACCCGTGTCTGTTCCCTAACCCACTCGGCTCTCTTCCCATTTCTTAGGGTAACGCCTATCATTTTTCGTTCCACCGCCAGCTGTTTGGTTCTTCTGTTACGGTGTGCTGTAAGTGTGTGCTTGTGCGTGCATGTGTGTGAGTGCACGGGCAGATGTGTAGCAGAGACCGCGGGAGAGGAAGCAGCGCCGCTGTGAAACCAGGGCCGCGCACGGGTGGGGGGAAAACAAGGCAACAAACGCTCCCTGCCTCCGGAGAAAGCAATCAGCGCACTCTTCTCTCGGCTCTCCGCTGCATCTTATATGCGCGCACGATAGTGCACATCCTTCGAGTCGCAACAGCGGCTCGTAACATCCTTTCTAGCTTCTTTGTAATTCTCCAAGTTTCTGCCTCATGTGTCAGTACTGGTAAGATACAGTCATTGTATAATTTCCACTTGAGTGCTAATGGTAAGTTTCCGTTCATGAGTTAGGAGTGTCTCCTATATGCGCACCATCCCATGCTTATTCTTCGGTGTATTTCTTTTGCATGAATGGGTTGTCCTGTCAGTAGCTGTACTAGATAAATGTATTCTTGTACGACTTCTGATGTCTGGTTTTCAATTGTGAAGGCGCGTTTTTTCTCCGTATCACCTACTTTTGTTTCCTACATGTTCATCTCTAATCCTACCTTAGCGCTTTCCCGACTAAGTCTACAATCATCTTCTACAGTTCGTCGCCATCATTGCTGAATAGTACTATGTCGTTCGCGAAGCGTAAGTTACTCAAATATTGGCAGTTAATCCTGAGCCCTGTCTCTTCTCAGTCTAACCTTTTGAAGATTTCTACCAAGCATTCAGTAAAAAGCATTGGGGAGATTGTGTCTCCTATTATGAAACCTCTCTGTATCGAAATTTTCCTGCTTTTCTTACGTATGGTGGTTTTAGAGTCTTTATATATGTTAGCTATTATATTTACATACCTATCACACATTTCTTGACGACGCAGTGCTTCCAGAACGGCTATCTCTACCGAGTCAAAGGCCTTTTCGCAGTCTATGAAAGCCATATAGAGGGGTCTGTTGTGTTCAGCTGATTTCTCTGATTGAGAAATCAGCTGATTGATCACATGAAGATGGTCTATTACGGAGTATCCTCGTCTGAACCCTGCTTGCTCTCTTGGTTGATTAAATTCAAGTGTTGCTCTTATTCTATTTGAGATAACTTTTATGAATGTTCTGTATAGTGCTGCGAGTAGACTAATCGGCCTGTAGTTCTTCAGGTCTTTTACATCTCCCTTCTTGTGTAATAATAGATATTTGCATTTTTCCAACTTACTGGTACATTTGAATCTCTTTGAGGCTATATGTGCACAGTGTCGCGAGCTTTCTAGTTAGGAAGTATCCTCCATCTTTGATCAAGTCGGCGGTTACGTCGTCTTCTCCAGATGCTTTCCTGCGAGAGATGCCTTGGGTTGCTTTCCTAACTTCGTCTGCAGTGACGCGTGGAACATCTCTGTGGTAATCGGCGCTTGTTACACTCCCCGTGGGGTGTCTCGTGTTTGAAGTGTAGAGTTCCGAATAGAAGTCCTCCGCCACCTTGGCTATATCATTGAAGTTAGTGACGATGTTGCCCTGCCTATCTTTCACTGCATGCATTACGTTCTTTCGCGCACAAAGCTTCCTTTTAGTTGTTTTGATGCTGACTCCTTTTCTGACGGCTGCTTCTATTTCTTTCACGTTATGGTTGCGTATGTACGACTGAATTGCTCTTTTCGATAAAGGAGACGGTGAGCGCTTCTATATAAACGGGTCGAAGTCCATCTCCAAGTCCACTCCTGCGCTTCATCAGTAATACCTTCACTATGACTTGGGTTAATACCGCGATGAATCTGTTGCCTGACCATATTTGGACACGATAGGAGACGCTACGTCATTGAATGGTGGTGAATAGTCAGGCTCCTGCGGTTTTGGGACTACATTTGTGCTGAACTTATAGGTGCCATAAGGTTCGAAATGATTTGTGACCAGGCCTCACAAATGTTTCCGGCAAGACGCTCTATAGCCTTGTTCATTGTTTTCTCCAGCGCATCAGCTATAACAAGGGAGAGAGGCGCTCCCATATGCGCGGCTGTTGCTTCAGTGTAATTCTGTGTCCTTGCGTGAATATCCGATATTGCTTCTTTACGAGAACAGCGTCGTCGCTCTGCAACTCCAAGGATTTGCGTTTCTCGAGTCTTTACAGAGTAATTGCGATCATTTGCAATGTGAGCTTGATTGCAGAGACAACGCCTTTTTTTTTTGTCGTGCTTTTACACTCACTAAAGTTGTGCACCTCACGACATACCCGACATCTTGGAGTAGACCTGCGTCCTTTCATGGAGTGTCCATAACGCCAGCAGTTCACACATTGCAGGGGACGAGGTGACAGGGGCTCTACTCGGTAAATTGAGGGCCATGCCTTGATTCCTGTAGGATGTGTTGACCCAGTGCATGTAACTATACTACTACTGACTCGATCGGAAGCTTAGTCTTCTAAATAAGGCGTCCTCACCTGCAAACTGAAATGGCACCTGATATTGAAAATATATCTAACATTTCAGATGCTTAAACATTTACGTGAGCGCCGCGGACAAGTCTAGTTATGCATGCCAACTATGGAGGAATAAAAGCGCTCAGCAACAAACATCGAGCACTTCAGCAGATCGTGCCCACAGGAGTGGCCTAGCGAAAAGCAGAGAATGCCTCCCCATGACACACTGGTGGAACTTAAACTGGGCCGATCGGAGCTCTGCCTGAATAGCTTAAGGATTCTTCATCCACATGATGCCGTCAGTGGTTGGGACGACGAGATACACGGGAAGACACGTGACGCCATTACGCAAGAGGACGGGCAGGTCATGCGGTGGAGGGTGACCAGGTGAAAGCCCGTGGCCCAGGTAAAGAAAACGGCATATGTCTCGAATGACTAACGCAATATGCCCTCGCTAAAGATTAATTGCGCTAGAATAGAGCTGGAAAACAAAAAATAACTGGTCGCTGCTCAATTCTTGGCCAAACAGCACCAGTAAGCTAGCACATTTTGCTAGCTTGCTCTTTTGTTGCAGGAAGCAGTCACGCTTCGTCTTTCTCACTTTCCGCACTGCGGCAAATTCACACTGTAACAGTATGTAACTTGGTGATCCCTGAAAAGTCTTTGACGAAAAGCCTGCCATAGGCGTACGGTCCAATACGCCTCTCTGTCCCACCTCGCGGTGAGTGCAACAAATCTTGTCGGCGAGCGGATGACATTCGGTGATGGTAGCTATTTTCCGCGGATCAGGAGGAGGTCCAGACTGGCGAGCCCAAAAGCAAGAGCTCTTCGTACGTGAAGCGCACTTTTCTAGCGTCAAGATGAGAGCGGAAGTCTTGAGTGCTTGATGTACTACTTCAAGGCGCCGGAGGTGTCCGTCAGAGCTTGAGGCAAACACAACGACGTCATCCAAACAGACGAGGCGAATCTGCCGTTTTAATCCTGCCAACAATGTATCCGAAGCGGGTCGGCAAGTGGCGGGTAGAGAGCGAAGTGAAATCAAACACGTCTGGTGTTATACTCTTCCCTTGGTCTCCAAGACTTCCATTTTGCCAGTGGCTAAGTCTTGAGGCTGTGGGTTTTCGCGTTGCTGCATCCCGCCCGTAGGTCAAACAATGCAGACGGAGGCTTCTCTGAATGACGAACAACAATTTATTGAATAACAACGCGGCGCCGACTAACGCCGCAAAGGCGCCACCGCAAGAGCAGTGGCCAGCCCGGGAAAAGCATGGTCAGGCAGTATAGATCCGGGAACGCCGCAGCAGCGGTCACGTGCAAACTAAGGCACCACCCAAGTAACACCCCGGCCATATTCCAATAGACCTATCTCACCGCGTGATCTGCGCATGCGCGAGTTTCCATGAGCGGCGCCGCCGCAATCTTAGTTGTAGTTCTCAAAGCACAGCTGCTACGTCTGTGCGTGCTGCATGCTATAAGTTTACGGGCGCCTTTCACGTATCCTTGGCGTGGACGGCGATTGAACGCATCAGAAAACGATGTCCGAACCTTCTGTGGCCGTGTTTCATTTAAATGGGTCACGCCATGTAGCCATGTTCGAGAAAAAAACGAGTTTGGAATGTGAACATGCGACCTGGTCACGATCTCGTCGTTAGTCCGTGCGCCCGTGTCGCTTCGAATTGCTGTTACCCGTATTCGCTGAATTATTCGCAATAAAAAAAAACAGTAAAGACTTCCAGAGCACGTATTGTACAGAGATAGAACGCCAAGAGCGCGGAATGGTGAAAATTGAAGACTCAGTCGAAGGAACGATTTTGCGCTTGTTTTGTCAACGCAAAACTTCACATGCACAGTGTGTTGTTAGTACAGGGCTTCGATCACAGTGATGCGCTAGATGTGAATGGGTGGAAAACGATCGCGATGAAGAGGTTAAAGGCGCGTCCACCTTAGCGGAACGATGACCTGCCGCCCTCCGTTAGCGAAAACTTACGGGCCGCTGCTAATATCGCGAACGACGAGCAGTCCTGCTGCATAAAGTACGGAGGAGTCGGTGAGTAACTTTGGCGACAGGTGCAAAACGACGAAAAAGCGGCAGCTCGCTCTGCCCGCCGCCCTCACACCCGAAGGCTCGGCGCCGATGTCGTCGCTATGCCTTACGGCTTCAAAACCGCGTCGACATAAACTCATTAGGCGTATGACCCTATATGCAGACCGCTCGCGCACATAAGATGTGACATTTTTTTACTGGTATTTACACTTCAACTTGTTTTCGCAATAAAATCACACTCTGAAAACCGAAACACCGGCGGCACCGATGTGGTGCCCGCGTAGCGTAGCAATAGCCCTGCGCAGCGTGAAGTATGTGTTAAACTGGTCTTGTATCAGATATTTCGTTCACGTTGACGCTTGGCTGTCGTTATCGCTCGGAAGAGGTTAAGCATTTTCTAGCGAGCGCAATTTTGTCCAGAACACAAGCTGTATCCACTCGGACGCCGTTGGCGGAGATCGCCCGGTAAGGTGATCATGCACACGCTATGAATCGTTGCGGTCATAGATCGGTCCGTCCGTGGTGTGCCTGAGCTGTTATGACGCGGCTGTAGGGCATTCATAAAGTGTCATGCATAAAAACCACAAAATTCACAAACACTGCTCAACAAGCCGTGTGCCGTAGGAGCCGGTCTCTCTGATGCACCAGTTCCTGCCGGAGCTTTGAAAAACCGAAGCGCTTTTGTTTCGGACTGTTCTTGTAGCATCCCGGCACCTAAAGCGCTGTTCGCCGATGCAGCGGCCACGCATTTGAGCGTACCGCGACCGCCGCGAGTACTACAAGTTCCGGCATGCACTGCGGCAGCGCGGTGAAATAGAGCGGTGAGATCGGTCTATTGTCTTCTGTCCCTGTCCTACACTATGGTACACCACGGAAGACGCCCGCAGACTCAGGTGTAGTCCGCGCAGAACTGTTTAGACGTGCAAAGTATTTGCGAAGCAGCTGTTCGCAAGGATCAAGGGGTGGGAAACAAAAATGAGGGTAATGAGGAAAAGGAGGGGAGAGTTGAAGGAAGATGGACAAAGAGAAGACCGACGAAGATGTACAAAGAGTTGAAAGAAAGGGAACAGGAAAAAGAAAGAAGAAACATGACCTGCGTTGCAAGGTGGTAACCATCGCTTGCCAGGTACGCTGTAGATTGCAGAGGCGTGCCGCTAACATTACATTTCCTTCCGTTCTTGCATTTTTTCATGGGCTTTCGTTCTCCTGCCTAAGCTAGGTACGGGCTTTGACGGAATGGCCGTGCATTTTTTTTTCTTTATGATGCAATGCTTTGCGACAAAGTATTTACGACGACGAGAGGCAGCCTTTCTATCGCATGAGGAGGGCCATTCTAGCACATTAAAGGAATCGTAAATTATCTTCCTATCCGGAGATGTCGCATTGGGGGCTGAAAGCGTTCTCGACTGGGACCTTATGTCGACGACAGGGCCCTGCTGACGTGGGAAATCCATGCCGTGGATCACGTCCTTTAAAGGGTGCCCCGCCACGGTGGCCTAGTGGCTATGGTACTCGGCTGCTGATCCGAGGGTCGCGGGATCGCATCCCGGCCGCGGCAGCTGCATTTCGATGGAGGCGAAGTGTTGAGGCCCGTGTGCTGTGCGATGTCAGTGGACGTTAAATAACCCCAGGTGGACAAAATTTCCCTCCACTACGGCGTCTCTCATAATCAGAGCAGGATTTGGGACGTTAAACCCCACAAATCAATCAATCCTTTAAAGGGCAACTCCGGCGGTTTTTTCACTATTTTTTGATATCAGTGCTTTCGAATGGAACGACAGTCCTGTAACAGCCAGGGTGGTTCAGTTCGCTGAGAAACGCACCAACGATTTTAAATAACCGAATGCACGATGTGTTCAAATCGAAACCGAAACGGGTAGACGCTTCGTGCAGCGTACGCGATGACGTCACAGCCTCCCCGCCATCGGTAATATGAAGCTGGGGCCCGAAAAATGCCAATGGCGAGGTCATTCCACGACGTATTGTGTTATGCCAGCTTTTCTGAACGACGATTTGAGCGCTGAAGTATCGCCGTTTTGCTTTGCCCGCTGACTCGGACAGGCAGCGTCGAAGGTGATGACGTCGAAAACACAGGGTGGCCCCCGTGAGAATCGGCTATTAATTTTTGAAACTCATTTACAGGAAGACTAAATGACTTACAACCGCCTGACTTGGTATATCTTATTACAGTACCGAGGAGCATATACATTGAAAACTTCATTGAGATCAGTGGACACTGAAAAATCGCCCAAGTTGCCCTTTAAGAAATGCTGTAGCGCCACAAATATCGCCAGATGAGTGTGGCCCTGAATTGTGACTATCCGTGCCAAATTCAGCCGCTGTTATTAGGTGCCCTCCTGCAGTCATAATAAATTCTGCAATTTTACGTCATAAACCACGATATTGTTATGACTGCGATAAGGAAGCTCAACGCGGTTGTGGACGCGGAACCGACTGGCAGACACAATGGCGTCTAGGCTTAACCAGCCCGAGCAGCAATCACCTTCAGCTCGCGCCCCACTGTAGCACTGGCGATCCGGCTGCGGAGCTATCGAGGGTGCGCTTCTTCACCACATCTTCCCCCCTCCCTGGAGATGTAGCCACTCTGGTGGGCTAAGGCGCCGTGAGAACAAGCGGTTCATGATATTGTTTCAGGCGATCTATGTGCACATCCTCTAAAAACTGAAGCCGGTTTTGCAGGAGTGAAACGAGCGAGCTACTCTTCAGGGCATCGTTCTACTCTAGCAAAACGTCGGATGGAGTGAAATATCTCTTGCGGCATAAGAGAGTAAAACGAGATTTCACTCCTGCTCTACCCACGTGATGCTCGCATTCGCAGCCACAAACATGGCGGCTGGGGTGGGAGCGGACGACTGAAGAAGACAACAGCTGCTTTGTGAAGTGTTTTCCGATATAAAAATTCGCAGATCCCACGTGCAGTGGGAATAAAGGAAATGCAAAGCACGCATCATGAACGTAAAATGGATTTGCATTCTCGTCTCGCTATACCGAGTTTGGCACATATGAAGTTAACGAAACGGCCGCACGAGCACCAAGACTGTGGCACGTAAACCATGCCGCTCATGACACGCATCAAGATTCTAATGTTATGACCTGTGATTTACGTTCGTCATGCAGTCGCGTTGTGCCTTAGTAATTTTAGTATACATCCCATTAACGAAACGCGTGGCATGTAGATCATGCCGCTCATGACATGCATGTCACGATTTTCATGTTATGACCTGCCATTTATGATCCTCATGCAGTGTTGTCATACCAATTTTCGAATACATCCCATTAACGAAACGGCAGTATAGCGCCAGGACGGTTGCATGTAAATCATGCCGCTCATGACATGTATGTCATGATTTTCATGTTATGACCTGTCATTATGATAGTCATGCAGTCGTGTTGTGCCATAGGAATTTTGGTATACGTCCCATTAACGAAACGCATGGCATGTAAATCATGCAGCTCATGATATGCATATCATGATTTTCATGTTATGACCTGTCATTTATGTTCTTCATGCAGTCGCGTTGTGGCATACCAATTTTCGCATACATCCCGTTAGCGAAACGGCCAGGAGAGTATCAGGACCATGGCATGTAAATCATCCCGCTCATGACATGCATATCATGATTTTCATGTTATGACCTGTCATTTATATTGGTCACGCAGTCATGTTGCGGCATACCAATTTTCGTATACATCCCGTTAACGAAACGGCCAGGAGAGCACCAAGACCATGGCATGTAAATCATGCCACTCATGGCATGCATATCATGATTTTCATGTTAAGACCTGTCATTTACGTTCGTCATGCAGTCATGTTGTGGCACACCAATTTTCGTATGCATCCCATTAACGAAACGGCAGTATAGCGCAAGGACCGTTGCATGTAAATCATGCCTCTCATGAATTCATGTCATGATTTTGATGTTATGACCTGTCATTTATGTTTGTCAAGCAGTGATATTGTGGCATGCCAATTTTCGTAAACCTTCCATTAACGAAACGGCCAAAAAAGCACGAAAGCCGTGGCATGTAAATTGTGGCGCTCATGACATGCATGTCATGATTTTCATGTTATGACCGGTAATTTACGTTCGTCATGCCGTCATGTTGTGTCATAGCAATTTTCGTAAACATCCCATTAGTGAAACAGCCAGGAGAGTACAAAATCGTAGGCGGCTAGACAGATAGGTACGCTCAAACTCGCCGAAGTTCGCTAAGAAATGCTTCGCATTTAATAGGTCCTATCTTCGTACAACTTCAACGTACAAGCGCACAAGCTTTCGCGCACAAACGCATGCAGTGCACGTTTAACGAACGGTGCCTTCCTCGACTACGAGCCTCAACCGACGGGAGCGATAAGGAGCTGCCTCTCCTGTGTTCTGCCTCGATGGAACGACCGTACTCGTGCTAGTGAAACGCGCCAGCCTACACGCTGTTGGGAATCTCGTGTCTCAGCTTGCGTCTGCATCTGCGCAGAGCTGATAGACGAAGCGAACGAGGCGACGTTTGAGTTAAAGGCCAACTCCGGCGATTTTCTGACCATGTCAAAGTAGTGGCATTTTTAGCCCCCTGTCACTCATATGACAGCATAATTGCCCCTAGAATTAGAAACTAATTTTAAATAAGCAAGAAAACGTGAAAACGAAACCGAAAACTCCTCCGAGCCGCCAAGCGTGCCCCTTCGAGTGACGTCACAAGTGTCTAGTCAGTGGGAGGGTGCGCAAGGCATGCCGGTCGCGACACCGCGAAGCTAGAGTGTACTAGAATATTTTGAGTGGCGCGACCGCCGGCCGGAGAGGGGCCCTCTCCGCATGGAACGCAGCGGCGGCGCTGCAGTCGTCAGACCTTCGTTGCTCCGGCCGGCCGGCACGGCCGGCCCGCCTCGCGGGCGTCTGCTTGCCGGCGCGCTCACAAAAATGTTCGCAAGAGTGGCGAGTTTATATGAAAGGAACGTAAAAACGGACCGTTTCATCACACCTGAACTGCATTACCATCCTGATGGCAATTAATTTGCGCCGGGAGAGCGCCTGGCAGGTGTAGATAGGTTTATTTTGGTTTTATAATGACTTGAGCAGCGATGCGCCACATGCAGCTTCATCAACTTTTAACTAGGCGATCGATGTCTTTTCATATTGCTTGCCTGCTTAGTTCCAAGGTTTCTGCTCAAAACGCAATGTTATTACATATGAACACGGTGAGCGTGCGAGCATTGCAATCATCAAATATAGTTTTAAATCAGCCCGCAGTTCTACTGCACGCTATATATATCGGTGCTCATTTTTGGTATGGGCATTTTTACTCAAACACAAAGAAGGTTCTACCTATCGCCTACTTGTGAAAAGTGAGATATTGTTTTGCTGCGTGTCCACATCACCCTTTCGGTGTGACGCACCTGATATAAACATGCAGTACCAAGCACAATTATTCACACTGTTACTTTCGTTTCCTACAAATATAAGTAAACTGAAGAAACCATACACTCGCTCCTATAGCTCAGAAATCTTAGAATGTTGAGTAATGAAAAGGGTGTAATGTGACAATGTTACGTTTAGGTACTGTTCAAGTGTGGTGAAGAAACTTTAAGGAATTAAGGTATTCTATGAAAAATTAGGTCAGCGCTGTGCGAAGTCGTGAGAGATAAACTATTCCATTCAGAGATGATGCGAGGGAAAAATATATATTCCGAAGAACTTGTTTTGGTACTAAAAGGGATTAAAGATTTAGTATGGTGATGTCTCCTCAGCTGCGACCGCAGTGGTAAAGCATACGGCGCAGGGAAAGACATTTTAATTAGCCTCGATTTTCTGGCACACTCAAAATCTTCATACATTGTGCTCTTTAATTAGGTCTGAAAGGTCAGTTCCGCTACTAAGAATATAAGTAGCGAACGGCGTTGCGCTTTAAATCTTCTCCGGTCTTTGTACTACGATTTATGCAGGAGTCCCAAACTGCGCATGCATGTCCAGGTCCTGGTCTGAAAAACGATGTGTATACTGACAAATTAGGTTTTGCAAATGTTTGTTTTAGTTATTATCTAATGGAACCAAAATTACGGACTGGTGACGCTCTGGTGAGAATAGTGTGACCTTTCCAAATGAGAGAGTGAGTAATGCGACGCCTAAGTACTTGCATTCAGATATCTCAGGGAGCGATTCCGATTGAAAACCATAAGGAAAGAAAAGCTTGTATAGTGCTCTTTTTTGTTTGTTCTTATAAACACTGGTTTATCTCCATTCAGCTACATGCCGTAATGAGAGCGCCAGGGAGAAATGTGTCCATTCCTCATAGTTGTTGATTTCGTTAAGATGGATAGTCTGCTAATAATTCGATCTCAAATGGTGCCCTAATAAGTTATAACTTCCATCAATATGTCGTTAATATGTATTAAAAATAACAGCGGATTCCGAACGCTAGTCCAAAGTACTCAGAAGTAACGAGTAGCTCACGAGAACAATCACTATAATGCTGTCAATGCGAAGGCATCTAGATACGTAAAAGGTCATTTATTAAGAAGAAAATAGGTGGACGGGTTGAGACCCTACGACTTAGTGTTATACATGTGGAACCAGTTCAGTAGCGCACCCAGGATCTCTGCCAGGGGGGGGGGGGGGGTTCAATTTTTCACGAAGGGCCGGGCATGCGATTACACAGTTGTTGCGTGTGTAAAAAAAGTAAATAAAATGCCAAATATTAGTAACATCAATGATGATGATTATTATTTTATTATTTTTTTTTCGGCGTTTTGCAGACATTAGCGCCACATTCTTCTAGGACACAGGAGCAGTTACGGAGTGGGAGGGGTTAGGTCGGCCTCGGGGCTGGGGGGGGGGGTTACAACCCCCGAAACCCCTCCCCCCCGTCGGTGCGCCACTGCACCAGTTAAACTGCTCTCTTAAAATATAAAAAATGACGTCGACTTCGCCTGCCATAACGTGAGCCATTACGGCAGCAAAACTATACAAAAACAGAAATTACATAGGTATTTAAGTTGGGTCATTTTCAAGAAATCTTTACGAAAGATATGGCTGCGACATATGAACATAACTATCGGTAACGAACTAGCTCAATAATTGTAAGACGTATTAAATAATTTTACAGGATGAGAATAAGGATGTTGTTAATACCGGGCAGTAATTCTTGTAACAGTTCAGTATTTCACTTTAGCCAAACGGGACCCTGTACTCAGCATAAAACAGACCTAGAAGGTCTTGCCGTTTTCGACATTGGCCTGCAGATTGAAACTAATGTTGCTCATTTCGAGCTCTCTTAAGAGAGCTTTACGAATAACATCGGGAAGACATCTTAAGACATCTTTATGAATAACATCGGGAATGACGGACATCCGTGCCTCCAATCTTACGACGTTTTCCTTGTTTTTTTTTTCTTATTTTGTGCAGGCTGCGCTTTTGCGATGTTATCCCCATCCTAAAATGTGTGCCGTCATCACCTATGCCAGATTTTTGCAATATATCCCACAAAGTAATTCACTCCCTGACGTTTTCCTGCACGCCAATAATGTATAAAGAAGTTCTGATTAAAAACTGCTTTATTTTCGATAAAATTAACGCCTACATCGCGCCCCGTGAGAAGGGGTCGTGCAACGAAGCTGCGAGCGCGATCAGATGCTTGCAAGGCGCACCGAACGGATCTTTATTTTATTTTATTAGATGTATCTGTGAAAACGCCGGCCAGCGTGACTGTGGTGCCGTACCTATGTTTATACAATATTTATTGCAATGTACATGGCCCAGCACGCACGCGCACACGAAAAAAAAAAAGTATTAGAATGAGCACCACAGCTCCGGCCACGCCGGCCGTGCCCGCCGTGCGCCGGCTGCCCCAATGGTTAGGCACGCCAGCGCCACCGCTGCTTTCCATGCGAGAGGGGACACCGGTTTGCAAGGCGCGCCCGCTCCGGTCGCGCCACTCAAAATATTCTAGTACACTCTAGCGAAGCTCGAAAGCGCTGAAGAGCAGACGCTCAGCGCGTCCAATTGTCGCGATGGGTAGCACTGATCCACCGCTCGCGAAGTGCATCGTCGCGAGGAAAGTTGTGAGAACTAACTTTCCTTAGTTGCTGCGCGTTGTGAGAGTGGTTTCTGCAGCCAACAACGCAACACCACTTGCCACCCGACATCACTTTACGATCCACACGGCAGCAACTTGAAACGCCAAGCTCTAGCTCACAATCGTGCACTTGTCCGCGTTCTCGTCGCTGCCGGGCTGGCGTCTGCACAATCCCGGCATTCTCCGCGTTGGACACTTGTAGCGTCATGCCCAATGTGGCCTGTAAATGATGGGGTGGTAAGGTAGGGCGCCCGAGTCAATTAATTAAGTTTATTTGTAAGGAATTTGTGCAACTCTCGAGCCTCATTTTCTCAGGGCATGATGTAAGTGCGCAGAGTAATGTACCCAGTGAATTTCATCAACATCCGCTGTCATGAAAAAGTCGCCGGAGTTGGCATATACAGAATAAAACAGAGGCGTTAAATATTCGGCACTGGGGCCGAGAGATTGATGGGGCGGGCACGGAGTTGCGACGACGACCCGGGATTTCTTCGGTCTCTCTGTCTTAGCGCAGCTGTGTTCTCTTATAGCCCTTGCGTCAGCCAGTTGTTCGTACTCTCCGACCAGGAACCGCCATTGGTCGCTGGCCGGAGTCGGACCCGTGCGTGAGAGGGCTTGCCGCACGTTGCCTGAGGGATTGCCGTCGGTTACGTCTGGCGCACCGCTGGAGTCGCCGTGGATTACGTCCGACTCCCGCCTTGGTTGGCGCCCCTTGCATCAGGCACCTCGCTGGATGCTGGTTGCATGAGGAATTCTGCCAGCCTGAATACTTTGCCGCAAAAAAAAATGGCAATGAAGTTTGGGTGTGAAGCCCTGGCATAACACCCGCCGCCAGACAATGCGCCGGAAAGATGAGCTGCTTCCAGGTGACTCGGATGCCAGACGCGCTCGTTCGCCTGGTCCATCCAGGTTGCCCTTCAGTGTCCTCCGGCTCAATGCTCCGTTACATGAGCAGATCCCACTCGTCCGGCAGGATCCCAGCTCCACTGTCTTGTCGCCAAGATGTGTCGACCAGCTCCGCTCGCCTCTTCTGATGATCTTTGGTCTCAGCACGCGTTGTTGATTGTTCTGCAACTTGTCAAGAACGGTCCGACAACAAACAGCACAAGACACAAGCAAGTGCCTTCGGTCACCCGACAGTACACCAGACATAATATAGCATAACATATTCTTAGCTACGAGTCTGTCGGAATTTCGTTCCCTCTATATCAAGAGGCACATGTGGGACACAGTACTCGTAAAACCAGAACTCAAAATAATACACGTGTAAGAAACGAAGTGAAACAAAATTCAAAATAAAGTTGGTTCCTTGTGATCACTCAGGACGGGAGCGCACAGCTGAAGCCGCAATGAGGACAAAATTTTGCCCTGGTCCGCCTGCGAAAGACCGAAAGGATAGTTGAAGAGAACGCACGGCCTCGGATCCTTTCCCGGCACGTAAACCCACATTAGACGAGACGTATAGTCACTCTCAGCCGGTACTATGACTCCCACCTCAAGCATTCTGTCGATCTCATTTTTCATGATTTGCTTCCGCACCGGGGAACATCGATACGGCTTACTACGAATTGGTTCCTCACAGGTTAGCTCGACGTCGTGTTTGATCACTGTCGTTTTTCCGGGACGGCCCGAAAACATGTCTTTAAACTCAGAAACAATCCTTCTGAAGTCCTCCTTATGAACTTCACTTAACCTTGGCTCCAAGTTCAACTGCTCCAACATTACCTCCGAACCCCTTTCGTTTACATCACTACAAGTCACAATTTCTACTCTTTCCTCCTCTGAAGCATTCAAAAGCAGATTTACGACCACTTAACGTTGAACGTACGGTTTCATCAAGTTGCTGTGGTAAAATTTTGTTCACTCGCCTTCTCAATTTTACTTCGTAGTTGGTATCGGAAAGCTTCGATATCACTTTAGCGGGCCCCTCCGAGTGAACCTCGAGCTTGTTCTTCTTGGAAGGCCGCAGTAACATTACCTTACTTCCAATTTAGAAGGGGCGTTTTTTTTTTTTTTGCCATTTGTCGTAGTATTCCTTCGACAATAGTTGTGCAACTTACCTGTGGCTCTCCACAAGATCTTTTGTTTTTCCGAGCCTATGTAGGAGGTCGAGAACATACGCAACTACACATTCGGGTCCTCATTAAATCCCTCCCAGGATTCGCGCAGCATTCGCAACGGTGCTCTTAAGCTTCGGCCATATACAAGCTGTGCGGGGCTGAAGCCGGTGCTCTCATGGGGAGCAGATCTCAAAGCGAACATAGCGGGAGGAATACATGCTTCCCAGTTGCATTTTTGTTCATAACAAAGAGCTCTCAGTATCCGTTTCAGAACGGAATGCATACGCTGTACCAGATTAGACTGCGGGTGATGAATCGAGCTGTGCATCACCTTGACTCCGCATTTATCCAAAAAGGTAGAGGTAAGGCATCTGGTGAAGACGCTGCCATTGTCGCATTGAATTTCAGAAGGAAATCCGACACGCGCGAATATCCAGAGCAGAGCGTCCACGACATGAGGAGAATTCACCTACCTAAGTGGTACCGCTTCCGGAAATTTTGTTGCTGCACACAGGGCCGCCAGGATGTATCGACAACCTTGCCAATTGACTCCGGCAATGGCCCGACAATGTGGATTACTAGGCGCCGAAAAGGTTCTGTAATAACTGGCACAAGCTTCATGGGTGCCTTCCATTTGTCCGTGGATTTGCTCACCCTCAGAGAAGTGTCGCTCTTGTCCTTCCAGCATCTCGGCCACTAAAACTCAAGGGAAATCCTAGCCTTGGTCCTTTTCAAGCCGAGATACCCTGCCCACGCGTTTTCATGCGCAAATTCCAATAGATACTTTTGCGGTATCAAGAGCTGCTCATACTTGCGACCTTGCACATCTGTGTACCTACGATACAATAGCCCCGATTTCTCATAAAAAGAAACATTCTGTTTCTCTATTCCCGATTTCGCGCTTTCCATTAGCGCTTTTGTATCGATAGGTATTCACGCTGTTATCGAACGAGCATCTCTCGATCGACCTTCTTCAGCTACAGGGGAGCGAGTGGTGCCCACTTCGGTTTCTCGGCCGAAGGAAACGACGCTACCCAGTTCAGCTACGGGCGGCTCGAGTAACCTAACCAGAGAGTTTTCTGTCCGAGGCCCGGCCGCTTTTGCAGGTGGTTTTTTACTTCATGGAACGCGATGAAGTACCTGCGAGAGCTTCCGTGCTTGCGATCGCCTGAGGGCCATGTACGCAACGCTGGAAAAGAACGATTTACCCTGCTCTTTGAGAAGTTACTCAGAGGTATTCGAAAAAAGATAAGGAAAACAATCAGGAAGCGCGGCAGGCACAGCCGCTTCAGAGCAAAGCTTGCCAAAACAACCTTAATGATCACCGTAGCGATCGGCAAGCAAGCGCTCTGGTACTCGGCGACTCGCCTGATCCTGTAAAGTCGTTACGACGGATGGACAACGTCTGTGGTTGCCGCTGAGTCTCGAAGCGCTCGACACGTTTTCCCATTGACACTAATCTCCTGAAAATAGGGCTCTAAAAACCGCAGGTTCTTTTCAGATTCCCGGATTGTTGCAAAAGCAACCTGTTGTTTATTACAAATTAACGCGATGTGCCCTTCCTTTTTGCCATTATAACAGATTAGCGGCCTCCGTGACTCAAACGCCCATGTGGTATCAGTGCGCTGCTTGGGAACCTCACCTGATTTCTGCGCTTCCGTTTGTCCTTCCCTCACAGTCTCCTTCGTAAGAGGCGGGTCTTTTCTGAAATTACGGTTCGCAGTGGGTTTCTTTGAAAAGCACTCTTTTCTCTGAGCTTTTTCAACACGCACTGCACTACTGTGCAAGTTTCGGCGAGTGTAGTACTCTTCGTCTAACTGCGCTACCTTGTTTATCTGTACTGCGCCAAGCTTATCCTGCGGCCAAAGCTTGACATCATCCTCGATACAAAGGTAGAATTGCTCCAATGCAATGTACTCCACCACCTTGTCGCAATCGCCATAAACATCTTCGCCCTTGAGCCATTCAATTAAATCGGCTTCAAAGCGAAACGCGAAGTCAACGTGTGACTCATTACTCCTTTTTGCATACCGGAACTTTTGCCGGAAAGCCTCGGGTGACAAATTATATCGTCTCAGCAGAGCTTCTTTAACCTCGTCATGGCTCTCAAACGCCTCCCTTGAGAAGCACGTTATCACGTCGGCCAAAAGAGACCGCTCGATGGCATTTCGCTCACAGACGTGTTCGAACTTGACGAGATACTTCGCCATGTCCTCGCCTACTACGAAGGGTGGCAGTTAGTCCCGAATTATATGACCGCTGTCCTCAACCATCGCAGAAGCTACGCTAAGCGCCTGCGGGAGCGCCAATTCCATTCATCTCGAGGCGCTCTTGTCTTCCTTGCGGTAGCAGAGTTCTCGTCTTCCTGCCTCGCCGCGCTCACGGAGTTCTTTTCTTTCGGCCTCCTCGCGGCGTCCTTTGATATCCGCCCAGGCCTCATCGGCTTCCTCAGCCGTTACTCCCTCCTTCATATCGCTTGCTTTCGTTTCGCACGGTCCAGGGTAAGGCCGAGTTCCTCACAAATTTTGATGAGTTCCTTCACTTTAAGGCTCTCCATCGCTCACTGCTGTTTGCCTTTGTTAGAATCTACTTGCCGTACCCACTATAAGTCTACTAGGAGGACACGCAAGCAATTCTCAAATCTACTGTGTTTACACCCTCCGCATTAACTTTGGTTTCAAAGCGTTCCTCCTTGGCTCGAAACAATCAAAGCTCACTCCCATGCTTCACGCAGCCCTTCTCTAAACTACTACAACCTGTGCTAGAGGATTCTGGTGAACTGAGGGGAAAACATCAGGCACTCACCGCATCGAGGTAGCTGACGCCGGCCGATCCCGCTGCTGCCATCCACTGTTGGGAATCTCGTGTCTCAGCTTGCGTCTGCATCTGCGCAGAGCTTATAGATGGATGAGGCGACGGTGAGTTAAGGCAACATTCATATACAAAATGAAACAGAGGCGTTAAATATTCGGCACTGGGGCCGAGATGAGGTACGACGACGACCGGGGATTTCTTCGGTCGCTCTCTCTGTCTTAGCGCAGCTGTGTTCTGTTATAGCCGTTGTGACCCCTTGTATCAGCCAGTTGTCCGTATCCTCCAACCAGGAACAGCCGTTGGTCGCTGCCCGGACCCGTGAGAGGGCTTGTCGCACATTGCGTGAGGGATTGCCGTCGGTTACCGCTGGAGTTACCGGGGGTTGCATCAGACTGCCGCCTTGGTTGGCGCCCCTTGTATCAGGCACCTCGCTGGAGTTGACGCTTGTTGCAATTCTCCCATCCTGAAGGCTTTACACCCCGCATGAGCAAGGGAACCGTAATCTCCTCAGACATGACGGCGCAGTCGAAAAGTCGCTCCACCTCGTGCTAAAGGTTCGGACGTTCTCATTCTGAGCCAGCGCTAGGTCAGAGTCCGAACATTCTTGCGGCCGAGAGCGCCACTGTGGCAGCGGCAACGCGCGCGCTGAAAACCGGCGAAAAACAAAGCGATGCAGACGTTGCTGTTGCGTCACAAGTGCTACTACAACGGCACAGAAATGACGAAGTGGTAGGGTGGCTAGAATGGGGAGGTGTGAAGAGCGGCCGCTCCAAGCTGGTCCCGCTCCGCGATCCCGCTGTGGTGGCGCTGTCGACGGGATGCCATCTACGGCGTCTGCTTGCTTTCAGGCCCTGGTAGAGTGGCTAGAGCCACGCGTTTCGTTAACGGGACGTATACGAAAATTGGCATGCCACAGCATGACTGATGACAAACATAAATGACAGGTCATAACATGAAAATCATGGCATGCGTGTCATGAGCGACATGATTTACTTGCCACGGTTCTGGTGTTCTCCTGGCCGTTTCGTTAATGGGATGTATACGAAAACTGGTATGCCACAACATGACTGCATGACAAACATAAATGACAGGTCATAACATGAAAATCATGACACGCGTGTCATGAGCGACATGATTTACATGCCATGGTCCTGGTGTTCTCCTGGCCGTTTCGTTAATGGGATGTATACGAAAATGGTATGCCACAACATGACTGCATGACGAACATAAATGACAGGTTATAACAAAAAGCACGACATGCACGTCATGGGCGGCATGATTTACATGACACACGTTTCGTTAATGGGATGTATACCATAATTGTTATGGCACAACACGACTGCATGACTATCATAAAGGACAGGTCATAACATGAAAATCATGACATGCATGTCATGAGCGGCATGATTTACATGCCGCGGTCCTGGCGCTATACTGCTGTTTCGTTAATGAGATGCATACGGAAATTGGTATGGCGCAACAAGACTGCATGGCGATCATAAATGACAGGTCATAACTTGAAAATAGTGACATGTATATCATGAGCGGCATTATTTACATGCCACGCGTTTCGTTAATGGGATGTATACCAAAATTGCTATGGCACAACACGACTGCATGACGAACGTAAATGAGAGGTCATAACGTTAGAATCATGACATGCGTGTATGAGCGGCATGGTTTACATGACACAGTCATGGTGCTCTTCATATGTACCAAACTTCATATGTACCAAACTCGGTATAGCGAGACAACAACGCAAACTCATTTTATGTTCCTGAGGCGTGCTTCGCATTTCCTTGATTCCCACTGCACGTGGGATCTGCCAACGTTTTTCCATAATGCAACCACTCTTAGATAAGCATTCTTTATAATATGCCGCAGCACTTTGATGAGGAGACAAACTTTATTTAAAAAAAATTTCGGGCGAGACGGTTCTTTGAAGGAAAAAAATATTAGTCTTCAAAATGTTCCTCTCCGTATTTAAAGTGTCTATAGAAGCTTGCTCCGGTGGGCGGGTGATGCCTTTGGACTTTATTTCGCGAGGATTAATTGCTCCAGCAGCATGCATTTAATTGCTGCGCACTTACCATACCTTTACATGCCCCTTAATAGTGAGAGTTGCCGCATCCATTTTTGCCTAACTTGTTTTTTAATTAGTCGGTGCATTACTCTTATGGTCCTAGAGTTTGAGAGACATGATGTTCAACGTTATTCAAATTCAGACGAGCTTTAGTTCAGTGGCATTAACAGTGTTATTAGCAAATATTCATAAGCAAGCCAGTGTTGGCTGTACTTTGACGTCGTACATGGCTTCACCCTATTCAATCTTTGTCTGGATTTCTGTCTGATTGAACCCTTTCAGAAACAAACGAACTCACGTGATGCAGAAGAATCCCACCACTGATTTAATTAATTCTTCACAGTGCTCAACACAGTCACTTTCTGGCATGTTGCTGCTTACGGCCTGCAAAAGGCAGCCAACTATCTTTGAACGTAGACGCATCGTGCTGAAGGCACGTGCCAGCCTCCTTTCAATTTCCTGTATCAGATTGTACATCGACTCTGATGGATACAGAAGCACACCAAGATCCCATTTTAGGGGCGAAGCTCCTCTTAGTCTAACCTTGTCACGCGTCAGGCGTCAGTCGTCAGGCGTCAGGCGTAACCCGCGTGCTGGGAGGCACGCGCTCGCCCTCGGCGTTCGCCTCGGCGCGTGCCTCTGCTGTCTTGTGAGAGAGAGAGAGAGACAAAGAGAGAGCGAAAGGCGCGCGTTGGCTATGGAAACGCTCTTTCTTAGAGGAACGCTGTACCAGCTCGCAAAGAAGGAGAACGCGCTCTCACCCGCGAGAGACAACGTTGGCGCAGGCAGCGTCTCCTAGCGAGTTTCTTGATTGAGAAATACCGACTGCTCGCGTTGGAGAAGCGTTCACCGGCAACCCATATATATATATATATATATATATATATATATATATATATATATATATATATATATATATATATATATATATAGGCACTGGATCTTCACTTGCAATGAAGTGCCGGTGGGAGATTTCACTTGTGCATAGTTGAACCATGAGGATTCGTAGCGTGCGCGTTAACTAAATTAATCCGGAACTCGGCACGATCTACGATGAACCATTCACTCCGTGGATATGCTGTAATTTTTTTTCTTCTGTAGCACTGCTCCTAGGAACAATGCAAGCTTTCTTGCAAGGTGCACAGCTCAAATCACGTTCTATTCGGACCTCCTAACCTCCCAAAATATGCACGAACTCTCGCATGATGAATCCGTAGATCAAACAAGAAAACAAAATATTGCGATGACATGTATATCTCTAAAGGGAATAAACTGGTTTTAAAGAAAACACCACAAAGCGTTTAATAGCTCCTCTTGTCCATGCTTGCCAAACGTGCACACAAAAACATTTGCAGTGCTGAAATGGGCTTCAGACGCTTGGGCTGCGTCCAAATGCTTTTCTCAGACAGCGGAATTCTCTTGTAGAGCTCTGTCGGCCCTTGGGATGGCCCGCTCCTACATGGCGAATCTCTCTTTGCATGCCGGCGCACGGAAAAGTGACATATTTTCCGCGCACGTCCTACAGCCAGAGTTGCACCGCGGCAAAGTGGCTCAGTTTTCCTTCTTTGTGGATCCTCACTACGCATGCCAACACAAGGAATTTGCAAACCTACTTGGAACGCCGACAACACTGCTGCAGCTGCTGTCGCACCAACCACATGCATCTCTCGTTGGCATGAGGCGATAATCGCGCCAACCTGGCGGGAGAGATCGGTGAGGCATTCGTAAGAGGAACAGCACCAAGCAGTCACGCACGTGATCTTTTGGGAAGGGGGGGGGGGGGGGGGGGAATCACGCGCCTCGGTATGCGATAAGCGCAGTTTAAAGCATCAAACACTAACGAATATGTGGATCCGATATAGTGAAATAAGGTAAATATGAAATAACTGGAATTGATCGAATGAACGGCTCGTGCTCAAGCCGCCCAGATCGTTCTTGTGAAATCTACACTACACGCCATGGAAACATTTTTGAAACAGTCTACGGGCATTGCTCAGGAAGCGGATTCCGCCCACAAGCGTAACTCGCATCAGTGATTGACACGCCGCGTAATATTATTTAGAGGCATTTTATTCGCAAGCGGCACTAAGCCGTTGCCACATGCCCGCATGCGCGGTCGCTGCCAGCCTTCCACGAGTAGGGGGCTATAATTACACGGCAGAAATACCATCAAGCATTCCACTAAAGCGTTAAGTTTAAACGCTGCGGTTTTCGCACATGAACGAGAGCTTGGCATTTGCATCATACCATCAACTGTACGATTCAAGAAATTTACTACGCCAAATAACTGTCGCGCCTTGTATATTGCTACGTAACAGTTTACAACATGCAGCATCAAAAAACGTTGCACACACTACAATAACGGGGCTTGCCGTAGTTAGTATATAAGAAGCAACAGGTGCTCGGTTTCCTCCAAACAATTATTGAAGTTTCTCACTATGCTATAGCGCTCAATTGATCATCATCATCAGCCTATTGTTAAGTCCACTGCATGACGAAGGCCTCTACCAACGATTTCCAATTTACCCCATCCTGAGCGAGTGGGTTCCACTTTATGCCCACGAAATTCTTAATTTCATCGCTCCATCTAACCTTTTGCCTGCCTCTGTTACGCTTTCCTTCTCTTTGGCATCCGTTCTGTCGTTCTTACTGTCTTAGCGCTAAATTGTAGGCCACAAAATGCGGGCAACGAAAAAGAAAGCAAAAAGAAGCGCTTGTTTTTACTCTGTTTCTTGTGTATACACGTTCAGGAAGAAAGGGTGTATTTTGGAGCTATGCTTTCTGCGACGTAACTGTTAATGTCATTTGGCTTGCTTACCTCGTAAGAAGTGGAGGCTTGCATCGAGAATGTCGTGCGCACAGCGTGCGCCATTACAGGAAGCACCTGACGAGAACTGAAGGGACGCGAAGGAAATTGTTTTGTGGTAAAAAAGAAAAAAAAAGCTAGACGGCTATCAAGAACTTCGCCCCATTTTCTGGTACATATTTTGTGAGGATATTCTCCAGCCCAAGTTATCCAAAAAAAAAGTTCGACAATCCCCAAGCATATTCTGATGAGATGAGAACGCGAAATCGTTTCTTTTGGCTAGATTGTTGTTGCGGAGGGGTGCTGCAAATTGGTGTTCCCGAGTTGTGTTATAAAGAATAAGGGAACGTGGGAGGGCGGATTGTGTTTGTTTAGACGATTTGATGCCATCTAAGTGTTGTCGACACTTCACATGTCCTCTTGTATGTTGTCGTCCAGGCAGTGTACGCAGATATGCCCGAGCCAGGTCTCGGGCATGTCGAAGTTGTGCCACCGCCGCGGCGTCGTGGGCGGTGTCATTGAACAGTCACCGGTGTCGTGACCCTCTTATCGTTCCGGTGACGACGTACTTGGGCCGGTGTACAAGACACTACCATGGCCTTGTGATCCGAGTAGTACGTGGATACATACATAACATCTCGCACAATGTATGTATGGGTCGGTGGTGAATGCGAGATCGATGAGCGTACATGTCGACGTCGTGATGGCCTCAGTGGGTGTGTTCAATTCGAGATTGAACTTGGCATGGATGGCGGTGACGAACGATGGGCTAGGTGGCGCGTTCGTGCGCCTAGTGCTGCTACGGAGACGCCCCGCAGCTGGGAGCGCGCTTTCGCCAACCCAGCGAAGAAACGCTTTCGCGTTAAAAACAGCAACTAGCGCCATGACCGCCACAGTCCTGGGGCTACAAGGGAACAACAGCACGTGAACGGCGCGACTCGAAACACAGCATATATGTATATTGTTACGAAGGGCTGAGATATATGAGATTTCTAAGGCTTCCATTGAGCGTTTCTTCGCGTCATAGCCCCTGCAGTTGAGAGAAGTGCCAGGTCCTGCTACACAGGGCCGGCGCGAGAGACAGAGCTAATTGATGCGCTTCCTGGCGTCTAGCGCCAATGACGCGCCCCTTTCTTGCGGACGACGAAGTTGTCTTCGAAGCAGGTCGTCGCGGCGTCTGACGTGGCGCAGCATGTATGTTCGGACAATGTGCTCGTACGTGTAGGCGGCTCTTTGCGTTGCTGCATCGCTGTAGCCGCCGGTGTTTTCGCCCGTGCTCCTTGCAGGCAAGCGGCTCGTGTACCGTCCCTCGAAGGTTGGGCTCGGATCACAGTTTGGAGGGAGTTCCATGGACACATATCTCCAATAGGATCGCCCCGCCACGGTGGTCTAGTGGCTAAGGTACTCGGCTGCTGATCCGAGGGTCGCGGGATCGAATCCCGGCGGCTGCATTTCGATGGAGGCGAAATGTTGAGGCCCGTGTGCTGTGCGATGTCAGTGCACGTTAAAGAACCCCAGGTGGTCGAAATTTCCGGAGCCCTCCACTACGGCGTCTCTCATAATCAGAACTGGTTTTGGGACGTAAAACCCCACAAAACAACAACAACAACAACAACCAATAGGATCGGACGCAGAAACTTATTATTCGGTGATCCTGTGCCCAGAAAAAGAACGTAGCTCTCATTGTACTACAGAAATCGCGGCGAACACATTCGCCGCTCGTCGATGGTGAAACTGTTCGGCGACAAAACGCGTCGGCTCTTATATCTGCGCCGCAGTACAGTATCCTCTTATTATGATGCTCGCGCACGATCTAGAAAGTGCTCAGAGATACCCGGCCATGGGCTTTCAAATTTTACGGGTCAGTGGGAGTGCGTGCAAGTTTGGGTACTGCCTGCGCCGAGTGACGTCGGACAAGGCACGAACGGAAACCAGTATCGTCGACGAACTTATTGCATCAGCAGCTGTGCTGGTTCTTCTTGTGCAACATCAATTGATATGTTCGCTTGTGTTAACCGATGTTGTAGCAGTCCCTCGGCATGCTTTCGTCCAGCTTTGCTCGGCCCCGCCGGAGTAGCGCCACGCAAACGACGCCGCGTGCATTTCTGCGAGGTGCGCTGAGTTGCAGCGGCGGCAGCTGGCGCCCCTGCGCAAACTTGATCCGACTCGTAAGCAGCTGGTCCAATACAGTTCTTCTTTTTTTTTTTTTTTTCGCTGACTGCTTCGCATGGTATCGCGCGGCGTGCCGGATTTTCTGCAGCGTTCTGCTTCACTCAGCTGGGCTTCTAAATGCGGCCCGTGTCTGTAAGGTAGCCCCAAATAAATAACACAAAACGGGTAGAGCAAAATTACACCAGACAACAGCTGCAGATACATAAAACCAGGAGAGAAAAGGAGCACGTAAGACAGTGCATCAAAGTACCGCCAACTGTAGACACGTTTTCGTTGGAAAGAATATCTTTCATTCTAGCGCATTTTCCTTCTTTATGGTGGCATCATAACTCACACGCGGATGCTAACCAGATGAACCGCGTGCTATAATGACACTCGCCGTGTGAAAGAGCACTCGTACTCACACGCTCGATGCCGCCTTTGCGCGATCTTCTCGGTCAGGGCGAGACACAAAACAGCGTGGCAGGCGTCGTCTTCCTCGAGTGGCCCTTTTTCCGGCCTCCACAGGAGGGGGAAAAAAGTCGCTCGCGCCCTCTCTCGCCCCCAAAACGCGGCGGCCCCACGGGAAGGTCGCTTTCGGGGACGAAGAAAGTGTCGGCTGACGTAACGCTCCCCCTCGACAGGAGGCCCCAAACGGGCTTTTCCAAACTGGCGACTCCTCTCGAGTACGCCGCGGTGGTGTAGTGGTTACGGTACTCGGCTGCCACACAAAAAACGCGGGTTCGATCCCGGCCGCGGCGGTCGCATTTTCGATGGAAGCGAAAATGCCAGAGGACCGTGTACTGTGCGTTGTCAGTGCACGTTAAAGAACCCCAGGTGGTCCAAACTTCCGGAGCCCTCCACTGCGGCCTTTCTCTCTATCTCTTTCACTCCCTTTCCGCCACCCCCACGGACGCTTAGCCGTGCTCCCTACATGGGCTGCAGAAATAAGCGTCCTTTCCTAACCGAACCACAATCAATCATCATCCTCTCGGCCCTGCTCTTTCAGGAGCGGCTCTGCGCGTCGAATCACGCGTTCTGTACCTGACACAAAATGTAACGCTGCCTCGTTACGTTGGTACCAAACCACTGTAATAACATTATGCTGCATTATCCAGCTTTGTGAGTGCGGGTAAATAACAATTAACCTCTACCACTCGGAAAATTGTTCTCGGTGGCGCTGAAAGCCGTTTCTCAAGGTGACGGAAACGAGCGTGCCCACATATAGAATTATATTGCTAACTTTAGACTTAGCCGCTAATTAATGCGGATATTTAAGGGCCTCCTAGCCAGCTATGCAAGTGCGTCCTGCTTTGAGGCATTTCTGTGACTCATCTAAAAGCAGCCGTGCATGTTCGGACACGATTAGCTTTATATCTATCCTGGTGTTCCAAAGTGCGAGTAGATAGTATTCAACGCGTGGAGGAGGAGAAGAGAAAGATATACATTCCTATATAACGGTTGGGATAGCCTATATTGAAAGATTTAGAATGAAGAGCGTCGCTCACCCCATGGCTTCGATGCGGGGCCGGAGGTGTTCACCCAGTTACAGGCAACACGCCGTCATCCAGCACGGCACGGAAAAACGACCGTTTTCGTCATCTTTGGTGTATTACTTCATGTGTATTAAGAAAGACCCGTGCACATTCACTTATGTCGCGTCAAAAAGAAAGAGGAAAAAAACGTCGTTGGTCCTCCTGTCACAGCAATCGGCATAACACGAAAGTGAAACCTGTCTTCGCTGTGCAATGCATGAGTAAGCTGGGAGTGCCCGGATAGATCGAATTGTTTTTGTGAAAGCTGTTTGGTTGAAGCGTCTGCTACGGCACTGTAGGGTGCAAGCTAAATAGGATGTTCCATTTGGTTCTCCCTGAATAGCCACCTGCAGAAGCTTGGATCGACAGCGTCGTCGTCTTAGAGTACAAGTATATTGTGACTTTGCAGATGGCATAAACTTCAACAAGAACAGGTTTTTTTTTTTTTTTTTTTCGCGCGGCAGCGCTAGAACAGCGTGCGCTCAGTTCACTCAGCCTCCAAGGTAAACGAACGCACTGAAATTTACAAGACGACTGCATTTCCTTTTGCGCCACTAATCACTTGCCTAATCATTTCTGCTTCAACCCATTGAAATTGCAATCTCGTGCCTCATATAATGTATGCGTGCAATCTTAAAACGCCCAGTCGCAGACACGCCATAATTTATTAAATATATTAACACATTTCCTTACGAAACAGTCAACGTTTATAGCTCCTTCGAAAGGTAAAGCATTGAGTGCTTGTCCTTCGGGACGCTGAAGAGAGACAGTTTTCGCTTGAATTTAACACCTGAATAGCCGGTGCGACAGCCTGGTGCATAGCAGTGCCGATGGCGGTACTTCGGCATACTATACTGAAAGGGCCAGGGGAGGTCGTGGTTCCACACAGTCGTTACCACTTCTGACAGCGCACGACTCGGCGCGTCCCAAACCACCTCGACCGCAGCGCCCCCACATAAATTTTCCGTGTTTGGAGCGTCGCTTGAAAGCATGGGCGCCAGTGGGGGATCGCGGCACTCAACCTTTCTAGTACACTCTACCTCTACTTCGTAAAAGTACCGCCATCTACTCTACCCTCCGCCCCCTCCTCTCCGCTCGCGACAGCGGCGCCCCCTGGAACGCGCCACGAGCTTTCGGTTAGCTTTCGAGACGGTTGCGCGCCGCCGCTGCCGCAGTCCAGCCGTGGACGTGTGCCGTGCCTCACATACGGCTTGATGTATTCATTCACTCTTCTGCGTTGATTTTCTCAGCAGGAGCGAATTGCTTCCTCATGTGTAGCGAATTAATTGCACGTGTTTACGCTTCCTTTCGGAGAGTAGTGTTTCTGGCGCGGATATCCATAACTAGGTTTACTTGGAAAGGGTTGAAATGAAATTCTGTAAACACGCCATGATATTTATTGCATCAGCAAAAAATATTTAAATCGCAGCTGTGGTGTCCCGCCACATCGTTTGGGAAGGAAGTAGTTCCCGTGCGTACAAACTATCTCCATCGTCTATAACTTCAGCAACGCCAATAATGCCCATGGAGCTGCTCTCTCAAAACTTCATGACCTTTCACATGTTACTTTTCCTCTGCCTGCCCAATTACGTGTGCAAGCTGTTCTGGGATTTTTGGCCTGTTCGGCGCAGATTGCACCCATTGTCGTGAGGTCTTGCATGCTTTCATGGGTGTTGCCGATGTAGGCGATCAATATCGTTCTTATACACGCGGAAACTATTTCTAATTGCTGGACGGCCGAGCTCGTGCGTCGTGAATGTTGAAGTCGACGAACGCAGTCGCGTCACTACTACTGCCGAAATTACCGCTCGCTGTTGAAGAGGGTGTCGCCCATTACAAGCGACGTATTCTTTAAACACACTCCACAGCGTGACCTCGATGCAATGGAAAATTCCGGCACTTCGTCATATCCATTGCCATACAGCCTTCTCGTCCTTTTTTTTCTTTTTTTTTTGCAAGTGCCAGCGGTTCATTCCAAAACAAGCACACGCGACGTGCGGGTTGTTGAAGAAACGGGCTGCTCTTGCGAACAACCATGGTAATCTTTAAATTCGAAATGTTAACCAGTTTTGAGGGAAATTCTCTCACACATGAAAAAAGGGGTATACAGGAAACGGCTAAATGTATACTTCTATTTCAGGACAGCGCACCCTATCACGTATAGTCCATATCCAGGATGTTATGAAGCTCCTTGCTCTGAATGGTTATTAAACAATCTGTTTTCTGCCAATAGTGTCAAGCGTCTGAAACGCGACACTTCTATAGAATAAGTAGGTGGATATTTTCGGTTTTGTCTGAACGCACATCTTTCTAAACATGTTGCTATTTTCATACATATATATGATAGAAGATTTGCAAAAGTACAAAACAAGTGAAGACATCCACAGATATTTTACACCAAAAATGAAACACATTGTCGGCAGGGAAATAAAAAATTAAAAATTATCCCGCAAAACAAACGGCAAAGAAAAAGACAGAGCGACAAAATAAAAGAAGATGGATAAACATTTATTTATTAAAATACCCTCAGGGTACAAACCACAATTTCATTTTCTTGTCTGCGCGGAATGACAAAAAGCTTCTTCCCTTGTTGTTATGTGGGGTTTAACGTCCCAAAACCAGTGCTGATTATGAGAGACGCCGTAGTGGAGGGAAATTTCGACCAGCTGGGGTTCCTACTGACATCGCACAGCACGCGGGCCTCAACATTTCGCCTCCATCGAAATGCCGCCGCCGTCCCTTGGATCAGCAGCCGAGTAGACCACCGTGGCTTCTTCCCTTGTGTGTCACGGCTATGGCAGCCAAAGCAACCCGGCATCGCGACAAAACGAGCCAGCGCGTCCGGCGAACACACAGCACAGTGGCACTTGGCGCGTCCAACGTGACGCCAAGCGTCGGAGAAAACAAAATACCAAAAAAACAAGCAAGCGCGCTACAACGTGACCGCAGTCACCCTATCGGAGGCGAGGAGAGGAGGAAGCGGCGTAGTTCAAGAGATGGCGGTACTCCATGCGGACCCACCCGGAAGCTCGTTTTGTACCCGTACGGCGGCTCGCTTGCCTCTCGCGCCCGTTCGCTCGGAGGAGGCGGGATTTCGCGGCGCTGCCGCCGTGGTTCGCCGCGAGCAGTGTGGCCGTGCAGCCGCCGAAGCGTTTCTCCGCCGGCAGCGCGCCGCGCGCGTTTTTCCGCCAGTGTGCACGGGTCTTTAGAGAGCTCCTTCCGCAGAAATACCGCCGTCAGTGTCGGCGTCTCCACGCGTCTCTTGTAAGGGAAAAAAAAAAAAATCGGCCGTGAGCGAAAAATAACAGCTACAAAACTGGACAACTATGTCCATCTAGCGGAAGACATATCAAGCAATGTCTCGACTACCATGGACTCCGAGACGGCGAGTGCGCCCGCCATCTCGGAGGCCATGCGACTACAGCACAGCCTATATGCGGTTTCGTCGGATGCTCTGCGTCTACTTTTTTAGCATTTCACTCTCACGGCACCATTAACACCGACCATAAGGCGATGCTTGTTGCGGTTGGCCGGAAGAGGTCTCCACAAGAACAAATCTAACAGCTGCTAGATAGTAAACGCAAGAAGGACGACAGAATGTGACCATTTACGAATAAAAGTGTCACGCCTACGCGCAGTTCATAATACTGGACCATGTGACTACATCACTGCACAATATTTTCATGAAGTTGATATAAAATAGTTGTTAAATAGATTGAAAACCTCTACCATTACTATACATACGTCGCGCGCGCGTGTGTGCCTTTGTCTGTGTGTGTGTGTAACAACACACATTATTAAGTATGCACTGAGTGGTTGAAGTGCACACTAGGGGCCGGATTTCGATAACGCGTTCAACTCTTAAAGGCGAAGCTCAAGGGTCCCCCAATTTTTTCCTGAACAAAAAAACATATTTTCTCGCAGCTGGCCCGCCAGAAAATTTCTGTTCATTTCCGGCAGAATTTTGACTTGGGCTAGTTAGTTCATACTCTTCAAATTGCAGCGCGACCAAGACGCAGACTGGAGACACATGAATCCCGATCGTCTGTGCGATTCACACAGACGAATCACAGAGACACAGACGCAGACACAGACATCACACAGACACAGACAGACGAATCACACAGACGGCGCTCGTCTGTGTGATTCATGTGTCTCCTGTCTTCTTCTTGGTCGCGCTGCAATTTGAAGAGACTGTTCATTTCGTTTTTCGGTATTCATATATTCGGTAATTTTACATAGACGGTTATTTACGTTGCCTGCAACAGAAAATTTCTGTATCTTCAAATCATCATCATCATCATCACAATCATCATCATCATCAACCTCTTTAGGTCCACTGCAGGACGAAGGCCTCTTCCAACGATTTCCAATCCACCCTATCCTGAGCGAGTTGGTTCCATTTTATGCTCGCAAACTTTTTAATTTTATCGCTCCATCTAACCTTCTGCCTACCTCTTGTCGCGAAGAACGCGTCGCGTAGAATGTTTTCTTGTTCTTTTTTCTTTTCCGACTGCTTTTGTAGGCGGGTGCTCGAGTAAACGAGCCCGCTCGCCGCAGGGAGTCTTCCAGGGACGGGGCACTGAAAATGACGACCACGCGTGTGCGTCGCGGCCAGTTTCTGGAATGTGTTGTTTATACTAGTTTTGTAGAAAAGCCGGATGCACGTGATCATAAAAGCTTGTAGAGCATCGATCGTTACCGTCGACTTGCCTGACTTGTCCGTGTAAGCCGGTTTCCTATTGGTGGGAGGCGGTGGTGGTTCGAGCCGTCCGCGTCGCCGTGGATGCTGAAAAAGTGCTATTTAAGCGGCGACACTGGCCTTTTTTGAGGGAGCGAACTCGGGGACCATGACGCTCGGCATCACCAGGGAGCAGTCCGGCAGGCCGACGGGGTATGATACCATTTTCTGTGTTTTATAATTTTTGCCCTGTGTGTTTTACAACTTCAAGATGTCTTAGCTAAATAAACCCCCCAATGAGTGCTTTCCCAATTCACCGTGTCGACTCCTCATCCCTTGCCTGCGCGGAGTGGCTCCCACGCCTCTTCGTCTTCCTGACCTTCCGATGCGTCTAACATTCACGGCCCCGACGTTTCGCTACAAAGTGGTGGAGGTTGCTCGGTAGCGATATTCCCGCTCTGAAATTATGCCCCGAGTCAATAAGCATCAGGAAACTACTTCGGACTGCTCCACTATGACGGAACCCCCTTCCTTTCTCTCTGCTATGGCTACCCCCCAAGCAAAACCTTTCGTCGGACCGCCAGTCTTCAGAGGCGCGCCAGAGGAATCTGTTTCCGAGTGGCTACTTTGCTACGAACATGTCGCGTCGCTGAACAACTGGGACCAAGCCACGAAAGTTAAATTTTTATATCTGGCTCTAGACGGTGATGCAAAAAAATGGCACACCACTCAAATTCTGATTGATTGATTGATTTGTGGGGTTTAACGTCCCAAAACCAGTTCTGATTATGAGAGACGCCGTAGTGGAGGTCTCCGGAAATTTCGACCACCTGGGGTTCTTTAACGTGCACTGACATCGCACAGCACACGGGCCTCAACATTTCGCCTCCATCGAAATGCAGCCGCCGCGGCCGGGATTCGATCCCGCGACCCTCGGATCAGCAGCCGAGTACCTTAGCCACTAGACCACCGTGGCGGGGCCCACTCAAATTCTCACGGGTGCACCTAATTCATGGGAACAATGGGCGACGTCATTGAAAACGTCATTTACTAGCCGTCACTCAGTCGAGATCGCCAATTTACGACTACAAAACAGAACCCAACTGCCGTCCGAAAGCCCGGAGCAGTATTACTATGACGTCGTACAGCTTTGTGCAAGAGCCAACCCGTCTATGTCAGAAGATGACCGGTTGCGGCACCTTATGCGCGGTCTGCGTCCGGATGTGCAAGAAAAAGTGATAATCGCAAACCCGGAAACTTGCGCCGAATTCCTCCGAATTTTACAGCGCATAAATTACGCAGTCTTGATGAGCCGTATGTCGGGGTCGCGGCCGATTGACTACCACTATCCTACTGGATTGCAGTCGTGGATGCAAAACACCGCGCCTCCGGTAGGGATGGCATCCGCCGCCGCGGCAGTGCAGCCTACTCCTACATGTGTCGCCACGTGCGCCGCAGCTGAACTGCGTTGCCCGCGGGAGACTGCCGACCGCGAGGGAGACTTGAAGACGATTGCAGACTCCATCGTCTTACTGTCTGACCGGCTAAAAAGCATAGAAGACGAGATGCGTCGCCCCCCAGTGCCTTGGCCACCGAGAACGTCCCGTGCCAACGACGGGCGTCCCCGATGCCAGATTTGCCGCCGCATCGGCCACGTAGCACGGCAGTGCCGGCAACGGTTCCGGGATGGCAGAAATGATCATGCGGAGCCCCTTGGCAATCAGAACGGGCAGCATAACCCTTCGGGAAACGAGAACGGCCGGGCCTAAGGGGCCAGCCCGGCCGCCCCATCGGCACATTGTCCGAAAGTCAGCTTCTCGTAGTCCCCACACGAGCCAATGGTAGCGAGACAAAACTCGTAATTGATACCGGTTCATCCGTAAATGTCATCTCAGAAGAATTAGCCAACAAAATTTGCGCTGCATCCAAATCGAGAAAAGACATTTTCATCAGAGGAATTGGCGGAGGCTTGCTCACCCCTCATGCTGAAGTTGAAATAAATATTGAATTTGGCACCACCGAAGTTCAAGAAAAGTTTTTAGTGGTCAAGAATTGCCCGTACGAGCTGCTCGGTGGTCTCCCTTTTTGTCGAACAGTGCGACTTCTTATTGATTTTCACAAGAAAGAGCTCCAACTCAATGGCGAGGTTTTTCGACTACGGGTAGACTCAAGTGCCCCCGAACACAATGATGTGCTTACAGTGCGGTGCCACGAGCACATTCGCATTGAACCTCGCACAGAGGTCGCCATTGAAGTAAAAGTTGCAAGGGACGGAATACACCTCGTCGAGCCGAACAGCACGCTGAGAAGTGGACTCCAAGTTGCACGCACAGTGACGAGGATCGAGCATGGGAGAGGCCTGCTTCGTATTGCTAATCCCACCATGTCGCCAGTAAATTTGCTCAGCGGAACAAAGCTTGGATGGGCTTCATCTATTCACGACGCACAGCTGGCAATAGCGGCTCCCGAAAACGATCGAGTGCCTCATGAGCTTGACATACAGACTGGGGATAACCTGCAGCAATCTGAACGGGATGAGCTGCTGTCGCTCATTGAGAAATACCGTCATCTATTTACAAGCAATGATAACCCCATCCGGCAAACTCACGTCGCTGAACACGTGATCGACACAGGTGATTCTCGACCAGTTCATCAGCACCCATATCGCCATTCCCCGTTTGAAAGGCAAAAGATTGAGCAACAGGTCGAAGAGATGCTGCGCGATGGGATAATTAGAGAATCTCACAGTCCTTGGTCATCACCTGTCGTCCTCGTTAAAAAGCCAAATGGGACTTGGCGTTTCTGCGTCGATTTCCGAAGAGTCAATGAAGTGACTAAGAAAGACGTGCACCCACTGCCGCGAATTGATGACATTCTCGACGTGCTTCAGGGGTCAAAATATTTCACCACACTCGATCTAACATCAGGCTACTGGCAAGTGAGCATCAAAGAGGAAGATAAGCCAAAGACCGCGTTTGCCTGTGGACCCGGCCTGTACGAATTCAACGTTGTCCCTTTTGGCCTGTGCAACGCCCCTGCCACATTCCAGAGAATGATTAACAAAGTCCTCAGCGGTCTCCTCTGGAGGGTTTGTTTGGCGTACTTGGACGACATCGTAATTTTCTCCAAGACCATGGCAACCCATTTGCAAGATTTGGAAAGTGTGTTTTCGGCTTTGGACGCGGCAAATTTGCGACTGAAGCCCGAGAAATGCAGCTTCGCCCGCCAGGAAATAAAATATTTAGGACACATTCTCACAGGTGAAAGCATCCGGCCAGATCCAGACAAAGTAGCAGCGATCGAGAGATTCTCCCAGCCGCGAAACAAAAAAGGTGTACAGAGTTTTCTCGGAATCTGTAACTACTATCGGCGATTCATCAAAGACTTCTCTCACATTTCTCGGCCTCTAACCAACTTAACTAAAAAGGATGTTCCTTTCGTGTGGGATGCAGCCTGCGAAGCGGCGATGCAGTCCCTCAAAGAAAAGCTGATCACAGCCCCAGTTCTAGGTCAGTTTGAGCCGGGAAAGCCGATAGAGGTGCACACCGATGCCTGCGATTACGGCATTGGCGCCGTGTTGGTCCAGAAAACTGAAGGTCAAGAAAGAGTCATTGCCTATGCGAGCCGCCACCTCAACAAGGCTGAGATGAATTACAGCACAACTGAAAAGGAATGCCTCGCAGTCGTGTACGCCTGCGGACAGTTTCGGCCATACCTCTTTGGCGCTAATTTCACGGTCGTGACTGACCAAGCTAGCCTAGCTTGGCTTATGAGAGTGAGAAATCCGAACGGTCGCCTTATGCGATGGTCGCTGTTACTTCAGGAGTTCGACATAACGTTGCGACACCGCCCTGGCCTCAAGAATGGAAATGCCGACACGCTTTCCCGCCTTCCTCACGATCCCGCACCAGTAAGCGAAGAAAACCCCTTACCGTTGCTGGTTTTGGATCAGGTGGATGTTGGAAAAAAGCAGAGGGCAGAACCATGGATTAGAGACATTGTACAGCACCTCGAGCACCCGAGTGCTCCCGTTGTCAGGAAGACCAAAAGAACGGCACGGAGTTTTCGGTTGATCGACGGTGTACTGTATCGGAGGGCGAAAGGCTTTGAGGAGGATCGCGCGGCCCTCGTTGTTCCCAGGTGCTTGAGGTCTGAGATATTAAGGCACTGCCATGACGACTGTACGGCAGGCCACTTGGGTGTCAAGCGTACCTGGGAGAGGGTGCGTTGCCGATATTTCTGGCCGAAGATGTTCTCATACGTCAGCAAGTACGTTCTCTCCTGCCCTGACTGCCAGACGCGAAAGCAACCGCCAGGGAAGCCGGCCGGTTACCTACAACCAATCCCACCTGTGGGTCGACCGTTTCAACAAGTGGGCATGGACTTTCTTGGACCTTTCACCAAATCCAAAGCAGGGAACCGCTACATCGTCGTGATTACCGACTACCATACAAAATGGGTCGAAGCTGTCGCGTGTCCGGCAGCCACTGCCGCAGAGGCGGCGAGGGCTTTTGTCGAGCAAATCGTCCTGCGTCATGGTGCCCCGGAGAGAGTGATAAGCGATCGAGGACAGCATTTTGTTGCCAACTTGACCGAGGAAATATTCCGGCTCGTGGGTAGCGAACATGCCACCCCAACAGCATACCACCCACAGGCCAACGGGCTGTGCGAGCGTTTTAACCGCACGTTGGCTGACATGCTCAGCATGTACGTTTCCTCGCACCACCGCGACTGGGATGAATTTCTGCCGTACGTTCTTTTTGCGTACAATTCTTCCACCCACGAGACGACCGGATTCACTCCCTTCTTTCTTCTTCACGGGCATGAGCCGACGCTACCGGTAGATGTCGGGTCGGGCGCACAACGTGGATTCGACTACACCCTGGATACGATGAAAGTGGCTCACCGGCTGCGGCAGGCTCGAAAATTAGTGAATGAACGGGAAAGGCACCAGCAAGAAAAGAACAAGCGCAGCTACGATGCTAAACGACGCAGTGCTGTTTATCGTCAGGGGGACTTGGTGTACGTATGGACTCCCTCGCGAGCAAAAGGAAAGACCACGAAGCTTCTTCACAGATACCACGGACCATTCCGTCTAGTGCGCCGGGTAGCCGAAAATGACTGGGAGGTGGTAGACCAAACTGGAAAAAAACGTGACGTTGTGAATGTTGCGCGATTAAAGCCCTGCCACGTTCGATCATGTTCCGATGCCGACGACGCAGACGATGAGTCCGGTGCCGATCACGAGGTGCGAGATCCGAGTGGTGATGTGCGCGAGTGCAGTGATGACCGCGAGTTCCGTCAAAGTGAAGTGCGCGAGCGCAGTGCCGGGAGTGATGTCCACGAATTACACCCCAGTGTTGTGCGCGAGTGCGACGTCAATGGTGATGTGCGCGAGTGTGGTTCGCGAGCGGACCGAGAACTTCGTTTGCATCATGGTGTGCGTGAGTCAGGGACCAGTGATGTAGTGCAGCAGCGCGAGAGCTCTGACTCTGAAACTGAACTTTACAGCGACTGGAAGACGTTGTCAAACGGCAACAACGGACAACGAAATGTCGCCGCTTACGACACTGATACTGACTTGTATTACAGTGCCAGCGAGTGAACTTTAGTGATTTTTGTGTCTCGCGGATTTCCATTTGTTGTTTTAAGCTTTCCACCTTTTAGACAGATGTATAACCCTGGTGATTTTTCAGTCCCGCGATTTTCCATTTAGTGTTCTAAGTTTTCCACCTTTTAGATGTATAACTTTTCTGAAACCAGTACCTCACATAATAGTACGTAAAATTGTTTTTTTTTTCGTACTTCTTTTTTCCTGGGTTGCAAATAAAACGAGTGGGTCACTCTTTTTCGTAGGGGGGAGGTGTCGCGAAGAACGCGTCGCGTAGAATGTTTTCTTGTTCTTTTTTCTTTTCCGACTGCTTTTGTAGGCGGATGCTCGAGTAAACGAGCCCGCTCGCCGCAGGGAGTCTTCCAGGGACGGGGCACTGAAAATGACGACCACGCGTGTGCGTCGCGGCCAGTTTCTGGAATGTGTTGTTTGTACTAGTTTTGTAGAAAAGCCGGATGCACGTGATCATAAAAGCTTGTAGAGCATCGATCGTTACCGTCGACTTGCCTGACTTGTCCGTGTAAAGGCCGGTCCCCACTAGCGGCAAAAACGCGCGCGGCGTGTCGCGCGCGGCGAGCGCTTCCGCGGCAAGCGCGCGTCAACAAGTCCCCACTCGCGTTTTGCGGTAAGCGGCGACGACGAAGCCAAGAACGACCTGACGCCCCGACTTGTGTTGTTCCATTCGAAAGGTCTCGCGAAAACGTGAGCTCTAATCAGACGATTTCGTCTTTCGTCGACCATGTATGTCTTTCTAGCGCTACGGCTAGCCACGCTATCAAAAAACAGCTACTGCGAGGATACTTCTTGCTCGGCGTCTCGGTACGGGTAGGCCTAACGAAAACTGCATATAGGTCTGGGCATGGCCTCTGAGATTTTACGACGGCCATGTCACTTTCAAATCTCAGAGGCTGTGTATTATGGTTCTATGCTTGACGGACAGATGGCGCCACGCGTCGGCACCACCGTCGGCACGCCTCCGCGGCTACCTTCTGATTGGTGCTTTTTTCGCGGCGGCCGCGGCTGCCGTAAAAAAATGGGTCTCGACCCATTCGAGCGTCTGCCGCGTGTTGCTGCCGCTTTTCACGAATCTCGCCGCTCGCGGCAGCAACGCGCGCCGCGTGCGGCGTGCCGCGCGCGTTTTTGCCGCTAGTGGGGACCGGCCTTAAGCCGGTTTCCTATTGGTGGGAGGCGGTGGTGGTTCGAGCCGTCCGCGTCGCCGTGGATGCTGAAAAAGTGCTATTTAAGCGGCGACACTGGCCTTTTTTGAGGGAGCGAACTCGGGGACCATGACGCTCGGCATCACCAGGGAGCAGTCCGGCAGGCCGACGGGGTATGATACCATTTTCTGTGTTTTATAATTTTTGCCCTGTGTGTTTTACAACTTCAAGATGTCTTAGCTAAATAAACCCCCCAATGAGTGCTTTCCCAATTCACCGTGTCGACTCCTCATCCCTTGCCTGCGCGGAGTGGCTCCCACGCCTCTTCGTCTTCCTGACCTTCCGATGCGTCTAACATTCACGGCCCCGACGTTTCGCTACACTCTGTTGCGTTTTTTCTATCTTGGTATCCATTCCGTCGCTCTTACTGTCCACCTGATATCTTTCCTCCTCATAACATGTCCTGTCCAGGTCCACTTCTTTCTTTTAATTGATAAGATGATATCGGCTACTCCTGTCTATTCTCTGATCCATTCCACTCATTTTTTATCTCTCAGCGTTACCCCTATCATTTTTCTTTCGATTTCACGTTGCGTGCTCCTTAGTTTCGTCTCTAGTTTTTTCGTTATCTTCCACGTTTCTGCTCCGTACGTTAGTACTGGGAGAATGCGGTGATTGAATACTTTTCGCTTTAGTGAGAGTGGTAAGTTTCCAGTCATAATTTCGTTAATGCCTTCCGAATGCGCTCCAGCCCATCCTTATTCTACGAAGAATTTCTTTTTCATGGGTAGAAGTTCCTGTTATTAACTGTCCCAGGTATACATATTCGTTTACACATTGTAAGGGTTCATTGTTGATTTTAAATTCCTGTTCCTTAGCTAAGCTATTGAGCATAACTTTGGTCTTTTGCCTATTCATTCTTAATCCAATTTTAATACTTTCCCTGTTTAGGTGATCAATCATGTTTTGTAGTTCGTCTCCATCATTGCTAAATAGCACAATGTCGTCTGCAAATCATAAGTTGCTTAGATATTCTCCGTCTATTCGAATTCCCTTTTCTTCCCAGTCTAGACGTTCAAAGATTTCCTCTAAACATGCAGTGAATAGCATCGTTGATATCGTATCTCCCTGTCTCACACGTCTCCCGATCGGGATTTCTCTGCTTCTCTCATGTAGGAGTAGTGTGGCTGTGCAATCTTTGTATATGTTGTTTATGGTTTTCACGTATACGCCAGGTGCCCCTTGTCGATGTAGAGCTTCTAGAACTGCTTCTATTTCTAGGGAGTCGAATGCTTTCTCGTAGTCGATAAACGCCATATAAAAAGGGCAACGTAGATCATTAAGGAAAGGGTAGCATCCGTCGTAATAAAACTAAATAAGCGGTATAAACTTAAGATAATCCAGGGATATGCGCCAACAACGAGCTACGACGACGAACAAGTAGAGCAGTTCTACGAGCATATCGAATTTGCAATAAGGAAAGTACAGACACAATACACAGTAGTGATGGGGGATTTCAACGCAAAAGTAGGAACGAAACAAAGTGGAGAGCAGGCGATAGGCAACTACGGCGTCGGCCGTAGGAATAACAGTGGGGAAATGCTAGTACAATTTGCCGAAAGGAACCAGCTTCGAATAACGAATACGTTCCTCAAGAAACACAAGAATAGGAAGTGGACGTGGAAAAGCCCTAACGGGGAAACAAAGAATGAGATTGACTTTATAATGTGCGAACAACCAGGTATAATTCAAGACACAGAAGTAGTGGGGAAGATAAAATGCAGCGATCACAGATTAGTAAGGGCAAAGATTGTACTTAACATAAAGAAAACCAGAACTAAATTATTTACTAGAAAAAAATGTAATGTAGAGGTAATCAGAGCGGAGGACGACGAATTTAAAGTCGCCCTAAGCAACAAGTTCGAGGCCTTAGACGAAAACGGTGACGATTTAGAACAAATAAACAAAACCATAACGAAAACAATCCTTGAAACCGCGATAGAAGTCGGGGGTAAAACAACAAAGCAAGCAAAAAGTAAGCTGTCCCAATCTACCAAGGACTTAATAAAAAAACGCCAACAAATGAAAGTTACTTCATCAAAAGATAAGATTGAATTCGCAGAAATATCAAAATTGATCAGTAAAGCCAGGCAAAGAGATGTAAGAAACTTTAACATGAGAGAAATAGAGAAAGCAGTAGAAAAAGGCACCAGCATTAAATCGGTCAAAAAGACACTGCACTTAGGACAAAACAAAATGCATGCGCTAAAAGATAAACAAGGTAACGTTATCAACAGTTTCAACGAAATAGTAAAGGCAGCAGAAGATTTCTGCTCTGAACTGTACAGTTCTCAGACAGACCATACAACCTTAATAGAAATAGAATCAGAGGAGGACACTGAAATTCCATGTATAAAAAAGTAAAAAAAAGCTGCCAAAGGCATGTCCCGCGGTAAAGCAGTTGGTCAAGATGGTATAACAGCCGACTTCATCAAAGACGGAGGAGATATTATACTTGAAAAACTTGCATCGCTCTTCACGAAGTGTATCAAGAGATGTAGCGTACCGCGCAGCTGGAAAAATGCTAATATAATCCTTATCCACAAGAAAGGTGACATAAAGGACTTAAAGAATTACAGACCAATCAGCCTACTCCCAGTAATATACAAGCTATTTACAAAGGTAATTTCTACGAGGATAAGAGAAACACTCGACTTTAACCAACCGAGAGAACAAGCTGGTTTTAGGAAAGGTTACTCGACAATGGACCACAGCCACGCTATCAATGTAGTAATTGAGAAGTACGCGGAATATAACAAACCTCTTTACATGGCGTTTATCGACTACGAGAAAGCATTTGACTCCATAGAAATACAAGCAGTTCTAGAAGCTCTACGACGACAAGGGGTACCTGGCGTATACGTGAAAACCATAAACAACATATACAAAGATTGCACAGCCACACTACTCCTACATGAGAGAAGCAGAGAAATCCCGATCGGGAGACGTGTGAGACAGGGAGATACGATATCAACGATGCTATTCACTGCATGTTTAGAGGAAATCTTTGAACGTCTAGACTGGGAAGAAAAGGGAATTCGAATAGACGGAGAATATCTAAGCAACTTATGATTTGCAGATGACATTGTGCTCTTTAGCAATGATGGTGACGAATTACAAAACATGATTGATGACCTAAGCAGGGAAAGCATTAAAATTGGATTAAAAATGAATAGGCAAAAGACCAAAGTTATGCTCAATAGCCTAGCTAAGGAACAGGAATTTAAAATCGACAATGAACCCTTACAATGTGTAAGCGAATACCTATACCTGGGACAGTTAATAACAGGAACTCCTAACCATGAAAAAGAAATTCTCCGTAGAATAAGGATGGGCTGGAACGCATTCGGAAGGCATTACGAAATCATGACTGGAAACCTACCGCTCTCACTAAAGCGAAAAGTGTTCAATCACTGTATTCTCCCAGTACTAACGTACGGTGCAGAAACGTGGAGGATAACGAAAAGGCTAGAGATGAAACTAGGGAGCGCGCAACGCGCAATGGAAAGAAAAATGATAGGGGTAACGCTAAGAGACAAAAAACGAGCAGAATGGATCAGAGAACAGACAGGAGTAGCCGATATTATCTTATCAATTAAAAGAAAGAAGTGGACCTGGGCAGGACAAGTCACGAAGAGGAAGGATAATAGGTGGACAGCAAGAGCGACGGAATGGATACCACGAGAGGGAAAACGCAACAGAGGTAGGCAAAAGGTTAGATGGAGCGATGAAATTAAAATGTTTGAGGGCATAAAGTGGAACCAACTCGCTCAGGATAGGGTGGATTGGAAATCGTTGGGAGAGGCCTTCGTCCTGCAGTGGACCTAAACAGGCTGATGATGATGATGATGATGAAAAAGGTTTGTTATATTCCGCGTACTTCTCAATTACTAGGTTGATAGCGTGGCTGTGGTCCATTGTCGAGTAACCTTTCGTAAAACCAGCTTGTTCTCTCGGTTGGTTAAAGTCTAGTGTTTCTCTTATCCTCGTAGAAATTATCTTTGTAAATAGCTTGTATCTCCAAATACTTGTTCTGTTTTCGGTAACCGACGGCTTCCGTAGTTTTACAGTTTTGTTTTTGTTTCCAGTAACGGAATATTCTTAAATTTATGCTATATTTTTCTGTTCGCAACAACATCCCGCTTTTCAAATTTTCTGGAGCTTTTACGCAGTTCTCTCGTTTCGAAACCATGTGTTGTGCGACATCGCAATATAGAGAAGGAACTGAATAGTCTATCAGCAGAAACCGTCACTGTCCAGTTATTTCACACAAGTACAGGTGCTCGAGACACACTAAGACCAGCAAAGTGGCAGTTTCCGCTCATAGGATCTTCTGTTCCTGCTTTATATTGCCATGTCATCTAACTTTTGTTTGGTTGGAAACGGGAGAACTGCGTAAAGGCTCCAGAAAATATAAAAAAGTGGAACGTCGTTGTGAAGAGAAAAGCAGTGCAGACGTGCAGTGATGTAACAATGGAAGCACATACATCTATTTTTCAAGAATGCTATGAATCGGCACATGGAGTGAAACATCAGTTTATTTACATGCAATACAAAACTCAGAGCTCTATCAGGGGGCTTATTAAGGAAGAGCACTTGGGGCTCGAGCTGTGCGGCTTGCCATTAGTCCTTTGGCCGGGTCTGCGTAGCATTTTCAAGGTCGACAATGGCAATCGTCATAAAAAGAAGGGAATGAAGGAAAAAAGTAAGTTTAACACCACAGAAGTATCAAAATATTTTGAGACATGTTCTTAAAAAGGCATCCATTTGTTCCTCACAAAAACAAACACTTCTCCATATGACCATAAATCCTAAAGATATCGTAACATAATAAAAATGTTGTGGGTACCATGCAAGCAAAGATATTGTGACAATAAATACAATAAAAGGTTGTAGTCGCTTATTTGTGACTGTATATAGGCTTCATCTAGAAAAAATACTTGTAAATATTGACAGAACTGTAATTATGCGACCAAAAATATGATGATGCGCAACACAAAATCCTGATAACAAAAATCAAACTATTATTGCTGACAGCGGGCGTCGTCAGTTCAATCTCACGCTCCAACCGAATTCCGCTATATGACAACGCGAGCCGCTTGTAGAATGTTTCTATTCTCCACGACGACAGTGTTTACGCATCCTGCCAAAACGCACGCGTCCGCTTACGACACTCACAGCCGCATAACACGTCCGTACTCCTTTCTTTAGACACCAGAGCGTACTACGGACGAACGAGCTTATGTCCTATCGTGATAAACACGAAAGCGAACCTATAGTGTTCCGGCACTTGGTCGCTGTGGACTGTGACGTTAGAAAGCTTAAGGACCTGTTAGTGCATGATCCCGTCCCAGATGTAAGACTTGCAAGCATATTCAAAATGATCTTAAAGTTAAAAGCACGGGAAGTGACTATGTCCATCATGTAAAATCAAGTTTAACTTGCGCTAGTTCAAACGTTATTTACATGTTGGAATGTTCACTCTGTCACAAGCATTACATCGGCGAAACTGGTCAACCAATTCATGTTAGATTAAACAGGCACCGCGCGGACACTGCGAATAACCTGCCGAAAGCAGTGGCGCAGAATTTTAATATGACAGGTCATAATTTCGATGAACTGAAACTCTACATACTTCAAAGTCTCAGGCTGTTATCGATGGGAAATTCATGGGTGAGAACTAGCCTCAGACTTCTCGATTTGATCATTTCAACAGAGTCTTCCCATGTTTGCTGGATGTATGAGCCAAGAAGCGGCAAACCGCTTTTGCCATTCAGCTCGGCCCATTCTAAATTGGTTAAGAGGAGTATCGCCAACCTTTGTCTTGTCAACGCCCTAAACAAGTCATGCCACCATACTGTGCATCACAGTTTTGGTCTACAGGTAGAGCGTCTGGCAAGAGCCGGATATCCTGCACCCCTTCTTGTTTCGGTGGCAGAAAAGCTGCTGTCATTCAGCGAGGACACAAGCCTGAAAAGCGCAACACTTTTGAAAAGAGCCGGCCAGTCGTTCTACCTTACGTGCACAGCATTTCGCACAGGTTAAAGAAGATTGGCCAGGCCGCCAGCGTTCAGGTACTTTTTTCTGCACCTGAAAAGCTGCAGAGACTATGCAAGCGGGTCAACGCACCTCGTGCAAACTCTGCCCCTTGCTCTGTTGCGCACAGGTCACGCTACATCCCCTGCGCAGTAGGCGTCGTCTACTCAATTCCACTGACGTGTGGAAAGGCTTATGTCGGCCAGACCGGCAGGTGCGTTAACGACCGCCTGCGCGAGCACCGAAACAACGTGCACAATGTGGTGCAAGGGCACCTTTGCATTCACTGCCGGGACTGCGGTTGCAGGCCCCTCTTTGATCAGTGCGCGATAGTGGCAAGGCATCGGTCTCAGCTTACCCGCGAGATAATGGAAGCGGAAATGATACACAAGTTAGGCGGCAAATGTGTAAGCACCCCATCCGTTGCACTATCACGGTTTGAGCGTCACTACCTGTGAGGGGCAATCGCGTGTCACATGTGACATGATTGGCAGTGCACTGATTATGATTGTTTTCTGTTTCTTTGTTTTTTCGTTTCTATGTATGTATATATCTTGCCACTCTGCAAAATAAAGATCAGTTGGAAGTCAGCGCTCTTCTCTGTCCCATTTTTCCTATGTTCGCGCGCTGTAAAACTCGCCATCGTTAAAGAATCAGTTACATACGAATTAGCCTACTCCCAGCAACGTACAAGCTATTTACGAAAGTCGTTTCTGCTAGGCCAACCTAGGAAACAAGCTGGTTTCAGGAAAGGATACTCAAGAATGAACCACGGCCAGGCTATCAACGGAATCATTGAGAAAGTCGCGGTATATAAGAGACCTCTCTACATGGCCTTTGTAGACTATGAGAAAGCATTTGATTCCATCGAAATACAAGCAGTTCTAGAGCCTGACGTATACGTGCAAACCATAAGTACCATCTACAAATATTGCACAGCCACACTACTCCTACATGAGAGGACCAAGAGAGGAATCACACAAGAAGATACGATCTTATTCACTGCATGCCCAGAAGAAGTGTTCAGACGTCTAGACTGGGAAGAACAGGGAATTAGAATAAACGCTGAATATTTCAGCAATTTCAGATTTGTAAACACCTTGTGCTCTTTAGCAATAACGGTGACGAAATACAAAACCTGATTGAGGTCCTAAGCCGGGAAACTAGTAAAAGAGGATAAGAATGCATAGGCAAACGGTCAAAACTATGATCAACATTCTAGCTGAAGAACAGGAATTTAACATTAGCAATGAACCCATCGAATGTGTGAACCAATACCTATACCTGGGGCAATTACTAACAGGGAAGCCTACCCAGGAAAACGAAATCCTCCGTAGAATAAGGAGCGCATTAGCGGAGACATACCGAAATCATGACTGGAAACTTTCCGCTGTCACCAGAGCGAAAAGTATTCCTGGATTCTTATGGTACTAACATACGTAGGAGATACATGGAGGATAAAGAAACAACGAGGTATGAAATAAGGAGCACGCAGCGTGCAACGGAAATAATCATCATAGACGTAACGCTAAGACGTAAAAACAAAAGAAAGCAAAAAACGAGCAGAATAGATCAGGGAACAGACAGTAGTAGAGGATATATCATTTAAAAGAAAGAGGTGGACCCGAGTCACCTTATATCCCGGCCAGGTTAACAGATAGCACACGGAAAGTATAGACCTATTCCACCGGGCCTACGTCACGAAGATGCAGTGGCGCTGTCGTCGGGAGTTTTGGTCTCGCATGGTCCGCCGGCGCGCCTACCGTAGCAGCCCCTGCGTTTTCGCTGGTGCGGGCGCTTCTCACCGCCGTGAAATGAAGAAAAAAGTGTTCACCGATGACCTGCGCCGTAGGTTGGTTGCTCAGCAACGCACAAGATATGTGCGATAGGTTTTTATCGGTTTCCTGCTTATGTTTGTCTTAAGGAAAGGGACGAACCTGTAATGCCGGCTGTTTGGCGCATCGGTTATGCGCCAAACATTTTCGTCACGACTAAGCATATGTGTAATTATTTAGCGTTAGTGCGGCTTCTTTCATTTGAGAGAAATAGCATTCTCACAAGTTTGTCGAGTGTAATGGTCGACACCAAGTTTCTTGGCATAAACAAAGTGCGGACACAGAGCGATCACGCTTACCGCAAAGCGCGCACGACGTTATAACTTAGCTCGATCTGTAGAAGTAATCGCGGTCGCCGTGTATTATTGAAGTGGGGAAGCTATACATACGTCATACGAATTTCATTCACTCAAATGAGACAAATAATATAAGAGCTTAATCCGCGTAGCCGTGAGCGAAAGGCCGGTTACAGCGGCGCTTTTGCAAATTGCTTGCGGCTCCGATACACACGAGAAGTGTCTTTGACAATGCTGTAGTGGTTACGATGTGCTTTAAACTTTAGGGGCGAAGCTCCTTAAGGCGTGGGTCGTTCGTCACCTGTATGTATGTATGTAGTAACCACCCGAGTGCCGGGAGGCACGCGCTCGCCCTCGGCGCGTGCTTCCCGGCGCGTGCCTCTGCTGTCTTGTGAGAGAGAGAGAGAGAGAGCGAAAGGCACGCGTTGGCTATGGAAACGCTTGTCCGCCGCGGTGGTGTAGTGGTTACGGTACTCGGCTGCCACCCAAAATACGCGGGTTCGATCCCGGTCGCATTCTCGATGGAGGCGAAAATGCCAGAGGCCCGTGTACTGTGCGTTGTCAGTGCACGTTAAAGAACCCCAGGTGGTCTGAATTTCAGCAGCCCTCCACTACGGCCTTACTCTCCTCTCTATCTCTTTCACTCCCTTTTCCCAACCCCCACGGACGCTTAACCGTGCTCCCTACATGGGCTGCAGAAATTAGCGTCCTTTCCTAACCGAACCGCAAGCACAATCAAACGCTCTTTCTTAGAGGAACGCTGCACCAGCTCGCAAAGAAGGAGAACGCGCCCTCACCCGCGAGAGACAACGTTGGCGCAGGCAGGCGTCTCCTAGCGAGTTTCTTGATTGAGAAATACCGACAGCCGCCGCGGTGGTGTAGTGGTTACGGTACTCGTCTGCCACCCAAAATAAGCGGGTTCGATCCCGGCCGCGGCGGTCGCATTTTCGATGGAGGCGAAAATGCCAGAGGCCCGTGTACTGTGCGTTGTCAGTGCACGTTAAAGAACCCCAGGTGGTCTGAATTTCCGCAGCCCTCCACTACGGCCTTACTCTCCTCTCTATCTCTTTCACTCCCTTTCCCCAACCCCCACGGACGCATAGCCGTGCTCCCTACATGGGCTGCAGAAATTAGCGTCCTTTCCTAACCGAACCACAATCATCATCATCATCATCATCATACCGACTGCTCGCGTTGGAGAAGCGTTCACCGGCAACCCATGCGTGCGCGTTAACTAAATTAATCCGGAACTCGGCACGATCTACGATGAACCTCCCGAGCTTCGCCCACTGATCATCATTCACTCCGTGGATATGCTGTAAATTTTTTTTTTTCGATTGTCAGACTGCTCGAATGAACTACACGCTTGGAATTTGCCGCGTCGTTACAGGACTTCACGCCTTCACGATCCGAACTGAGCGTATGGGGAGAGCCGCAAGCCGCGGTTATGCGCCTTGCTGGTGGTTATTTGAGAGCCTTGTCCTTTGCACGTTATTGCTTTTTTGTGTGTGTGCGTTATCAAAGCCGTATTTACACGGGTTATAGCGTCACCAATATCGCATGCTTGAGTACCTATTCCGTTACATTTGTTTTTGCGCAAGGATTTCGTGTAGGGATTAGAGGCTTTAGTCCGAAACAGTATTTTAGCTGAGGCATCTACAAGTCGTACTTAAACAAGACTCGCTGTTGCAAGTGGTTCATCCTTGCGCTAGTTACCGAATTAAAGCATACGCATGAAGCGATGCCGACATGGTAGCTCGCGATCATTCGCATCATGTGGCAAGGTGCTTATCCTTTCAATCAGTTTATCACATCTTGTCATAGCTGGGCGTCGGCACATTCTTTTCTACATTCATTGAACGCTTCCTACAGAGCTAACGCAACTTCATCTCACGCGGCTGCCCCTCGCAAACTGTTGTAAACACGCCGTCGGCGCTCCGACGCCCCGTGCTCGGAGGCAGCTTTCGCACACGCTTCGCCGGCGGCGGTGGCACGACCGTGCAGGGCCGCGGCAAGCGGTGGGCGGCGCCTCCACGCCGCGACGTCGATACAAGCCCTGGTTATATCGCTGATGCCTACCACTGTTTGCCAACATGGAATAGGTCTATAGAGCGACGGAATGGATACGAAGTGAAAGAGGCAGGCAGAAGGTCGGAGGGAGCGATGAAATTAAGAAATTCACATACATGACGCAGAGCTAACTCTTTCAGGACGGGGAAAACTGGAAATCGATGGGAAAGGCCTTCGTCCTGCAGTGGACTAAAAAATGATGATGAGGCGCGCCGTAGTGGAGGGCCCACAAAATTATGACCACCTGGGGTTCTCCAACGTGCCCTGACATCGCACAGCACACGGGCCTCAACATTTCGACAATCGCCGCGGCCGGGATTCGATCCCTCGGATCAGCGGCCGAGTGCCACAGACAACCGTGGCATGACCGTTTTGAATGAGCCACATTCATTCGTGATAGTATTTAGTATATTGTACTTGTTTTATGGCGTGATATTCAATACTGCACGCAAGACGCGGCGGTCGCGTTTCGAGCAAGGCGAAATATTGGAGGCCTGTACGTGCGCGGTGCGTTAACGTTGCACGTTGAGAATTACGGCGTCACTTATAATAATATCGCGGTTTTGGAACAGAAAACATCAGCAATTATTCGCTGAGAGTTGGTCTATGTAGCAATAAATATTTCTTGATAGGTCTTTAGTGTATCTTCCGAGCATAATTATGCCCCAAATAACATGTTGTTACGCATTTGCGTTTCGATATTCGTATTCTAAAGGATGCCGGTTCTCGCGCCCTTAGTATAGTTATACAAATAACTTTATAAGGAGCGCGTTTGTCAGGCATGCATGCAGAAGAAAAGCGTCTTGTGTAATGACAAACAAGAACGACCTTCCTGACGGTGGGCAGCAACCACGGCGATATTATCTGATGTATGTGGTGGGATGTCCGAAAATGTTTCTTTCCGGATTCGCTGGTAATCCGCGACCTTATTAATTTATGGTCGCAAACAGCACAACTTCATTCGACCATCAAGGAAGGTGTGTGCTCTGCCCGATTTATTCTGCCATCTCCATCTCAGGCGAAATTAGGACGAAATATGGCAAGAAGGGCCGTAATTATTTACCCCCGATTTCAATACAACAGTAAGAGGTATTATAGATGTTGACCCTATCATATTGCAATGCTCCGTGGTAAATGACCTCTCTATAATGTGAGAAGCACCCTTTCTGCCGCTTCCTTGTATAGTGGTGCCTGCTCCCACTTGGTCGCGTGGAATGGGCACAAGGCGGGAGAGAGAGTGCCCGGGTGCTCCGGCCTCCAGCCACGTGCCTGCGACGTCATCAACAAGTAGTAGACAGCAAGTAGCGCCAAAAGTAGGTTGGGAGGGCAAGCGCCTTGAAGCTCCCAAGGTCGTTTACTCTCGCCCGTGTCTCGCTCACGCAGCCGTTGTTTAAAATGAAGAGATGACATCCCGAAGAGTATCTCTAAAGCCTTGAACGCCGTAAGGTCGACCAGCTAAGTCCGCGTGCAGAAAAACAGAGTCCACAACCAGCTTACCGGTGGGAAGTCTAGGAAGCACAATACGGTAGTCACTGCTGCTGGACGAAGCCTGAGCAGCACCTCGACCCGGGGCCGATGAATCCTTTGTGGCGGAGAACAGTCAAAGCGCGACCGTTCGCAACGTCATCTTCTTCTTTCTCCGTGAGCTACGCCTGCGGTTGAAAAGTCATCCCTAAATGACCGTTAAACAGGTATAACGCCTGCCGAGGAATCGCTTTAACAAATGTAATGTTGCGTGGCAGAATAATAAAACGCCACTATACGCTGCGGAAAGGGTATTGCATAACGAGTTCGAGGAATAATTTCAAAGGATACAGGGATGCATGCTTCGTAGCTCTGCACCCATTACAGAGGCATCATCAACATCATCATTATGAAACAATCTTCTTCAACTTTACCGTCATTATTATTGTGCCACAACTGAGGACAACAACAACAACAACATTACGAACCGCTGCCCTTTATCGTGTCGTGCCATGCGCCAGGCGACGTGCGCAGCCCCTACAGCAACTTGACTTGAGTCTTCAATATACCCGATGTCGCCTCCGCCTTAAACTGCTGACCGCTACTGAAGAACCGAATCGCAGAACTACGCGCGCGGCTGCAGCAAGGCAACGTCGGCCACAACAGACAGCTGTGCAGAGAGAAGCCCAAGCCGCAGCTCGCCGTCGACGCCGGGCCGAGAGTTCGGTTCGTTCTCGGGAAAACGACGCCAAGAGAATCTTTAAGATGTGCAGTTATACAGACTTGCACGTTACAATGCCGCAGTAATTATGGCGTATTGGGTACTTCCCTACTTGACGAAATGATGAGTTATGGCGCAGGGGCTACCTACCACCTCTAGTTGCACTAGTTTCCCCGAGCGTTTAAAATGGTCTCTAAGAACATCGGTCCTCCAGCTTACGCTGCCACTGTCCTGCGGTTCCGCGCAGGCCTGGCTCTCTTTTTCTGGGACGGGCATTTCGGTCGGCATGCGAAGGTGCGCAAGACCTGCTGCGCCAAGCTGGCAGTGTGGTAAACTACAGTCGTTGGCGACCGGAAGGATCACAATTCCGCTTTTCCTCCCCCTCACCTTGGCTCCTAGAGCACACACGGGTGGCCATTTATGTAGCGACGGCCACACGGTCCGAGTGTGATCCTTGACTATTGTACGTAAGACGTGTTAAGCATGACTCACCCCCGTATTCATAAACGCTCCTCGACTCGACCCTTCACTCGAAACGCTTCTTGAGGGCGGTTTTCCAATTCACAGATCGCCCTCCACTCGAAGCGTTCCTCGACTGGAGGAAATCTCGAGCGTTTTACTTGAGATAGTCGAGGTAGGGCCAGAGCTACCTTGAACCTTTCCTTGAGTGAAGTATCATGGCGGATTACGCTTCGTTTGTCGACTATGTGCTCCGCGTCGGCGAGCTGTTTGACGGCGTATAAAACTGCGTAGGCATACCACGACGGCGGTTGAGGGACCGGATAAATCCAATGGATCACTACACCGACAGCGAATTTCTGGCGCGCTATCGCTTCACGAAGTGCAGCGTGAAGAAGCTGCTTGACTGCTTGCCCCTTGAGGAGAGCTGCAGCAACCGTGGCCACGCTCTTCCACCAATGACGCAGCTTCTGATTGCGCTGCGCTTTTATGGAGCAGGCACGTTTCAAGTAGTGGCGGGCGACCTGGTGAATGTGTCTCAGCCGACAGTGAGCCGCATCATCGAACGTGTGTCGCGGGTGATCGCGAAGCACTTGTTCCCAGCCGTCGTGAAGTTCCCCGACACCGATGACGGGTTCAGTGAGACGATGGTCGAATTCCACCGAATGGCCAAGTTCCCCGGGGTGACAGGGTGCATAGACTGCACCCACATCCGTATAAAAGCACCACATCCGTATAAAAGTTTCTCCCAGGCACTGTCCTTAGCGCGCTTGGACACGTTGTCGGTGTTTCTGTTTTCATTTGCCGATCTGTGGCGCGTCACCAAATTACACAGTAATTCGCACTCTTCGCGCGTGTAAACGAACCTCCGCGCGGTCGTCTTACCGCCGTCGCGCGTGACGCTGTCGTCCGTGCTCATGTCGCCGTCTGTCAGGGCAAGCAGGACGCCACGAGAGAGAGAGAGCTCTTTATTGAAATATCGCTGACATGCTACTCTGCATGGGGAGGGAGGTTGGGGAGAGAAAGACGAGTAGAAAGAAGTGCAAGAGAGAGTGAAAAGGAAAAGAGAAAAAAAGTTGGGCTTTGTGTTTCTGACTCTATGATGCCTAATTGCGTCCAAAGATAGTTAACGTTTTCACCAACCCGCAGTGATGTGATAGGATGTGTTGCAGGATGGGTGAGTGATGGTGACGACGGAGATAAAGTTGAAGTCTATCGAGTTGTCCTATACTTTTTTAAATATGTAAACAAAAAGTCCATCGCACGTCTCTGTTGTGTGGGGCAAGCAAGGGGGCCTAAAACACACTGAGGTGATAAAGGGAGCTGTGTAAGTGACTGCATGCAATGTTCATAGAGCGCACGCTCATCACTCTTCGCTCGGCATTCAAACAAAATATGCTCTACGGTTTCAGTAGAGCCACAGTTGCTGCAGTGTGGGCTTGTCTCCTGATGGAAGCGGTACCGTAAGTCGTTTGAACATGCAGTGTTCAGCCGTAGTCGATGATACAAAGTTTCCAGATGTCGAGCAATGTTGGATTGTAGTTTTGATTTGGGATCTGGGTCGACTGAGTATAAGAAAGGGTGATGATGTGTTGGTAACTTCCATAGCCGGTTCCTTTATTCGTAAGCGAATCGTTAAGCCATTTCAGAAGCATCAGATTTGGCGAAATAGATTCGCTTATAGTTTTGATATCGACGTGCTGCTTCGTCGGCTTTTTCGTTGGGCAGAATGCCGCAGTGAGCTGGTATCCATTGAAATGTAATGCAGTGTCCTGCGGTAAAAGCCAGGTGGTGTGAATAGGCAATGTCGGCAGAAACGGGTTGATGATTAGTTTTCTTCAGGTAGTTGTACAATGTTTGCAGCGCTCCTTTGGAGTCGGTACGCCACGATGCAACAAGCAGCTTACACAGCGCACCACGGAACATCAAGATAAAATCTGGCGCGCGCACACAATACGCGAACAACAGTCGCACATCCGGACCTGTCCGGGCATGCTATCCCAGCGGATTCGGCTCTGGCGTAGCTTGGATGAACGTAGCATCGCCTGCTGTCGAAACTAGCTGATAAATGTTTCAAATTTCACTTATAACTTCCAACGCAACATGTATTTAATAATAGGTGATAATTTTTAAATCGTTGGCTAGCATTTCAACCGAAAATTCTCGTACTTATTGTAGTATTGGGCTGTACACCCTCGCTACCAGACGCGTCTTTCGTAACTCAAGTGAAGGAATGTTTCTCGAGCAGCCTCTTGGCGGAGGAGCGCTCGAGTGGCGTTCTTGAAACCCAGCGGCTCCTTTAGCAGAGGAAGGCGCTGCGCCTCGACTCGGTGAAGTCGAGGAGGAGCGTTGAGTGAAGGTGCGTTTGTGAATACGGGGGTGAGTCTCACGGCCGCGAATGTAGCTCTTTCTACGCACGAGATAGAAGCGCGATTTCATTTGCCTGTACATTGATTGCGTCTAAGGAGCCGTCGAACAGCCAGGCTGCCAAGCCAGTTCAACACCGCATCCACTCATCCGTTGGTGAACGCAGCTACGGTCACAAAGGGATGTCGTAACAGTAATAACAACACGAATGTGTCATCGCATCAACCAGTTTCACCGCGCGATCCCACATGCCATATAGAACACCCAGGCTATAGGTACCGAAAGCTCCTAGGCTTCCGAAAACACAAACAAGGAGATTTTAAACCATGCTTCGTTAATTGAATGCGCACATAATGAAATACACTAATTGCGCTCTCAGGAAGCACCTTCTGTAAGCTTAATATAAAATCGCGCTTCTATCTTGTGCGTAGAAAGAGCTATATTCGCGGCCGTGAGACTGAATCATGCTTAACATGTAGTACGTACAATAGTCAAGGATCACACTCGGACCGTGTGGCCGTCGCTACATAAATGGCCACCCGTGTGTGCTCTAGGAGCCAAGGTGAGGGGGAGGAAAAGCGGAATTGTGATCCTTCCGGTCGCCAACGACTGTAGTTTACCACACTGCCAGCTTGGCGCAGCAGGTCTTGCGCACCTTCGCATGCCGACCGAAATGCCCGTCCCAGAAAAAGAGAGCCAGGCCTGCGCGGAACCGCAGGACAGTGGCAGCGTAAGCTGGAGGACCGATGTTCTTAGAGACCATTTTAAACGCTCGGGGAAACTAGTGCAACTAGAGGTGGTAGGTAGCCCCTGCGCCATAACTCATCATTTCGTCAAGTAGGGAAGTACCCAATACGCCATAATTACTGCGGCATTGTAACGTGCAAGTCTGTATAACTGCACATCTTAAAGATTCTCTTGGCGTCGTTTTCCCGAGAACGAACCGAACTCTCGGCCCGGCGTCGACGGCGAGCTGCGGCTTGGGCTTCTCTCTGCACAGCTGTCTGTTGTGGCCGACGTTGCCTTGCTGCAGCCGCGCGCGTAGTTCTGCGATTCGGTTCTTCAGTAGCGGTCAGCAGTTTAAGGCGGAGGCGACATCGGGTATATTGAAGACTCAAGTCAAGTTGCTGTAGGGGCTGCGCACGTCGCCTGGCGCATGGCACGACACGATAAAGGGCAGCGGTTCGTAATGTTGTTGTTGTTGTTGTCCTCAGTTGTGGCACAATAATAATGACGGTAAAGTTGAAGAAGATTGTTTCATAATGATGATGTTGATGATGCCTCTGTAATGGGTGCAGAGCTACGAAGCATGCATCCCTGTATCCTTTGAAATTATTCCTCGAACTCGTTATGCAATACCCTTTCCGCAGCGTATAGTGGCGTTTTATTATTCTGCCACGCAACATTACATTTGTTAAAGCGATTCCTCGGCAGGCGTTATACCTGTTTAGGTCTTTTAGCGATGACTTTTCAACCACAGGCATAGCTCAGAGAGAGTAGCTCCCCGCGAGTCGAAAAGCCATTTCATTTGCACTGGTGGACTCAATTTTCCCAGATCCTTTGTATCGGACACATTATTTAAGTCGGCCGTATCAAAATGTACTTAGAAGGGTTTCGAATATGTGTATACCTCCCGGTGTCAAAACATTTTTCTTTAAACTGCATTCGGAAACACTTCCTGTTAAGAGCTGGTTGAACACGAAGGGCTGCTTCGTTCCGTGGTCCATCCATGAACTGCCGAACTCTGTCCACGCGCAGAAACAATTAATCACTGTTTTATTGACAGTACGGATGCAATATCTTTTGGGACATTCTCCAGCGAACTCGTAAAAAGGACATGGACATCACTCCTTACTCAATTCGATTTCTACCCTTAAAAACGATTGCCGCGGTCATGACATGTTCATAGTGCTTGGTTTATACAGCCTATGGAGATCAAGACTGTGTTATCGCCATGCGGAAAACCCACGTTCCACAAGATCATTCTACCGCAAAACTGTAGCCTACGTAAGAAGTGTGTATGCGGCTCAAGAGTCGCCGCCTGAATGGATGAACTTGGTAGACGCATTTGTGAGTTTGCCTGATTTTTGAGCGTGGAGACGTTCTGTTTCTAATTTTTAACTTCGGTAGTCATTTCCATGTAATAAAAAAACAGGCGTAGCTCAGTGGTAGAATGCTCGACTGCCACGCAGAGGGTGTGGGTTCGAATCTTCCTCTGTCCTGGTTCCTTTTTCTAAAATTTGCCGCGATAGCGGTTATGGAGACCGGCGGCGGCGCCGGCGGACAACTACGGCGCAAAAACGGCCCTTGTTGTGATCTCATAACAGCTTACGCTGTAAAATAAATAAGGCCTACATAATTAGGGCCTCACAATATCTATCTGTGATTGCAATTGGGTACCTAGGATACTACAGTGGGTCAAGAAAGCGCCGTGGCGTGCGTGCCACTTTTCGCGCGATAAAAGCAACGCAATGTGGAACAGCTTATTCGATTTGATTGCCACATAGCTTTTCCTATGCGATCATCGTGTACCTTGTAATTAAAGAACTGCCCTGTCACCTGACGACGAGCGGCCACTATACGGTTCGAGTATGCTTCGTCGGCCAAGTCAGCATTTCGAAAGTCAAGCTTCCTTTGCGCGAAGATGCTGCTCACGGCTTGCAGGGTCAGCCATGCCCTAGGCCGTACGGCGATGAAAAAAAAAAGAAGAATGCTTGATCAAGTTGCGCGCTACAGCGAACTGTTCAATAAGATTGCACATAATAAAATCCCAATACACAACTGCGTGCCGGCCAAGAAGACCGACTTTTCCGACAGGCCCCTGACTTCGGACTGGTGTTCCCGATCCTATGGACACGGCCATAAACAAATCGCGGTATAAATAACAGCGTTTACATAACCACGAAGACAAAATTAAAAAGAGCGGTGATTCCGAACTTCCTTCTGCCCGCGAGGAATCCGTTCCTCAACCAACTAACATAACGGCCACCGTGTTTGTCTGTTGTTCGCTGTGTTCTCGAGAAGCAACACAGTCACGATAACGTATCACACTGCGGCGCAAGAAGAATTGGATTCACCGCCATACAAAGGGTGCTCTCAAGCGTGATATAGCCTTCCTCGGTCACGCGCTGCAGTCACCGGGACTGCTCCTATGATCGCCGAAATGACTGTTTGTGACGTTACAGAGAAGCAAAAAAAATAACACCATCTTCCCAAAGGGAACCCTGATGGGATGCGAAGCTGCAGCGTTGCGCACGGGTGGCGTGACGGGTTGAACGGCGCTAACGCGGGTGCTTGCATCCCAACAGGGTCCCCTTTGGGAAGATGGTGTTAATTTTCAATGCGTACGTTAGGCGCGAGTCAGCTTTATTGCGCGTGAACCGACGAGTCGGCGGTGTAACGAGCGGCAGTAGCGGCAGGTGTTGCGGGCGAACGGACGAGGCGGCAGCTGCGGGCACTGCGGCGAGCGCGCAGCAGGCGAGGGAGAGAGTGACGTCAGCGCGCACTGCGAGGGGAGCGTGACGTCAACGCGCAGCTGCGGCGTGACCCACTTGGCACCGCTCCAACACATGCGGCGAGGGGAGTGCGTTGCGGCGCGTTCGTACGGAGGCACGGAGGGACAGCGTTACACAGGCTAGTCAAAGAGCTGCGTCGCAAAAGGCAGCTCCCAAATGCAATCGGAATCAAGGAGATGCGAAGCCCGCATCAGTAACGTAAAATGGATCTGCACTCGGATACATCAGATATGACGTATGAGGAATTCATAGGCGCGCTAAGCCAAACAAAACGCAGTAGTACGAAATATCTAAAGCTGCCTGGAAAGCGTACGACGATTGACATAGAGTACGAGAGGCTTCGAGCAATGCGCCGCAGATCTGAGAGGCGCGCCCGTAAGACATTGTCTAGAGAAGACATTCGCGAAGCTAGGCGAATGCAACGCCACATTCAACGTCACCTCGACAAGCTGGACAGGAGACAGTGGCGCGCCTTCTGCTCCAAACTTGATCCCAGAAAACCTCTGTCAAGGATATGGAACATAGCGCGCAGCCTGAGAATCCCGCCAGCTCAAAAACAGCCTTTCAGTTCTGTCGCACTGTTCTGTAAAGTCAGCGAGCTGGACATGGCGGAAGCTTTCTGCGCAAAGGTAACTGCTGTTACGTCTGCAACTATATTACAGTCAGCACAAGCCGTTACCGATGCCACAACAGACTGTACAGCTGTGACAGACGAACCTTTCACTTTCGTGGAATTAATTGGTGCTCTGGCGTCGGTAAACAAAGCTTCATCCCCTGGACCCGACTCTATCAGCTATGCCGACCTGTCCCATCTGGGTGAAAAGGCGAAGACGCAACTCCTTGACATCTTCAATACCAGCTGGAGGAAGGGCCGACTTGAACCAAGCTGGAAACAGGCCAGAATCATTCCTGTCCTAAAACCTGGAAAGCCTCCTACCGATATCAGCTCTTATCGCCCTATAGCTCTTCTTAGCTGTGTGGGAAAGCTCATGGAAAAGATGGTGCTGATGCGACTGGACTGGTTGCTGGTGAGCGCTGACGCTTATCCCCCGCAGATGTCGGGTTTCAGAAAGGGTCGAGGCAGCATAGACAATGTCATAAGCCTTGCCAACTGCGTTAAAATGAACAAGCTTGCGCACAATATCACTGTTGCCGTTTTCCTGGACATAAAGGGCGCATTTGACAATGTCCTACACGAGCCGATCTTACAGGCTCTAAGGTCTGTAGGAGTCAGTGGCCGCATGTACCACTGGATAATGGACTATCTATCTGACCGCTCGGTGTACATGTCTACAAAAGATGGTGACACAACTCTTCACACAGTTGTTCGAGGAGTTCCGCAAGGCGGAGTATTGAGCCCGACCTTGTTTAACATCGCTCTCATCGGCCTGGAGAAGTGTATTCCGGCAACGGTCGAGATTTCCTTGTACGCAGACGACATCTGCATATGGTGCTGTGGTCGAAATCGACGTGTTCTGCGTGCAAGATTACAGAAGGCAATTATCTCCATTCAGACGTTTTTACGAAACCGCGGACTAATCATGTCACCTGAGAAGTGCGCCGCCATAGCGTTCACTAAACGGGATATGTCGCGCTATAAGTTAAAGGTGGCAGGATCTCACATCCCATACGTACCAAGCCACAAGTTTCTGGGGGTCACATTCGACAGATCCTTGACGTGGTCGCCTCATACAAGAACACTGAAGGCTAAACTGGAATCATACGCAAATATTTTTCGTATGATGTCCAGCAATGCTGGTGGCTGCTCTGTGGCTGCTCTGCTGCGAATGTACACTGCTCTCTGCGAAGGTCTCTTGCGGTACAGCTTCCCTGCGGTACAGGGACTTTCCAAGTCTAGTATCCAGGCGCTTACCAGTATGCAAGCTAAAGCGCTGAGGATATGCCTGGGCCTGCCTAAAAAGACTTCGATCGTAGGAACCCTTACAGAAAGCCGGCGACTTTCGGTGCCACTGCTACTGAAGCAAGAGTTTCTTCGAGCCTGTGTGCGTTTTGCTGCTAGGGTTCACAACCATCCGCTTGCATCAGCCACCACATCCGAAGTACAGACCCTTCTTCCGCTGATGTACGAAAAGCCATCAATTCCGACAACGCCGCCATGGAAACTACCCTCTTGGGCCATAGTCACGACTGTACCGGGCATCAAGAGTAAAAGTAACACGCCAGCTCCAGCACTGAAATATTTCGCCCTGGAGCATATTAACGCCAACTACAGATCCTGCCGCCACATTTACACTGATGGCTCTGTTACGGACACATCATCGGCAATAGGTCTGTGGATCCCGTCGGCAAACATGTCAATTTCTGCCACCTTGGGTCACCGCACATCTGCCACAGCTACTGAGCTGGCTGCGCTGCGGAGAGCGCTTATTTACATCGTAGCTCAGACACCTGATTCCTGGGTAATCTTCTCTGATTCGCGAGCGGCGCTGCAGTCCCTGAAGTCACCACGAGCCCAAGAACAACTAGTTTTGGACATCAAGCGGCTAGGCAATAATGCTCATGAACTTAATCACCGCGTTGTATTCCAGTGGTTACCAGCCCACTGTGGAATACAAGGAAACGTTCGGGCCGACAGTGCTGCCAGAACAGCCCATGGAACTAAAACACCACCAACAGCCATACCCCTTTCAAGAAAAGATGCGGCGACTATGGTATCGACATTTGCCTGGAATCAGCAGCGACACTTCTGGTGTGATCCAGGACATCAGTATGGACCACTACACGCCATTGACCCAGCCTGCAGCTTCCACGTACCTCAAGGTTTAGCCAGGCGTGATGAAGCGTGCCTTCACCGATTAAGACTCAATGTAGCATACACGAGAGATTTTAAGCACAAAATACAACAATCTGATTCTCCATTGTGCTCCGCATGCAACACACGAGAGGACATTGAACACGTCCTGTGCAACTGCCAGCGCTACGAGTCGGATAGAAAGACTCTGAAGGCAGCGCTTCACTTGCCACACGGTACGACCTTGGAGCTGCGGCATCTCCTAGGCCCGTGGCAAGACAGCGCCTGCGCACTACGTAGCACCAAGGCGCTGATAGCGTTTCTACGGGCAACATGCCTCAATGAAACGCTGTAAACTGAGTTATAGTGTATATATGTATATATGAGTGTGTGAGTAAGTGTGACCGTATGTACGTGTTATGTTAGATGTGATCACTGTAAATATCATAATCACCGCAAAGTACCTGGAGTAGCAAGCCAGGCGATTAACCAGGCTGACATCTCCGGTTCATCAATAAAGTGTTCTCTCTCTCTCTCTCTCTCTGCATTCCTGCCTCGCTATACCGATTTTCGTATATATGAAGTTAACGAAACGGCCACAAGAGCACCAAAACTGTGGCATGTAAACCATGCCGCTCATGACATGAATTTCATGATTTTCATGTTATGACGTGCCATTATGTTCTTCATGCAGTCATGTTGTGCCATACCAATTTTCGTATACATCCTATTAACGGAACGGCCAGGAGAGTACCGAGACCGCGGCATGTAAATCATGCCGCTCTTGACACGCACGTCATGATTTTCATGTTCCGATGTCTCATTTATTTAATGAGCAAACAGACAATGAAGCCTAGGAAAACATAGGGGAAGGTACTTGTGTAATTGTTGAGAAGGTAGAAAGGAATTAAAGTGGACAAAAGGACATACCTGCCTTCGGTGGGAACCGAACCCACGACCTTCGGATGTCGCGTCCGATGCTCTACCAACTGAGCTACGAAGGCGGTCGTCCCCCCCCGTCCACTTTATTGTGTATTTATGTACGTATTATCCTGGGAGTGCTAGGCAGCGCCACTCATGGCCAGGGCGGCGTGTGTGGAACACACTTTGTTGCCAGGAGGCCTCACGTAGAACGTGAACTTAGATGAGATAGCTGCTCCCCAATGAGCCCTCGCATGCTACCTAAGGCACCAAGTCTGCCGCAACGAGGCCCAAGCTATGAAATAACGAAAGCGAAGGGGTCAAGGGCTCGTTCTTTATTTGTTAGAAAGAACTTAATGAGCAAACAGACAGTGAAGCCTAAGAAAACATAGGGGAAGTTACTTGTGGTATTGTAATTGTGGAGAAAGTAGAAAGGAATTAAAGTGGACGAAAAGACAAACCTGCCTTCGGTGGGAACCGAACCCACGACCTTCGGATGTCGCGTCCGATGCTCTAGAGAACACAGCGACGAGCAACAGACAAACACGGCGGCCGTTTTTCATAGCTTGGGCCTCGTTGCGGCAGACTTGGTGCCTTAGGTTGCATGCGAGGGCTTATTGGGCAGCAGCCATCTCATCTAAGCTCACGTTCTACGTGACGCCTCCAGGCAAGAAAGTGCGTTCCACGCACGCCGCCTTGGCCATGAGTGGCGCTGCCTAACACTCCCAGGATAATACGTACATAAATCCACAATAATGTGGACGGGGGGACGACCGACTTCGTAGCTCAGTTGGTAGAGCATCGGACGCGACATCCGAAGGTCGCGGGTTCGGTTCCCTCCGAAGGCAGGTTTGTCTTTTCGTCCACTTTAATTCCTTTCTAATTTCTCCACAATTACACAAGTAACTTCCCCTATGTTTTCCTAGGCTTCATTGTCTGTTTGCTCATTAAGTTGTTTCTGTAGTGGGGAGGAACGAACCCACAAAATGTAGTGGGATGCTGCCTAGCCAAGAGGTGCGAGCGCAGAGCGCGAGCTGTTGGTGCCGAGACTGACCGCTGCTAACTGACGCTGCTTCGATCTGGACGCGCTACTAACCGCTGCTGCTCGACGCCAATAAAACCCCCTTCAAAGTGGTGGAGGTGCTGGGTCTTCAAATCTGGAACTCCGAAGTCGGAAGCTGCCCATCATCCCAACCATGCTTGCAGAGAGCATCCAGCAAGCCCAGCCGACCCAGCAAACCATTGCCCAATATCCGCCCGTCATCGTAACTGGCGCTGCGCCAGCGCGATCCCCCTTTCTTCAGCGGGGCGGATGACGAGGACGTCGAAGATTGGTTGTCCACGTTTGAAAAGGTGAGCGGACACAATAAGTGGGACGACCCTTCAAAACTGCAGAATGTCCCCTTCTGCAGTTTTGAAAGCAGGCCTCGATTGCTCATCTGGTATGTTGTTCGTGTTCGTGTCCCCTTCTATCTAAAGAACGTTGCCGACCTTTGGTTCCACAACCATGAATCCGATTTCACCACCTGGACCGCTTTTAAGAAGCGCTTTACCGAGGTCTTCGACCGTCCCGCAGTACGCAAGCTCCGGGCTGAACACCGCCTGCGCGGACGTGCGCAGCAACAGGGCGAAACTTTCACGAGTTACATAGAAGACGTCATCGACCTATGCAAGCGCCTCAACCCTTCCATGACTGAACAGGAGAAAGTCAGACACATACTGAAAGGCATAGATGACGATGCCTTTCAAATGTTGTTGGCGAAAGATCCACGAACTGTATCTGAGCTGACCACCCTCTGCCAGAGCTTCGACGAACTGCGCAAACAACGCGTCTTGGCTCGGCGGCAGGCAACCACGGAGGATACTCTCGCCTCTTTGACTGTCGGCGGAGACAATAACACGCTACTGTCGCAAATCAAGGAGTATGTGCGTGAAGAGGTGGCGCGACAGTTATCGTGTTTATCGCATTTGCCACCCACGGAAACGCCTACGCATTGCTTGACGCCGAGTATACGACAGGTAATTCAGGACCAAGTTTCCGAAGCTTTGCCACCCAACCCTCAGCCGATACCTGTCGCCGCGCCACTGACGTATGCTGCTGCTGCTGCAAAGCCACCGCGTCAAATGCCAGTGCCGCCCGCTCAACCTGTTCGACGTCCGACAACGCCATGTACTGGTGGGCAGCCGTACTACGGAAATCCCTGGCGCACACCTGACAACAAACCATTTTGTTACGCTTGCGGAATTCCAGGTCATGTTGCACGCCTCTGCCGTTGGCGACTCGCGGCGACCCCGAGCAGCTGGACCTACCCCGACTATCCTTTCCGGCCGCCATACCACATGCAACGCGACCCGCCACCAGAAGTGCACACCCGCGACCCTCAGCCTTCTTCCGATTTTCAACCCTTCGCTTCCCGTCGTTCACACTCACCACGACGCCGATCACTGTCCCCCATGCTTCGCCGACCCACTACCACTGAGACGGAAAACTGACTGCCGCAGCTGTGGAGGCACGAGCTGCGTCGTCGTCCACCCGTGTAAGTCCTCGCCTGTCTCCAGCCAATGTTATCGAAGCATTCGTCGAAGGTGTACGAACTCTTGCGCTTGTCGATACTGGTGCCGCTATATCCGTGATAAGTCAAAGTCTTTGCCGTTCTATTCGTAAAGTGACGACGCCACCTTCGGGATTCTCTCTCAGTACTGCAAGCGCACACCGAATTCGACCCGTTGCAGCATGTACGGCCAAAGTTTTCATTCGAGACGTACTGTACCACATCGAGTTTCTTGTGCTCGCTTCGTGTTCTCACGACGTCATCCTCGGGTGGGATTTCTTGTCACGTCATCACGCTGTTATCGACTGCGCTCGCGCTGAGGTGGAACTATCCTCATTTTCCGATACGCCCTCTGCTGACGCATCCGTACCTGGTGTGTACAAGCTTGTCGTTGCTAATGACACTGACGTCCCTCCTCTTAGCGCCGTCATGGTTCCTGTTTTAAGTGCTGCACCTTCTAACGCTATTGTTTTATTCACGCCGTCCGACCTGTTTATTCGTCGCCACCACACGTCACTGCCATTCGCCGTGCTAGCACTTGATCGGAATGACGCTGGAATACTTGTTTGTAACACGAATCCTTGCCCTCTTAACTTGCGTCGTAATGAGACACTTGGCCACGTTCATTCTGTGGACGGTGATGTAATCGTGCCCGTCGATTCCGGTGAGACCAGCCCAACCCCTCATGTCAACGCGCTGACTCCTCACCGTGCTTCAGATGACGTGTCGTTGGATGCACTTCACCGTTCAATCGACAGTGGCCTCGCTCCCGATCAACGGGTGCAGCTTATCAGCCTTCTCAACGAGTTCAGAACCTCATTCGATTTCCCCCATGCGTCCTTACGTCGAACGAACACGACTGTGCATAAAATTGACACTGGGACTAACCCGTCCTTCCGCCAGCGCCCATACCGTGTATCAGCAACGGAACGTCGCATCATTACGGACCAAGTTAACGAGATGCTTCAGCGAGGCGTGATCGAGCCTTCTTGTAGCCCTTGGTCTTCCCCTGTTGTGCTCGTAAAGAAAAAAGACGGCTCCATTCGATTTTGTGTGGACTACCGACGTCTCAACAAAATTACTACAAAGGATGTCTACCCTCTTCCTCGAATAGACGACGCTCTCGATTGTCTGCAAGGCGCCGAGTTCTTTTCTTCCTTAGACTTGCGATCGGGTTACTGGCAAGTTCCGGTAGCCGAGACTGATCGACCAAAAACAGCGTTCGTCACACCGGATGGTCTCTACGAATTCACAGTAATGCCCTTTGGTCTCTGCAACGCGCCGGCAACATTCGAGCGAATGATGGACAGCATTTTACGCGATTTAAAATGGCACATATGTTTATGCTATCTTGATGATATCGTCGTGTTCTCCACCGATTTCGCCACGCACATCGACCGTATTCGCACAATTCTAACATGTCTTACAAATGCAGGCCTTCAGCTTAACCTGAAGAAATGTCGCTTCGGAGCTACCCAGCTAACCATACTTGGCCACGTTGTATCGAAAGACGGAATTCTTCCAGATCCTGATAAACTCCGCGCTGTCGCCGAGTTTCCAAAGCCCACCTCGGTCAAACAACTACGCAGCTTCGTGGGCTTGTGCTCTTACTTCCGTCGGTTTGTCCGGAACTTCGCCTCAATAATAGCACCGCTGACGAAACTACTTACTGGTTCTAGAACTCTCTCAAATTGGACACCAGCCTGCGAAGAAGCCTTCATCAAACTGCGGCAACTACTTACATCGCCACCTGTATTGCGGCATTACGACCCGACAGCGCCTATCGAAGTTCACACAGACGCTAGTGGCGTGGGACTTGGCGCAGTACTCTCGCAACGTAAGCCTGGCTTTTCTGAATATGTTGTCGCATATGCTAGCCGGGCCCTCACGAAAGCGGAAGCAAATTACACTGTCACTGAAAAAGAGTGTCTGGCAATCGTCTGGGCGATAAACAAATTTCGTCCTTATTTATACGGCCAGTCTTTCGACATAGTGACCGACCATCACGCTCTTTGTTGGTTGGCATCCCTTAAGGACCCGTCTGGTCGTCTTGGACGTTGGGCTCTTCGCCTGCAGGAATTTGACTTTCGCGTCGTATACCGATCAGGCCGAAAACACTCTGACGCTGATGCACTGTCTCGATCTCCACTGAACTCAAGGGACGAGTCGCTATCTTCTGGTGACGTTTCCTTAGCTGCACTTACCGTCACAGACATGCCATCTGAACAGCGGAAGGACCCCTGGATTGCCTCTCTCCTGACTCTTCTTTCCGGCTCCTCAAATTCTGCACACGCACGTGCTCTTCGCCGCCAAGCCACGCATTTCGCGGTACGGGACGGACTATTATATCGTCAAAATTATCAAGCGGATGGTCGCAAATGGCTGCTGGTCATTCCCAGCCACATGAGGTCCGACGTTTGCGACTACTTTCATGCTGATCCTCAGCATGCTCACGCCGGTGCTCTAAAAACCTATCAGCGGCTCCGTCAACGTTATTATTGGCGTGGAATGTACACATTTGTGCGCAAATACATTCGATCTTGCCCATCCTGCCAACAACGCAAGGCGTTTCCTCATTCGCCCGGAGTCCTACAACCTCTACCGTGTCCTGCACGTCCCTTCGACCGGGTCGGAATTGATCTTTACGGACCGCTCCCGAGCTCTGTCTCTGGCAACAGATGGGTAATCGTCGCTGTGGACCATCTAACCAGGTACGCGGAGACAGCCGCCCTTCCTTCCGCCAGTGCTCGTGACGTCGCCGACTTCTTCTTACGTCATTTCGTTCTCCGCCATGGCGCGCCACGCGAACTACTCAGTGACAGGGGGCGTGTATTCCTATCCGACGTCGTTCAAGAGCTCCTTCGTTCATGCCGTACTGTTCACCGAAACTCTACTGCCTACCACCCCCAGACAAATGGTCTAACGGAGCGCTTCAATCGAACGCTGGGAGACATGATGGCCATGTACATCAATTCCAACCACTCCAACTGGGACGTCATTCTTCCCTTCGTCACATACGCCTATAACACCGCGACACAGTCTACCACAGGCTTTTCTCCATTCTTTCTTCTATATGGCCGCGAACCCTCCACACCACTCGACACCATTTTGTCTTATCGACCGGACCCTTCCGAATTCAGCCATGTTTCCGAAATCGCCCAGTATGCCGAAGATTGCCGTCAGCTGGCTCGCTCGTTCACTTCGGACGACCAAGCCCTTCAGAAGTATCGCCATGACCGCGATCTTTCGGTGCAAACTTTCGAAGCTGGATCCCACGTGTGGCTCCGACTACCGTTCCACTCACCTGGTCTTAGTCCCAAGTTTGCGCCAAAGTACCACGGACCTTATCGCGTCATTCAGCGCCCATCCCCCGTCACGTACGTCATTGAGCCTGTGAATCCTTCCCCGGACAAGCGCCGCCATGCAGCCATGTGCCATACCAATTTTCATATACACTCCATTAACGAAACGGCCCGGAGAACACCATGAGCGTAGCATGCAAATCATGCCGCTCATGACATAATATTATGATTTTCATGTTATGACCTGTCATTTATGTTCGTCCTGCAGTCATGTTTGCCATACCAACTTTCGTATACACCCCATTCACGAAACGGCCAGCGGAACACCATGACCATGGCATGTATATCATGCCGCTCATCACACGCAGGCCATGATTTTCATGTTACCGTCTGTCATTTATGTTCGTGATGCAGTCATGTTACGGATTACATATTTTCGTAAACATCCGATTAACGAAACGGCCAGGAGAGCACAAATTCGTAGGCGGCTAGATAGGCAGACAGATAGACAGACAGACAGATAGACAGACAGACAGACAGACAGATAGATAGATAGATAGATAGATAGATAGATAGACAGACAGACAGATAGATAGATAGATAGATAGATAGATAGATAGATAGATAGATAGATAGATAGATAGATAGATAGATAGATAGATAGATAGATAGATAGATAGATAGACAAGCTCAAAATCACCGGAGTTCGCTAAAAATGTTTCGCATTAAAAGAAATGCCAGATCCCACGTGCAGTGGGAATCAAGGAAATGCGAAGCACGCATCAGGACCGTAAAATGGATTTGCATTGTCGTCTCGCTATACGGAGCTTGGTACATATCAAGTTTACGAAACGGCCGCAAGAGCACCAAGACTGTGGCACGTAAACCATGCCGCTCGTACACGCATGTCATGATTATAACGTTATGACCTGTCATTTACATTCGTCATCCAGCCTTGTTGTGCCATAGCAGTTTTGGTATACATTACCTTAACGAAACGCGTGTCATGTAGATCATGCCGCTCATGACATGCATGTCATGATTTTCATGTGATAACCTGTCATTTGTGATGGTCATGCAGTCATGTTGTGCCAAACCAATTTTCGTAGACATTCCGTTAACGAAACGACCAAGCGAGCACCAAGACCGTGCGTGTAAATCATATCGCTCATGACATGCATGTCACGATTGTGTTCTTATAACCAATCATTTACGATCTTCATGGAGTTTGAAGTCGGAAGTTTGAAGTTTATTTTCGGTCTTACACAGAAAAAGGAGTAAGAGCTAAAGGCAATCTGCCTAACGGAGGCTCTTACTCCTATGCGCACTCGGCGAGCATTTACATCATTTGTGTACAAGAAACACAATACAACCAAAAAGCCAGATAAATAAATTAATATGCACCATGCGTAGTGCTTGCTGGAAATAAAAGAAAATACATCAAACAGACACTTCATGGAAAACAAAGCATATAATTCAAGGACTTCATTATAAGCCTTCAACACAAACCGAAAATGTATATGCATATATACAAATATTCATGGACACATAGATACATACATATATTGTGAGGTACCGCATTATTCCAGCCGAGCGCGAGCTACAGCGGGCAAAAAACGAACCGGGAAGCTGATGATGATATGTACAGATGAGGAAGATGTACAAGTAATGATGATATGTACAGATGAAGAAAAGGCGACCGTTCGTTGCGCTCACAATATACATACCCTATACCATATATGGTATAGGGGATGACTGTATAGAGCTCTTAAAGGAAATATACAGTGGAAATACAGTATGTGTGGAATGGGAATGTATGGCGAGTAATGGTAGAATGGAGGCCGTCGATATAGGTAAAGGGTTGAGGCAGGGATGCCCGTTGTCCCCACTATTATTCATGCTTTACATGAGGAGAATGGAGAAAGCATTGGAGATGAGCAATATTGGTTTTAAGCTGTCGTACAGACAGGCAGTTATAGTGATAGAACAAAAGCTCCCCGGGTTGTTTTATGCAGACGATATTGTGCTATTCGCAGCCAGTCGAACAGATTTGCAGGGTCTGGTTAGTATATGTGGTCGGGAAAGTGAAGATTTAGGGCTAAAATTTAGTGTGACAAAATGCGGCTGGATGATATTCAATGACAGCAACGATCAGACCATATCAATACAGGGCGAGGAGATACCCAGAGTACGAGAGTACAAATACCTCGGGATATGGATAAATGATGGGAATAGATACATGGAAGTACAAGAAAAAGCTATAATAGTTAAAGGAAAGAGGAACTCCGCAATAATGAAGCATAGAGCGCTGTGGGGTTACAACAGGTACGAGGTAATTCGAGGTTTGTGGAAAGGTGTAATGGTGCCAGCACTTACATTCGGAAACTCAGTGGTGTGCATGAGGTCAGAGGTACAATCAGGGCTGGACGTGAATCAGAGGACGGTCGGACGTCTCGCACTGGGCGCCCATGGGAAGACCACAAATGAGGCTGTTAAGGGGGATATGGGATGGTCTGACTTTGAGGGAAGGGAAGCTCAGAGTAAAATTAGGTACGAACAGAGATTAAGGAATATGAAAGAAAGTAGATGGGCAGCGAAAGTATTCAGGTATTTGTATAGGAAGAACGTTGATTCACAATGGAGGAAGAGAACTGGGAAGCTTACCAGTAAGTATACATCCAGTAACGAAACGGATGGGACGAAAGAGAGAGTTAAGAGCATGGTCAGAGCGGCGGAGAACTCGGATTGGATAGCAAGAATGGAGAAGAAACCGGCATTGAACAACTACCGAAAAGGGAAAGACGAAATCAAGAGAGAAAAATTTTACGATAATTCAAAGGGAAGCGCTTTACTGTTTGAGGCAAGGTCCGGTTGCCTGAGAACCCGAAGTTACAGAGCGAAATTCAATAAAGAAGGGGATACATGTACGTGTTGTGGAAAAGCTAGGGAAACGACAGACCATATTTTGATTGAATGTACAGATGTCCACCCAGGTGTAGCTGTGGACACTACCCTACAGGAGGCCATGGGTTTCAGGAGTAACAGGGGAAAGCTGAACATGCCGGCGATAGATATAAGTAAAAGGCGCTTAGAGCATTGGTGGCGCAAAAGTATGGAGCAAACAAAAGCGCAAGGTAGTTCGGGTAAGATTGTTACATCACAGCAGAACGATAATAGATAAAATAAAGAGACGAGGAAAAAATTAGTTGTGAAAATATGTGTGATTCGGGAAAAGAAATGGTTGTAAACGAAAAAGAAATAAAGCTAGAGCTTGGTGGCCCGGCTACCGCACCGTTATAAAGGGGACGCTCCTAATATCCATCCATCCATCCATCCATCCATCCTTTTTTATAGTTTTATTAATTTCTCATACTTCTTTGCAGTTGTTGTTCCCCAGATTAACGCACAGTAACTAAGTTTGGAATAAAACAGGGCATAGTACATTGCTTTCTTTAATGGTATAGGATTACTAATTTTATACATAGAGGCTACTGCTTTGCTAAGGTCACCGCATAGTTTATTGACATGATTGTCTCAAGAAAGATTTTCTTGAAACAAACGCCTAAAAACTTTTGCATTGTTACTTCTTCTATGTGATTTCCTCTGAATAAAACAGTAATATTAAGAGGCATTGGCTTACTTATAGGCTTAAATACTATATACTTTGTTTTGGTAACATTTAACTGAAGTTTGTTTAAGTTCAGCCAGTCAGATAATAAATCTAAATATGAATTCACTTCTTTTTCAATAAGCTGTAGGGATGAATTTGAGAAAAAAAAGGTTAGCGTCATCCGCATACATGACTATGTTCGGTAAAGGTGAAATGCTTGGGAGGTCATTAATGTATATATTAAATAACATAGGGCCAAGTATAGATCCTTGAGGAACGCCAGTCGTTATCTTAAGATGTGTAGAGGTCGCCTGATTGATTGCAACATACTGAAAATGATCAGTTTAGTAGCTTCGCATCAGGTCTAATGTCGCACAGCGTATCCCATAGTTATAAAGTTTAGATAACAGAATTTCGTGATTTACACTGTCAAATGCTTTACGCAAGTCGAGGAATAAGCCAACCGTGTATAACCGACTTTGAATATTTTGTAATATTTGCTGTTTTACCCTCAGGAGTGCATCCTCACATGATTTATTTTCTTTGAAATCCATATTGTTATGTACTAATTATCGCATACTTATTTAAAAATCCTTCCAATCGTGAGTTTATAACAGCCTTAAAAAGTTTTGAAAACAGCGGCAGTATTGATATAGGTCGGAAATTCTTTACAGAATGAACTGCACCCCCTTTGTGAATTGGCGAGACTCGGGCTATATTAAGTTTGCTTGGAAAAATTCCGTATTCGAACATGCTATTAATGATGTGTGCTAGGACTGCAGATATGAGATCCGACACATATTTTATCCCTTTCTTGACGAGTGTTGCCCACAGGCAACATACCAAACAATATTTTTTTGCCTGCGGAGTTTCGGTTTCGGGAGGCTCTTTTTTTGTGCAAGCTGTGCCCAGAACAATGTCACATGAACGTGTGGCGCCATGTCGTGAAGAAAGTCAAAAATCGGGAAAGAAAGAAGTTAGGCGCGCGAACGCACACAGATGAAGAGGCCCATCATCATCATCATCACACAGACACCTTGTCAACCTGCAAACGCAAATTTCGTGGTAAGCATTTTTTTCCCTCTCCGACCTTTAAGAGTTATTTAGAAGAATGCTGTGCCTTACTCTCTGTCGAGTTATATAAGTGACAATCAAAATTTGTGCCCACAGCGGCCCGTCGCGTGTTTGTTGCTCATAGGCAACACCAGGTACTACGAGGCGTTTTTCGTACTGCTCATTGCATGGTGTGGTGACTTTGCTGGTAGCGTGCTATCTTGTCTCTACCACTGGCATGAACGCTGTGCGGTGTCACACAGGACGCACGGACCAATCAATAGGCCCAAATAATGGATCCGGGCACATTTTACGGCAAAAGAGCCGCAAAGGTGCCTCCCGAATACAGCGATGATTCGGATCTGGAACCGAGCGACCACGAGCCAGAAAATGCTGGTTCAGCCCAGGCATGTAGGTATTTTTATTGAAATAGCCAGAAGTGCCCGGATATTGAAGGTGCAGGTGCTGTGGCGTATCGAGAAAGGGTGCGATAGGGATGGCATGTTTTTTGCACTTTTGGACGCAGGCGTCTAACGCTCAATGTACCTTGGTCATGTCAGGCTAACCTCTCTGCATGTACTGCCGTGAAGCCGTGGATGCTGAGAGACGCCACTACATACGTGGGACGCCTGGTAGAGTCTGGCGCTCTCTTTATGCTGCCTATGTAAAGGTAGCGTAGCGCATTTGAGGCGCTGTCATTCCTTAGCCCTTTTAGGAAATATTTTTTTTCAGTTTGTGCCCTTTGTGATTGTGATTTCCCAGGAATGTCTTATTTTATACATTGTGTGCTTTTTGTTTAGCTTTAGTTTGGTGCCACATTCACTTTCTATTGAATTTCCGCAGCCCTCTCAAGGGACTGCCAAGATGTCTAACACCCTGACCACAGATGACTTGGGCAATGAACTTGGAAAAATCACCAAGCCTTCGAAAAATCACCCTACATGGAGCATTGTCCAAGGCTCAGTTGGTCGTGCCATGCGAGAGTGGAAAGATGTACCGCCCCGTCCATCACTGTGGGAATCTCCGATCGACTATTTCAGAAGGTTTTTTTTTTTTTGATATAGACTTACTCTCTTTGATCTGTGAGCAGTCCTCACTCTACAGTGCTCAGAGGAACCCAAACAAAGTTACCTCAATGACTGTCAACGATTTAGAGCAGTTTATGTGCATAGTGATCACTATGTCAATTATGAAGCTGCCCCAAACGCGCATGTACTGGTCCGAGGGATTCCGGATCAGTCAAGTTGCCGACACCATGACAAGGGACAGATGGGAGGAAGTGAAGCAGTCATGGCATTTCAATGAATGCGACAGGCTGTACAAAGTGCGGCCCCTGTTGGAACGCCTGATCACGAAATGCCGAGCGATACCAAAATCCCAAAAACTCTGTGAAGATGAGCAGTTAGATGTGCATCTCTGTTTTACACCTGTACAAGTATCACACTGACCCGTAGGCGTCATGCAATGAAGCCTCCTTTAGGATTCATGCCTAGTGTTGCCCACAGGCAACAAAGCTCAATCTTGGCAAGCAAATGTAGTAATCTTTTGCGCTTGTAAATTGTGCTTTATAATGCTATAGTAAGTACAAATATAAAAGAAATAAATGTTTTTTTAAACTATTTTAATGTTTCGTTAATAAAGGGTTAAGGGAGATGCCAGTATGCTGTCAAATCCTGCAGCTGTATTGCACTTTAATCTACCGATTACCTTTTCAACTTCGCGTGGAGTCGTCGGAAATAACAGGAGAGAATTTCGTACAGATTGTTTCGTTGCAGCGGGTCTTACATCCTGTGGATTTTCAAAGGAAGCAATGTTACAGCATTGAACAAATTGAATCTTTAGGGCAGCGACTACTTCATCGTCTGTAAGAGGACCGTTTACCGAAGACAAGTCTTCAGAAGCAGCATTACCACCAGACAGCTTTTTCATTTCCAGCCAAATCTTTCTTGGATTTGTATAAATACGTGAAAAAAACCTTTTCATATTATTTTTCCTTCGCTTTTCTTAACTCTGAAGAAATTTGGATACGATATATCTTAAATGCGGCTAATTGATTAAGATCACGTGTTTGAATCATGTTGTGTCCTGCCAATTTTCGTATACGTCCCGTTAACGAAACGCGTGGCATGTAAGTCGTGTCGCTCATGACATGCATGTCATGATTTTCATGTTATGACCGGTCATTTATGTTTGTCATGTAACGTTGTGGCATGCCAATTTTCGTATACGTCCCATTACCGAAACCAGTGGCATGTAAATCATGTCGCCCATGATATGCATTTCATGATTGACATGTAATGACCTGTGACTTGTGTTCATCATGCAGTCATGTTGTTGCATACCAATTTTCGTATACATCCCATTAACGAAACCGCCAAGAGAGCACCAAGACCGTGCCATGTAAATCATGTCGCTCATGACATGCACATCATGATTTCCATGTTATGACCTGTCATTTATATTTGTCATGCAGTCATGTTGTCGCATGCCAATTTTCGTATAAATCCCATTAAAAACGCGTGGCATGTAGATTATGTCGCTCATGACATGCATATCACGATTTTGATGTAATGACCTGTCACTTGTGTTCGTCATGCAGTCATGTTGTTGCATACCAATTTTCGTAAACATCCCATTAACGAAACGGCAGGAGAGCACCAAGACCATGACATGTAAATCATGTCGCTCATGACATACATGTCATGATTTTCATGTTATGACCTGTCATATATGATAGTCATGCAGTTGTGTTGTGGCATGCCTATTTTCGTATACGTCCCATTAACGAAACGCGTGGCATGTAAATCATGTCTTATGACATGCATGTCAGGATTTTCATGTAATGACCTGTCACTTGTGTTCGTCAGGGAGTCATGTTGTTGCATACCAATTTTCGTATACATCCCATTAACGAAACGGCAGGCGAGCAGCAAGACCGTGCCATGTAAATCATGTCGCTCATGACATGCATATCATGATTTCCATGCTATGACCTGTCATGTTTGTCATGCAGTCATGTTGTGGCATGCCAATTTTCGTATACATCCCATTAAAAAACGCGTGGCATGTACATCATGTCGCTCATGACATGCGTATCACGATTTTGATGTAATAACCTGTCACTTGTGTTCGTCATGGAGTCGTGTTGTTGCATACCAATTTTCGTAAACATCCCATTAACGAAACGGCAGGAGAGCACCAAGACCGGGACACGCAAATCATGTCGCTCATGACATGCATGTCATTATATTCAAGTTATGACCTGTCTTTATGTTTGTCATGTAGTCATCTTGTGGCATGCCAATTTTCGTATACGTCCCATTAACGAAACGCGTGGCATGTAAATCATGTCACTCATGACCTGTATATCACGATGTTCATGTAATGACCTCTCACTTGTGTTCGTCATGCAGTCGTGATGTTGCATACCAATTTTCGTAAACATCCCATTAACGAAACGGCAGGAGAGCACCAAGACCAGGACAGGGAAATCATGTCGCTCATGACAAGCATGTATTATTTTCATGTTATGACCTGTCATTTATGTTTGTCATGCAGTCATGTCGTGGCATGCCAATTTTCGTACACGTCCCATTAAGGAAACGCGTGGCATGTAAATCGTCTCTCATGACATGCATGTCAGGAGTTTCATGTAATGACCTGTCACTTGTGTTCGTCATGCAGTCATGTTGTTGCATACCAATTTTCGTAAACATCCCATTAACGAAACGGCAGGAGAGCATCAAGACCGTGACATGTAAATCATGTCGCTCATGACATGCATGTCATGATTTTCATGTTATGACCTGTCATATATGATAGTCATGCAGTTGTGTTGTGGCATGCCTATTTTCGTATACGTCCCATTAACGAAACGCGTGGCATGTAAATCATGTCTTATGACATGCATGTCAGGATTTTCATGTAATGACCTGTCACTTGTGTTCGTCAGGGAGTCATGTTGTTGCATACCAATTTTCGTATACATCCCATTAACGAAACGGCAGGCGAGCACCAAGACCGTGCCATGTAAATCATGTCGCTCATGACATGCATATCATGAGTTCCATGCTATGACCTGTCATGTTCGTCATGCAGTCATGTTGTGGCATGCCAATTTTCGTATACATCCGATTAAAAACGCGTGGCATGTACATCATGTCGCTCATGACATGCATATCACGACTTTGATGTAATGACCTGTCACTTGTGTTCGTCATGTAGTCATGTTGTTGCATACCAATTTTCGTAAACATCCCATTAACGAAACGGCAGGCGAGCACCAAGACCGTGCCATGTAAATCATGTCGCTCATGACATGCATATCATGATTTCCATGCTATGACCTGTCATTTATGTTTGTCAGGCAGTCATGTTGTGGCATGCCAATTTTCGTATACATCCGATTAAAAACGCGTGGCATGTACATCATGTCGCTCATGACATGCATATCACGACTTTGATGTAATGACCTGTCACTTGTGTTCGTCATGTAGTCATGTTGTTGCATACGAATTTTCGTAAACATCCCATTAACGAAACGGAAGGATAGCACCAAGACTGTGACATGTAAATCATGTCGCTCATGACATGCATGTCATGATTTTCATGTTATGACCTGTCATTTACGTTCATCATGCAGTCATGTTGTGGCATACCAATTTTCGTAAACATCCCATTAACGGAACGGCAGGAGAGCACCAAGACCGGGACAAGCAAATCATGTCGCTCATGACAGCGCTTATCGCGATTTTAAGGTAATGACCTGTCACTTACGTTTGTCAGGAAGTCAGGTTGTTGCATACCAATTTTCGTAAACATCCCAGTAACGAAACGGCAGGAGAGCACCAAGACCGGGACACGCAAATCATGTCGCTCATGACATGCATGTCATTATATTCATGTTATGACCTGTCTTTATGTTTGTCATGTAGTCATCTTGTGGCATGCCAATTTTCGTATACGTCCCATTAACGAAACGCGTGGCATGTAAATCATGTCACTCATGACCTGCATATCACCATGTTCATGTAATCACCTCTCACTTGTGTTCGTCAAGCAGTCATGTTGTTGCACACCAATTTTCATATATGTCCCATTAACGAAACGGCCAAGAGAGCGCCAAGACGGTGGCATGTAAATCATGTCGCTCATGACATGTATGTCATGATTTTCATGTTATGACCTGTTATTTACGTTCGTCATGCAGTCATGTTGTGGCATACCAATTTTCGTAAACATCCCATTAACGGAACGGCAGGAGAGCACCAAGACCGGGACAGGGAAATCATGTCGCTCATGACAAGCATGTATTATTTTCATGTTATGACCTGTCATTTATGTTTGTCATGCAGTCATGTTGTGGCATGCCAATTTTCGTACACGTCCCATTAAGGAAACGCGTGGCATGTAAATCGTCTCTCATGACATGCATGTCAGGAGTTTCCTGTAATGACCTGTCACTTGTGTTCGTCAGGCAGTCATATTGACACGTGCGTTGTTTTGATTTAAGTGGAAAGCCATTATCGCTTCCCAGTGACACGCGCGCTCGTTTTGATTGTTTGCGGGGAGCGCTGTTATCACTTTCTGTTACGCGCAACGCTGGTGGCGTTTAGCTTGCCTGCCACTTCTAGAACCGTGTCGACCATTCTTTAAACTCTGCATGCTGGACGCGTACATTTGAGTGACGTCTGGAATTCCAGAGATAACGCGAGAACGTGTTATGACGCGGGTATAAAAGCCGGCGCGTTATGCCGTTTGTCAGTCTTTCCGTCGACCGACGACGGTTCACGCCGCTGTTGCTGCGAATTGTGATTGGCCTTGTTTTGCTGGGCACAAGTTCGCCCAATAAACAGTCCACCTGACATGGTGGTGGAAAAACTTTTATTCAGGAAAGTACAGAGAGTTGCACTAAAGATGCACTTGGGTGGTCTCCCTATTCCGGATGTCCACTGGAGATGATCGCCGCTCGGGCGCGCGCCACCAAGGAGCGCTGAGCTTCCCGGGTAAAGCAGCCGAGCAGGAACTCCTCCCAAGCCTCTCTTGTGGGTGAAAAAGGAAGAGGTATGGCAGGGCATACTGCAATCATGTGGTAGGTGTCGGCCAGGACCCCAAAGTGCGCGCAGTAGCCGTGTATACCCGGCATGAAGTGCTGGGCGGCCGCAGGCCCACAACAAGTCTGCAAGCGTCTCAGGCGTCGCTCGTGCGCTTTAGAGAGGCCCCGTGCAGTGTCTGGGTAAAGACGGCGCGAGGTGCGATAATAATCGAGAATTTCGCGGTACTGCGTAATAGCTGAGGTGCCTGGGGGAGACGCGGGATCGGAGGGGGTAACGGCCTGGGAAAGAGAGACGCAGGCAGCGGCATGAGCCGCTTCATTACCGGGGAGACCAGCGTGGCCAGGGGACCAGACAATGCGGATGGAGTGGGGGTGAAAGCGCCATGAGGCCACCTGGAGAAGCTGGGCGGCCAGAGAAGCTATGGTATTATGCTGGTATCGGGAGCAGGCGAAGCGCGAGTCCGTAATAATTACCCTTGCTGTGCGATGAGAGGCGGCCAGAGCTATGGCTACCTCTTCAGCCTGAGTTGCATTTGGTGAGCGGAAAGAGAGGCCGTCAATGTGGTGACCCTCGGAGATGACTGCGGCCGTAAAGACATCAGCTTGAGTCCTGCGTGCTTCGTCTGAAGTGCTGCGTGTGTCACAGCCACGTGACAATATTATGGCATACCAGTTTTCGTACGCATCCCATTAACGAAACGGCCAGGAGAGCACCAAGGCCATGGCATGTAAATCGTGCCGCTCGTGACATGCATATCATGCTTTTCATGTTTTGATCTGCCACTTATGTTTGTCAGGCAGTCATGTTGTGCTATACCAATTTTCGCATACATCCCATTAGCGAAACGGCCAGGAGAGCACCAAGACCGCGGCAAGTAAATGATGCCGGTCATGACATGCATGTCATGATTTTCATGTTATGACCTGTCAGTTATGTTCGTCATGCAGTCATGTTGTGGCGTACCAATTTTCGTAAACATCCCGTTAGCGAAACGGCCAGGAGAGCACAAAATCCTAGGCGGCTGGATAGATAGATAGATAGATAGATAGATAGATAGATAGATAGATACGCTCAAAGTCGCCGAAGTTCGCTAAGGAATGCTTCGCATTAAAACACATGCGTGAATTCTTATTTCTCTTATCGCCTTCCGCATCTTTAAATTTCCAAGGTCAACAGGTGTTCTCGTCATCATCCGCCCACGTTAAGTCCACTACTGCAAACGAAGGCGTCTCCGAACTATCTCCAATTCGTCCTGTCTTCGGCGAACTGATTCCATTTTATGCCTGGGAGTTAATTTCATCGCCCCATCTAACCTTCTGCCTGCCTCTGCTGCGTTGCGCATCTCTTGATTGTTCAACCGTTTTCGGTTCTCAGCATTAATTGTCCTGCCCAGGTCCGCTTTTTCCTTTTGACACCTGTTGCCCCTGTCTTCCCCGTGATCCGTTCCGCTCGGTTTCTGTCTGGTAACTGTAGAGCTTTCACTTTCGGATGTGTTGTCCTCATTTTCATCTCGAGTTTCTTTGCTGTCCTCCATGTTTGTGCAGCACCGTATGTCAGTACCTGGATAATGCAGTGGTTATACACCTTCCGTTTTAGAGAGAGTGCTATGCTTCCGGTCAGGATTTGGGAATGCCTGCGCTATGTGCAACAGCCTAGCCAGACAGACAGACAGACAGACAGACAGACAGACAGACAGACAGACAGACAGACAGACAGACAGACAGATAGATAGAAATACGGTCAAAGTAGATCACATTCGCCGAGAAATGCTGCACATATAATACCTTTATTCCGCTTCGCGCATGCGTTGCATGGCTTTCAGTTATGTATCGATCATTGCCAGTCACTCTGTTTAGAAATCAACATGGCGCCCTCCCACCTCTCCCTGTCATCGTGGAAGCGACCAGCCGCTATGATCGGAACCTCGTCTTTCTGCTTGCCCACTGTCTAGCTATATGATGAAAGCCGCCATACAGGAACAGCTTTGTAAGAGTGCGTCAGACGCGCAGAAATGTTGCTTTGATGGCTCTGTTAACAGTACACTTTCCACGATCTAACTTGAAAATATTTCATCGTCTCTCAAATATGAATATTTGAACCTTGCTTCCACCCACAATATTGCTCTTCGCACAGCCCCAGTGTAAAAATAGAGAATGAGCGTTCTAGAACTTTGGCGCAATACCTAAAGCGTAGTTTTCTTGAAATAGCGTGCATAACTGCGCACTGGTGATAGTAAAACCACTACAAACAAAAAGAAAATGAAAAGATGGGGACAGAGCACGGTCACCAACGAAGTCCTTGTTCTGCATCCGGCAATTCCTGTCTGTCTCGTTGTTGTCCTAGTCGAGATGCACCTGTAACCTGCATAACACGACTGCTGCGGAACATACGTGTCGGTGACTGGCGGAGCCCATCCAAAGGCGCGTTTGGAACTACGGTGGACGAATAGGCAACTTTCCACTTTGCGTGTGTGTTAAGCGATGCAGGAGTTATTAAAAGAACGCTTACTTTCCCTTGGGTCTCAGGTGGGCAGGGCTTCCGTAGCGGCATTTTTGGCAGCCTTCCTTTTATTGTTTGCCCCTCGCCACAGCGGGAAGGACAATTCCGTCGCCTTTCGTGGAATCCTTTTGTGCTGCCTTAATTGAATCGTGTGTAGAACAATGCTTGTTCTTTTGTGACGTCACAAGACGACGCGACCATGAGGAACCGGTCTGTCGAGTGACACATACGCTCCGAGAGGAACATTTCGGTGCAACAAGCCTCTTCTTTTTTTTTCTTTTTTCCCTCAGGGCCATCTTTTGTGGACGCACAGTGGGAGGGTATTTCATGCGCAATAAAGCTCGCGTCAGCCAGAGCGGCTGCATATTGCGCTCTACGCTAAGTGTTAACGCCTTCGCGCCAGAGCGGAGTATTCTCTCAGCGTGTGAGAAGGTGCAATGTGGATGTAATAGATCTCATCGCCTGGCCGGGGTAAGCATTAGTTGTCGATTCTTCCAGTTGACGCATAGAGCAGGTCGAGAAAAGCTTCGTTCACGTGCATCGAGAAAACTCTACGGGGTAGACGGGACTGAGAGAAATATCGAGAGAGAAGCCGGATTCACGTGACGGATGCGTACTCAAAAGAGCTATTTACAGCCTCTTAAGGACCTTATTACGGCTTACAAGAGGAGCTCGCAGCCTTTCAACGATAAATCTGCACAAGTACACGAAGCGCTGTTCTGTACTCATGGTTGGTCGCGCCGATGTGACGTCACGGTAAGGACTTCCCCACGCTCACCTGACCCGCCGCCGGCGATAGCCGCCTCGTGCGCTGACGCATGGTGGCTGTGCCCCCGTCAGGCACGTGCACCCGACGATGGCAGGAAATCTGTTTCCTAGGTTTTTAAACCGCTATGTCTGTTTCACTATACTTGCCATATTTTAACCACAACTTGTATGTGTTTGTTATGATATTTATACCCGGTTCCTTTGCGATACGATGCTTATACGACTAAGCTCCGCAACAAACACCTCGCTTCATAGAAGGCGCAGATTTACAGTGCTCTCCAAGACCAACTGTAGAGCCTGACAAAAGGTCGGACCTTCGAAGGGCAGTCTGCCGCTCAAACTAAAAGCTGTACATTCAGAAAGGTGTTGCTTAGTCGGAACTGGAAGAATTGTTCGCATGTTTATATGCTCGTGTTTTCAACACTTGTTCCAAGAAATCAGTGCGACAAAAAGATTTGGTAAATCGTTAAGCCTTCATCATAAAATTCGCTTGCGCACTTGATAAAACATGTTGCTGGGCGAGTGCCATGATTAAGCAGGGTGCTGGGAAGAAACACGGCTGTCCTCGTTCCCGGCCCTCGTCCACGCTTTCTTTCTCAATAGGCAATCGATGTGTGCCTCAAAGCGCTAGAAAAGAAAAATTGGCGAATTTTTGGCGTTCACTAAATTGTGGATTTTCGTGCGACCTACGCGTGCCCACGTGCACAATCGCGCTAGGAGACTTGCGTGTCGCCAACGATCGCTGCGATAGCATGAAAAATATACGCAACTTAATAACGCCACTTTCATAATTGCGTAATTACAAATACTAAAAGGTTTCTCCTTCGGGAACGTGCAAGTCTCTTCGCGACAGTCGCGAGTGATTATGTACCCGTGCCCTGTTTTGCACGAATAGCTAGTAAGGTTCGATCTATCGCCACGTCGCAAGCAGCAGTCTCTCACTTGGAACGCCATTTGCAAAAACAAACGCACGAAAGCTGAATGTTCTGTACCTCTGAACTGTCTCGATGGCGCACTGAACGACGCAGCCCACATATGCTACCGTCTCCGCCTCAGTGACGCGCGCCACTGGTTTCATCGCGCCTCGTTGGCGTATACCGGTTGATAGAGGTCAGGGTTATAATGCAACTGCGGGGCAATATAACGTGCATGTCGTTTTATCTAAACGGGTACGCATGAGCCTGACAGCACGGCTGCGACAATGCTGCACGAAGAGGCAAGCTGACGGCAACAAATTGAACAGAAACAGCGACATTATAATATTGCACTAAAATGGGAAGGGAACGTGAAACGAAACAACTTGCTGAGAACCCTAACGCAACAGCTGTGACGGTATTGTAGGGCGAAGGGATATCTTGCGAGACACGACACTGGGCGATGCTTTTGCGACTGGGCGCACGTAGCAGGCATGACGGAAAAGTTGGCAGCGTATGCGTGGATACATCCAACGCAAACAAATCTTGAGACGGTTCTGCCGAGAACAACGCAACATGCAATTATGGTCTTTTACGTGTCAAAACCACCGCGACAGAGGCGCGCTGTAGGTGGGGGATAAGATTTGCCGCCTGGAGTTCGTGCCTTTCAGTGGAAGTGCGCGGGTGTTGTCGCAATTCGCCCCTGTATAAGTGCTCAGCGACCTGTACAGTCTTACCTGCATTCTCCAGCTTAGCAGTGCGACAAAATAACACAGGGTCATACCCATTCCCAAGTGCGCGCGATGGAGCGCGGGCATGGATTACGATTGTGTATACTCAAATATATCATTGCTCGTAAACTGAGTCGCTGCTGTTCTTGCTATTTATTAGCAACCTCAGGCAACCAACAAAACACGACCGCAAACACTGTAGCACGCTTATGCGACGATGCAAGCGTGTGTGTTTCACAGTGGCGCGTGAGTCCTTACCGTGAAGCCCTACCTGCTCTCCCACCAGGCGGCGCCACCCCCAGTTCTCAGTGCGAATACTGCTGTAAGCGCGCCATGAAAATTTCCACAGATCTTGCACGGCCCGATGAATTTCCACAGTTTTCTTGGTGCATCCTGGCTAGGAGTATTGTAGTGCTGCTGCTGTCTTCCTAGGTATCAATAGGCAACGTTGCGGGACGTATTTCCAGTGTATAGAACACGGATAGCTCGTTTCTCTATTAATGAAGGCTAAGGGCTAAAATGTGCGTTTCCGTGACTGTCCAAAGAAAAGTGCGGTTTTTCGGCTACCTTATACCTAGATCGTCACGAGGAAATGCATTGGCGCCTTAAATTATGTTCAAGTCTAAACTTTACAGCACAAGGATGTTGTTCCAAGATAATGGGAGTACCAGTGGGAAATGGGCTTAGGACAGGGCTAGCTAGAAAACGACGAGAAAGTAGAAGAGCGTAGAGAACGAGGTTGAGGGCGACGACTGACGGATAAAGATATTTTTGTGCGTTTTGCTTGTGTATGAAGTGTGTTCGTGAAGTATCGGTGGTGGCCTCCGCTCCCGATCATAGGCTTCTAAAAATCTCTTGAAGAGCAGCGCTCACCATACAGTTCGTCACGCCCGAATGACAAACTGCATGGTGAGCGCCGCTCTTCAGGATATTTGAGAAGCCTACGATCGGAAGTGGTAGAAAATGATACGGCGAATGGGCTCTACTGTACCAACCGAACGGAGCCCTTCCGATACAGCAGGGTCTAACGTTTCCGGTGCGCCTGATGGTCAAGTTTGCGAGAAGGAGATTCATGAACGCGACGAACTCGTACAGAAGGGAGACTTGTGTAAGGAGCTTGCATGTGGACAAGACATGCGTGACGAGCTTCAAGGGTAATGTGATGAGTGTGAGGAGCTTGAAATCAATGAGGACGTACCGTGCAGCGAAAAAGGACGGGTTTGACGAGCCTTATTTGGATTCTGTGTGGCGCTATAGTTTAGGAGCGTCTGGCACTCGCCCACGACGAAGGCGACGAAGGAATAAACGGAAAGCTAGGAGATCAATTAACTGAAGGACATCTGGTGACACCGCCGGATGCTGCTTCTGTGGTCGCTAAACCTTACACCACCCGTAGTTGTTTTCCATCGAGGTACTTCAAACAAACATTGCTCTACGCTTCCACATCGGCTAAACTTGAAGCGAGGTTCAAAGACGCGAATCAGCCGGTTTTCAAGAATTATCATGAATGATCCGAATGTCGAGGACCACGCAACCGCTACGATGGGAACCGTGTTGGAAGATCCTGATGTTCAAATAGGGCAGGACGCAGAAGCGAAAAAGAAACCATGAGACACAAGTCTATTTTCCAATCGTGAAAGTGGGACGCATGCCAAGGCAGCCCGGCGCCTGGTGAAACATTCATGGAAGAACAGCCGATCACAGACAAGAGTCCTCCATGTCAGTTTGAGATTCCGAAATGTTGTTGAAGATGCAGCATCATTCACTTGCTTGTCACATTGCACTGCTAAAAGACCAAGAGACGGCATCACATGCCCTGGGGGGCACGATCAGCCGCAAATGCGAGGGTGTGGACAGCAGGTTCTCCGTCGCCAAGAGCCAATTCCCCCCAACAAAGCGTATTTTGAGCAAGGAGACAATATGCCACTGAAAGGACCGTTCGCTACGTTCATTACAAGAAAGTGTGACCCTGTGCAAGCACACCACCTGAAGTGACCCTGGAGAACCTCGTTCGGCCTCCGCCGCGCTCCTAGTCCCTTTCCGGTGACACGATGTTACAGGACAAAGTGACTGCCAGTGGGGCATGGGCTCAGAAGAGGTAATGACGACAAGCTCGAAGAGTGTAGACAGCGAGGTTGGACGCGATGGCTGGTGGAGATTTTGGTGCGTTTTGCTTGTGTGTGAAGTGTGTTTGTGAGAATATTGAGTTCTACTAAGACACTGAGGACATAATCATTAAGATTTCAATTATTGTGAAACATGCTAGCAATATGGGCAACATCAATGCATGAAGAATGGTGTCATTAAAGCATGCAGGTAATGATATAATCAAGACTTGCGATATAGACACAGAAAACAGCGGTTTTGTCTTTGCAGTGCATGAAGAGGCTCACAATGGGTGCCACCGTCCACCAGAAAGTGTTTAAGGTCATCTGGGGCACCGTGCGCGAGGCACTGTTCTTGCTGCAAGTGGGCACACTGTGCGCTCTCGCCCTCATCGTGCGCAAAGGTGTGTGCCGCTCGCAGGCCAGCATGGAGGGAAAGACCGTCATCGTCACGGGTGCCAATGCGGGTGAGCCTTTACTCTGAGCATACAGTGCGAGCGGCCTGTCTTGTGGACAAGGCAGAACATGCTCAAACTACAAGTGTGCTACAGCCACACTTTTTGCCAATTACTCGCACAGCACAGCTAATAAGTGCCTCGTGTCGATGCGGTATCCGTGTCCTGTTACATCACTCGTCGATGAGAGGCATAATCCCTTTAGCGAGAAGGGCAACATTCTCCCGCTCTTATAGTCGTGAGTGGCTCTCGCAGAGCCCCTCTTCTCTCCATAGCTAGATGACCTATGTCGCCGATGTCACCGAAAGCAGGCATCGCTAGTGTGCTGCATTAATATTGAGAAAGCTTACACACTGGCCTTGTTAGCCTTCATTTATATGTTTTGTCCTCGCTTGCTTTACGTGTCGCCTTAATATATCGGCTGACTGGTTGAGCGACAGCTCTTGTGAGTAGGAGGTGTCCGGTTCAATTCTATTCGCCAGTAACGAGTTGCCTTTCCGGAGCATGAATACGCGCACGATGGAAGTACCTCGAATACCGCAAAACATCGCTGATCAATATTGGCACTGTACCCTCACAGCACAACGCGTACTTGTCGCGACGTCTCATCTGGATCAGCATCTAAGCTTCCAGCATACATGCCGCAGAATGTGTACTGAAATTACGTTCGGCGCTTTTCACTACCGCAATTGGAGCAGCACTGAGAAGCCCCAAACCGGGCCTGGCTGAATCTTTTGTCTCATCAGTGTAATGAATAGCCGCCTTTGGAGTATTACCGAAATGACTTTTCAAAGCATGTTGTAAGTAATTGTCCTTGGTCCCTTTGCCATGGGAAACGGTATAACAGATCTTTATTATCGAAATCGCTATAGACGGATCTACCGGCTGGTACTTTTTCTTTTCAACCATGTGTTGATTGGTAAAGAGGTTGACTTCCGTATACATGAAGTACGTCAGTTCTTTCTTGTGCACCCTGGCATCTGCCGCCGCGGTGGTGTAATAGTCGGATCTAGCGGCTGGTACTTTCTCTTGTCAACCACGTGTGACTGGTTCAGAGATCCACTTCCGTAATTAAAGTACATCAGTGGTTTCTTGGTGCACCCTGGCGTCTGACGCCGCAGTGGTGTAATAGTCGGATCTAGCGGGTGGTACTTTCGCTTGTCAACAATATGTTGATTGGTTCAGAGATCCACTTCTGTACTTAAAGTACATCAGTGGTTTCTTGGTGCACCCTGCATCTTAGTCCCTTTCCGGTGACACGATGTTACAGGACAAGTGACTGCCAGTGGGGCATGGGCTCAGAAGAGGTAATGACGACAAGCTCGAAGAGTGTAGACAGCGAGGTTGGACGCGATGGCTGGTGGAGATTTTGGTGCGTTTTGCTTGTGTGTGAAGTGTGTTTGTGAGAATATTGAGTGCTACTAAGACACTGAGGACATAATCATTAAGAGTTCAATTATTGTGAAACATGCTAGCAATATGGGCAACATCAATGCATGACGAATGGTGTCATTAAAGCATGCAGGTAATGATATAATCAAGACTTGCGATATAGACACAGAAAACAGCGGTTTTGTCTTTGCAGTGCATGAAGAGGCTCACAATGGGTGCCACCGTCCACCAGAAAGTGTTTAAGGTCATCTGGGGCACGTGCGCGAGGCACTGTTCTTGCTGCAAGTGGGCACACTGTGCGCTCTCGCCCTCATCGTGCGCAAAGGGTGTGGCCGCTCGCAGGCCAGCATGGAGGGAAGACCGTCTCGTCACGGGTGCCAATGCGGTGAGCCTTACTCTGAGCATACAGTGCGAGCGGCCTGTCTTGTGGACAAGGCAGAACATGCTCAAACTACAAGTGGCTACAGCCACACTTTTTGCCAATTACTCGCACAGACAGCTAATAAGTGCCTCGTGTCGATGCGTATCCGTGTCCTGTTACATCACTCCGTCGATGAGAGGCATAATCCCTTTAGCGAGAAGGGCAACATTCTCCCGCTCTTATAGTCGTGAGTGGCTCTCGCAGAGCCCCTCTTCTCTCCATAGCTAGATGACCTATGTCGCCGATGTCACCGAAAGCAGCATCGCTAGTGTGCTGCATTAATATTGAGAAAGCTTACACACTGGCCTTGTTAGCCTCATTTATGTTTGTCCTCGCTTGCTTTACGTTCGCCTTAATATATCGGCTGACTGGTTTGAGCGACAGCTCTTGTGAGTAGGAGGTGTCCGGTTCAATTCTATTCGCCAGTAACGAGTTGCCTTTCCGGAGCATGAATACGCGCACGATGGAAGTACCTCGAATACCGCAAAACATCGCTGATCAATATTGGCACTGTACCCTCACAGCACAACGCGTACTTGTCGCGACGTCTCATCTGGATCAGCATCTAAGCTTCCAGCATACATGCCGCAGAATGTGTACTGAAATTACGTTCGGCGCTTTTCACTACCGCAATTGGAGCAGCACTGAGAAGCCCCAAACCGGGCCTGGCTGAATCTTTTGTCTCATCAGTGTAATGAATAGCCGCCTTTGGAGTATTACCGAAATGACTTTTCAAAGCATGTTGTAAGTAATTGTCCTTGGTCCCTTTGCCATGGGAAACGGTATAACAGATCTTTATTATCGAAATCGCTATAGACGGATCTACCGGCTGGTACTTTTTCTTTTCAACCATGTGTTGATTGGTAAAGAGGTTGACTTCCGTATACATGAAGTACGTCAGTTCTTTCTTGGTGCACCCTGGCATCTGCCGCCGCGGTGGTGTAATAGTCGGATCTAGCGGCTGGTACTTTCTCTTGTCAACCACGTGTTGACTGGTTCAGAGATCCACTTCCGTAATTAAAGTACATCAGTGGTTTCTTGGTGCACCCTGGCGTCTGACGCCGCAGTGGTGTAATAGTCGGATCTAGCGGGTGGTACTTTCGCTTGTCAACAATATGTTGATTGGTTCAGAGATCCACTTCTGTACTTAAAGTACATCAGTGGTTTCTTGGTGCACCCTGGCATCTGACGCAGCGGTGGTGTAATAGTCGGATCTAGCGGGTGGTACTTTCTCTTGTCAACTACGTGTTGATTGCTTCAGAGATCCACTTCCGTAATTAAAGTACATCAGTGGTTTCTTGGTGCACCCTGGCGTCTGACGCCGCGGTGGTGTAATAGTCGGATCTAGCGGCTGGTACTTTCTCTTGTCAACCACGTGTTGACTGGTTCAGAGATCCACTTCCGTAATTAAAGTACATCAGTGGTTTCTTGGTGCACCCTGGCGTCTGACGCCGCAGTGGTGTAATAGTCGGATCTAGCGGGTGGTACTTTCGCTTGTCAACAATATATTGATTGGTTCAGAGATCCACTTCTGTACTTAAAGTACATCAGTGGTTTCTTGGTGCACCCTGGCATCAGACGCAGCGGTGGTGTAATAGTCGGATCTAGCGGGTGGTACTTTCTCTTGTCAACTACGTGTTGATTGCTTCAGAGATCCACTTCCGTACTTAGAGCACATCAATGGTTTCTTGGTGCACACTGGCATCTGACGCCGCGGTGGTGTAATAGTCAGATCTAGCGGGTGGAACTTTCTCTTGTCAACCACGTGTTGACTGGTTCAGAGATCCACTTCCGTACTTAAAGTACATCAGTGGTTTCTTGGTGCACCCTGGCATCTGACGCCGCGGTGGTGTAATAGTCGGATCTAGCGGATGGTACTTTCTCTTGTCAACCTCGTGCTGACTGGTTCATAGATCCACTTCCGTAATTAAAGTACATCAGTGGTTTCATGGCATCTGACGCCAGCGGTGGTGTAATAGTCGGATATAGGGGTGGGACTTTCTCTTGTCAACCTACGTGTTGATTGGTTAAGAGATCCCTTCTGTACTTAAAGTACATCAGTGGTTCTTGGTGCACCCTGGCATCTGACGCCGCGGTGGTGTAATAGTCGGAATCTAGCGGGTGGTACTTTCTCTTGTCAACCCGTGCTTGACTGGTTCACAGATCCACTTCCGTAATTAAAGTACATCAGTGGTTTCTTTGTGCACCCTGGCGTCTGACGCCGCGGTGGTGTAATAGTCGGATCTAGCGGTGGTACTTTCTCTTGTCAACCACGTGTTGGATTGGTTCAGAGATCCACTTCCGTACCTGAAGTACATCATGGTTTCTTGGTGGCACCTAGGCATCTGACGCCGCGGTGGTGTAATAGTCAGGATCTAGCGGGTGGATACTTTCTCTGTCAACCACGTGTTGACTTGGTTCAGAGATCCACTTCCGTACCTGAAAGTACATCAGTGGTTTCTTGGTGCACCCTGGCGTCTGACGCCGCGGTGGTGTAATAGTCAGATCTAGCGGGTGGAACTTTCTCTTGTCAACCACGTGTTGACTGGTTCAGAGATCCACTTCCGTACTTAAAGTACATCAGTGGTTTCTTGGTGCACCCTGGCGTCTGACGCCGCGGTGGTGTAATAGTCAGATCTAGCGGGTGGAACTTTCTCTTGTCAACCACGTGTTGACTGGTTCAGAGATCCACTTCCGTACTTAAAGTACATCAGTGGTTTCTTGGTGCACCCTGGCATCTGACGCCGCGGTGGTGTAATAGTCGGATCTAGCGGGTGGTACTTTCTCTTGTCAACCACGTGTTGACTGGTTCACAGATCCACTTCCGTAATTAAAGTACATCAGTGGTTTCTTGGTGCACCCTGGCGTCTGACGCCGCGGTGGTGTAATAGTCGGATCTAGCGGGTGGTACTTTCTCTTGTCAACCACGTGCTTGACTGGTTCAGAGATCCACTTCCGTACTTAAAGTACATCAGTGGTTTCTTGGTGCACCCTGGCATCTGACGCCGCGGTGGTGTAATAGTCGATCTAGCGGTGGTACTTTCTCTTGTCAACCACGTGTTGACTGGTTCAAGATCCACTTCCGTACTTAAAGTACATCAGTGGTTTCTTGGTGCACCCTGGCGTCTGACGCCGCGGTGGTGTAATAGTCAGGATCTAGCGGGTGGAACTTTCTCTTGTCAACCACGTGTTGACTGGTTCACAGATCCACTTCCGTAATTAAAGTACATCAGTGGTTTCTTGGTGCACCCTGGCATCTGACGCCGCGGTGGTGTAATAGTCAGATCTAGCGGGTGGAACTTTCTCTTGTCAACCACGTGTTGACTGGTTCACAGATCCACTTCCGTACTTAAAGTACATCAGTGGTTTCTTGGTGCACCCTGGCATCTGACGCCGCGGTGGTGTAATAGTCGATCTAGCGGGTGGACTTTCTCTTGTCAACCACGTGTTGACTGGTTCAGAGATCCACTTCCGTACTTAAAGTACATCAGTGGTTTCTTGGTGCACCCTGGCGTCTGACGCCGCGGTGGTGTAATAGTCGGATCTAGCGGGTGGCACTTTCTCTTGTCAACCAAGTGTTGACTGGTTCAGAGATGCACTCCGTACTTAAGTACAGCAGTGGTTTCTTGGTGCTCCCTGGCATCTGACTCAGGGTGGTGTAATATGTCGCTCTAGCGGATGGGAACTTTCTCTTGACACCACGGCTGACTGGTTCACAGATCCCTTCCTAATAAGGTAAATCAGTGGTTTAGTGTGCACCCCGGGTCTGACGCCCGCGGTGGTGTTACGATCAGAATCCCCAGCGGGGGGTACTTTCTCTGGTCACCACGTGTTGCTGGTTCAGAGATCCCTCTGTACTTAAATGCCATCAGTGTTTCTTGGTGCGTCACGATATCAACTTACAAAAGTGAAACGTCACAGATGGCCCACTAACTGCGTCATACTAGTGGCGATGTTGGGATGTGCTTCAAGCTCGGATGAGCATTCCCGTTTACTTTGAAACCATATTAAAATTACTTAGTGGCGACGTTCGCCGCTAACACTCGGTCAAGGTTGCCTTCGTATGCAGGAAAACGAATTAACGCAAGCATCTTGCGTTTGAAATTTTGGTGTCATGGGACCTTTAAGTAAACCAGTGGTTGCTTGGTGCACCCTGGCGTCTGACGCCGCGGTGGTGTAATAGTCGGATCTAGTGGGTGGCACTTTCTCTTGTCAACCATGTGTTGATTGGTTCAGAGATCCACTTCCGTACCTAAAGTACATCAGTGGTTTCTTGGTGCACCCTGGCGTCTGACGCCGCGGTGGTGTAATAGTCGGATCTAGCGGATGGTACTTTCTCTTGTCAACAATATGTTGATTGGTTCAGATATCCACTTCCGTACCTGAAGTGCATCAGTGGTTTCTTGGTGCACCCTGGCATCTGACGCCGCGGCGGTGTAATAGTCGGATCTACCGGGTGGTACTTTCTCTTGTCAACCACGTGTTGACTGGTTCAGAGATCCACTTCTGTACCTACACTACATCAGTGGTTTGTTGATGCACCCTAGCGTCTGACGCCGCGGTGGTCTAATAGTCGCATCTAGCGGGTGGTACTTTCCCTTGTTAACCATGTGTTTACTGGTTCAGAGATTCGCTTCCGTAGCTTAAAAGGCCCATGACAGTCATTTTTTTTTGTTGGGGACTTTTATGTTCTGATGAGTAGAACTGTGTCTTGTAATTATGGCATGGTGTGTTAAATTCTCCAGCGTGAAGTCTAATTAGTCACAGCATCGTTAATTTTGTTCAGTTTTAATGGAGCTTCGAAACGCGCACCAAAAACTGCAAGAAACTAGCTCCGCGGGGCTAGCGCGGCGGCTGTCGGAAGTGAGCGCAGGCACTAATCGCGTGAGCTCAAGATTCGGTGACGTTGCGGAGAGCGCGAGCGCCAGACCAGTTGCTGAATTCTTCTGCTCGCCGCAACCGCTTTGCATCATAGCGTCATCACAATGTACGCTTGAGCGACCAACACGGAGAGGGAGCAAAAAATACGGCTTTTGGCGTGGCCTCCGCGATCGGCTGCGGCAGCCGATCTCGGAGGCCACGCTCGGAGGTCATACCGCGGCGCGCCTGTGTTTCTCTGTGACGTCACGATATCAACTTACAAAAGTGAAACGTCACAGATGGCCCACTAACTGCGTCATACTAGTGGCGATGTTGGGATGTGCTTCAAGCTCGGATGAGCATTCCCGTTTACTTTGAAACCATATTAAAATTACTTAGTGGCGACGTTCGCCGCTAACACTCGGTCAAGGTTGCCTTCGTATGCAGGAAAACGAATTAACGCAAGCATCTTGCGTTTGAAATTTTGGTGTCATGGGACCTTTAAGTAAACCAGTGGTTGCTTGGTGCACCCTGGTGTCTGACGCCGCGGTGGTGTAATAGTCGGATCTAGTGGGTGGCACTCTCTCTTGTCAACCATGTGTTGATTGCTTGAGAGATCCACTTCCGTACCTAAAGTACATCAGTGGTTTCTTGGTGCACCCTGGCATCTGACGCCGGGGTGGTGTAATACTCGGATCTAGCGGGTGGTACTATTTCTTGTCAACCATGGGCTGACTGGTTCAGACATCCACTTCTGTACCTGAAGTAGGTCAGTCGTTTCTTTGTGGACCCTGGGATCTGCCGCCGCGGTGGTGTAATAGTCTGATCTAGCGGGTGGTACTCTTTCTTGTCGACCATGTGTTGATTGGTTCAGAAACCCACTTCCGTGCTTGAAGCATGTCTGTGGTTTCTTTGTGTACCCTGGCATCTGACGCCGCGGTGGTGTAATAGTCTGATCTAGCGAGTGGTACTCTTTGTTGTCGACCATGTGTTGATTGTTTCAGAAACCCACTTCCGTACTTGAAGCATGTCTGTGGTTTCTTTGTGTACCCTGGCATCTGACGCCGCGGTGGTGTAATAGTCTGATCTAGCGGGTGGTACTCTTTGTTGTCGACCACGTGTTGATTGGTTCAGAAACCCACTACCGTAGGTGAAGCATGTCAGTGGTTTCTTTGTGCACGCTGGCATCTGACGCCGCGGTGGTGTAAAAGTCTGATCTAGCGGGTGGTACTCTTTGTTGTCGACCATGTGTTGATTGGTTCAGAAACCCACTTCCGTACAAGAAGTACGTCAGTGGTTTCTTTGTGGACCCTGGCATCTGAAGCCGCGGTGGTGTAATACTCGGATCTAGCGGGTGGTACTATTTCTTGTCAACCATCTGTTGATTGGTTCAGACATCCACTTCTGTACCTGAAGTACGTCAGTCGTTTCTTTGTGGACCCTGGGATCTGCCGCCGCAGTGGTGTAATAGTCTGATCTAGCGGGTGGTACTCTTTGTTGTCGACCATGTGTTGATTGGTTCAGAAACCCACTTCCGTACATGAAGTACGTCAGTGGTTTCTTTGTGGACCCTGGCGTCTACCGCCGCGGTGGTGTAATAGTCGGATTTAGCGGGTGGTACTTTTTCTTGTCAACCATCTGTTCATTGGTTCAGACACCCACTTCCGTACATGAAGTACGTCAGTGGTTTCTTTGTGCGCCCTGACTTGTGACGCCGTGGTTGTGTAATACTCGGATCTAGCGGGTGGTTCTATTTCTTGTCAACCATGTGTTCATTGGGTCAGACATCCACTTCTGTACCTGAAGTACGTCTGTCGTTTCTTTGTGGACACTGGGATCTGCCGCCGCGGTGGTGTAATAGTCTGATCTAGCGGGTGGTACTCTTTGTTGTCGACCATGTGTTGATTGGTTCAGAAACCCACGTACTTGAAGCATGTCAGTGGTTTCTTTGTGCACCCTGGCATCTGACGCCGCGGTGGTGAATGCTCGGATCTAGCGGGTGGTACTATTTCTTGTCAACCATGTGTTGATTGGTTCATACATCCACTTCTGTACCTGTAGGACGTCAGTGGTTTCATTGTGGACCTGGGGATCTGCTGCCGTGGTGTTGTAATAGTCTGATCTAGCGGGTGGTACTCTTTGTTGTCGGCCATGTGTTGATTGGTTCAGAAACCCACTTCCGTACATGAAGTACGTCAGTGGTTTCTTTGTGGGCCCTGGAATCTACCGCCGGGGTGGTGTAATAGTCGGATTTAGCAGGTGGTACTTTTCTTGTCAACCATCTGTTCATTGGTTCAGACACCCACTTCTGTACATGAAGTACGTCAGTGGTTTCTTGTTGCACACATATGCACACTACAGAGAGTATCCTCGGTTGGTAGGACTTACGTGGGACCGTCGCTTCAATTCCGCAGAGCCGACCAGTGCATAGAACCGCTCCTGTGATAAGAATCACCACGCGGACTCGTACTAGCTGTGTTCTCTAGCACTATCCGCACCGACTTCGCTAACCTTCAACATTCCAACCTCTTTCCAGCCTCCTGAATGGGACGAAGGGCTGCCTTATAAACACTGGTTGCTCCGCCCCTGAATCCCTGACAACACATCACAACAGTTTTTACACTGGGCACTTCTATGTACTCCTCCCCTTTTACTCACACTTGGCGGAAGCGAGAGAGGTCAGTGACAAAAATGTTGCAACATACAGACATCAAACAAACAGAACCCGACATACCAACTAGCACCTACAAGCAACACACGGAAAGTGTAAACATACAGTAGTGAAACATCCCCGCTGCTTCAACCCGTGAACAATAACCTCGGCCTCCACTCTGCCCTTTGCTCGCAAGTGCTCTTAACAAAGACGCTCCATGGCATGGGATGCCGGTGCCAAACGCATCTAAACAAGCAAATGCGTCATGGTTGCTGCCTCAGAAGCTGGTCCAGCCAGTCACTGGGAACATTCCTCGGCACGCCGCGCGAACTACACGTTTCTCCTGGGCCGTCTGTCAAGCCGGTTCCCCATTGTTGACCGTCGCACATTCCAATACAGTACCGCAACTCTTTACAATGGTTGCCATCTTCACGGTATGTCCGCCACGTGGCTGTGCGCCCGCGCCGGCGCAGACCCCACCATAGCGGAATTCCGTACTTTCCGTCTTTTTACGACGACCTTTACGGTGTAATTTTCATGCCGTGGAAATTTTGAAGAACGAAATAATAGAGCATATCGGTTTGTATTATATTTGGTTTCATCATTATTAAACAAGCATACGTGCATCCATGGATTGCGTGTGACTAAAATCCAATCGCACATGATTTCGAATTCGAGTAAGATGTTTCCGTCTATGCCAGTGAACTAGCGACGTGCATCAAGTAGACTCGGTACGCCCGAGTTGTCGGATCTTAAGAGACACATGAAACAGAACGGAGCGTAGTCATTACAACAAGCTGTGTTACACCCTCTTTTTCGGAAAAAAAGATCAGAAACAATGTCACTAGTGGTTGAGAAACACCAATAATCTGCTACAGCGACAAGCAAGTTAATTTTCCAATATTATCATTTAAATCCGACGATATGGTCTTAAATTTGTGACTAATGGATTTTTCGCGCATCTCCCTTTAATGGTGCGACCTAAAATCGGACTCTGGGATGGTTGCCGTCATTTTTTGTCGACACGCTAAACCTGCAGCTCTCCCCCGCCAGAATCTCGATGTGAAATAAAGACGGCAGATCCCACGTGCAGTGGGAATCAAGGAAATGCGAAGCACGCATAAGGAACGATCGATCTGCATTGTTCTCTCACTATAGCGATTTTCGTGCATACGAAGTTTACAGATCGGCCGCAAGAGCACCAAGACTGTGGCATGTAAACCATGCCGCTCATGACATGCATGTCATGATTTTCATGTCATAACCTGTCATTCATGATAGTCATGTTGTGCCATACCAATTTTTGCATCCATCCCATTAACGAAACGGCCAGGAGAGCACCAAGACCACCGCATGTAAATCATGCCGCTCATGATATGTGTGGCACAATTTTCATGTTATGACAGGTCATAACATGAAATGTTCGCAATGCAGCTACGTTGCGGCATACCAATTTTCGTATACATCCCATTAACGAAACAGCCAGGAGAGCACCAAGTCCATCGCATGTAAATCATGCCGCCCATGACATAAGTGTCATGATTTTCATAATATGACCAGTCATTTGTGTTCGTGATTCAGGCATGTTCTAGCATAGTAATTTTCGTAGACGTCCAATTAACGAAACGGCCGAGAGAGCACAACGATGGTGGCATGTAAATCATGCCGTTCATGATATGCATATCGCGATTTTCATGTTATGACCTGTCATTTATGTTCTTCATGCACTCTTGTTGTGGCGTACCAATTTTCGTATACACTCACTAACGAAACGGCCAGGACAGTACAAAGACCGTGGCATGTAAATCATGCCGTTCCTGATATCGATGTCATGATTTTCATGCTGTGACCTGCCATTTATGTTCTTCATGCTATCACGTTGTGGCATACAACTTTCGTATACATCCCATTAACGAAACGGCCAGGAGAGCACAAAGTCGTGGGCGGCTAGATAGATAGATAGATGTATCGTATTTCGGGTGCCGAGCGCTGCACGTGTGCCTTAACAGCGCACCGTATCTGTCCAACGTTATACTCTAAAAGCTTATCTGTTAACGGCGTAAGACACGCCCCTTCAGAATCCTATATATGTACTCGTTCGCAATAAACCCCGTTCTGTTCTCCCCCACTGGCCGGCGCAGCAAGCTCGCCATTCTGGACGCACCGATACATGGTGTCAGAAGTGGGATTGTGTATGAAAGCACGGCCTTGATCTTCTATGGTCAGCGCAGCAAGGAATGCGCAATGGATTTGTTGAGGCGGGAGAAGCAAGCAAGAATTGGCAGACATTTAAGCAAAGGTTCGAGCTTTACCTTGCGGCATTGGAACCGAATGATAAACAGCGGTCAGTGGCGTCGAAGACAGCGCTCCTTCTCAGTGTCGCAGGTGAAGATGCCATCGAGATATTCAATACACTGGGCTTCACAGAAGGCGAGGACAAGGCCGACTACGAGACGGTCCTCAAGAAGTTCGACGAATATTTCAAGTTGCAGACCAACGAAGTACACGAACGCTAATAAGAGAGTTCAAGGCGAAGTTGAGCCATTCGAACACTTTTTGCGGGACCTGAAGAAACAGGCACGAGCATGCAATTTCGGCACGCATCCGGATTCTATGGTCCGAGACCAGATTGTGCACGGAACCAACGACGACAGTGTAAGAGAAAAGCTGCTCAGGGACTATGAATTGACTCTGCAGAAGTCTGAGCACGCTTGCAAGGCTGCCGAAACATCCGCGCTTCGCCAAGGAACCTGGGAACGAGGTCAAAAGCAAGTAGACGCCGTTCACAATGCAGGCCCGAGGCACAAAATGGCACAAGTGAAGAAGTACAAGTGCTCCAAGTGCGGCCGCGCACATCAGCCTGGCAACTGTCCTGCGTTCGGACGAACTTGCAGATAATGCCAAAAAAGGAACCATTTTGCAATTTGCTGCAGATCCTCCGCGCTGGTCGGAGAAATTCAAGATCACGATGATGATTTGAGCATTTTAGAGGTCTCTGCAAGAGGAGCAATAAGCCAGCAGGATTGGACGGTTCGAATGAACGTCAACAATGTTTCGGTCGAACTAAAGGTAGACACAGGGTCTCAGGCCAACTTGCTGCCCGTTGGAATCAGTGTTGCGGAGTTGCCACTCCGGAATTGGAATGATTCCGGAATCATTCCACATTTTCGCGACCCCGGAATGGAATGGGGACAACGCTTGGAGGAATGGAATGGGAATGGAATTAAGCGCCTTTTGCTCGGAATGGAATGGGAATGGAATTACGTTTTTTTCCGAAAATAGAGCACGTTTTCGTCTACGCGCCGTTTTACAAACTTCAAGCATTAGTAAGTCAGAGCCTCTAATTTAACAATAAAGCAGTATTTTTAAAATGGCTTGGCTGATTACAAGCACGGTGCATTTATAAGCAACGCGCCCACTATAATTCTGTCCTTATACAGACTGTGTTGCTCCGACGTTTGTCTCTATTCTTGGCGTAACCATCGTGAGGAACTACGGCGGCGGCTTACCCCCTCCCCCCCCCCTTACGCCTTGCGATTTTTTTTCCTCATCGGCGCCCCTGGCGCCTTTTGACTCCCCACGCTTCAATTTTTTGTTTTTGCCTCTGTCGCCTTCGGCGACCGACGCATATTCCAAAAGCGCTTCTCTAAGTTTTGACGCGTATTGACGCTGGCCGGATGCTTGTGTTCACTGCAAGCTTTCTTATAACAGCTTGCGCGCCGTCTCACCTCATACTCCTCCCCCCCCCTTCCCACCTATTTGCAATACTGCCCTCCCCTGTCTAGACACATGAGCGCCTTTGCCCGAAACTCTGTCGGCGAATGTCTCTAGGTCAGCGCAGCACACAGTCGTACATGATGAACTGTTTACCGTCCCCCTCCTTACAGAGAGAGAGAGAGAGAGAATAAATTTTGAAAGCATTGGTTCGGGAAGCAAGGCGAAGCAGGAGAGCCCACGTAACCACGGCCGCGGTCGCGGTTACGTGGGCTTATCCCTGCGCGTTGGTTCCCATGGATACCCCCACACGAAAGCAGCGAATACTCTATGCACACCTGATCTTTATCTCGATCACGAGCATTTTAGTACCTGACACACATAAATAACCTTTGCGACAAGGAAGACATTGCATACCTGCGCACAGGCGAACAGAGAAATTGCTCCTCACCCCATCCATGCTTGCGAGCCGCGCTTGACAAGCGTGAGTGCTGACGAGCAGTGCGGCCCATTGTTCCGTATTCGATGCAAAGGCACAAAGTGTCCGAGAGGTGCACTGTTCCAACTAACTAGGGGGTTTTCTTCCCCATAAAACAAATCTTAGTTTTCTCCATATTCACGACCGCTCCAGACGCGTGGCAAAACTGCTTAGTCTTCCTGAACACTACTTTTGTCAGCATAAAAATACGCTATGTCGCCATTTTAAGCTTAAACAGTACTAAAACATCACCATTCGTTCCAAAACGCTGACCATGCAAATACTATAGATAGCGGGAGAACTGCCCCTATGTGAATTAGTAGGGCGGTCGTACTGCACGAGATGTGTCACCAAGCTACTATCTCTCGACCTTGGTAACGTGTTTTGAGTACTTTTGCAGTTCTTAATGTATGTGATGACATCAGCTTTATGGAGCGTTCATTCTTAAGTCGATAAATGTATCAAGATGCCTTTCCTACGTTGAGGAATTACAGGAATGGAATTGAAGTGCTCGGCCATTCCCGGAGTGGGAATGGGCTAAGTTTTTTCATTCCGAGGAATTGAAAGGAATGGAATTGCGGCAAGTTCTAATTCCCCGGAATGGAATTGGAATGGAATGGAGGCGCCCATTCCGCAACACTGGTTGGAATATACAACAAGATGCACCCAAGCCCTGAAATGAAGCAGAGTAGCTTGGTGCTACATTCATACAGTGGAGACACAATCAAACATCTTGGAGTCATCCATACGGAAGTGACCCTTGGTGACCGAGCTATTCCTGTCGATTTTTTTGTAGTACACAAAAGTCGCCAAGCAATACTAGGCCTACAGGCGACCGAACGCGTTGGATTGCTCTCACGCATTCACAGCGTTTCAAAGGACGGCTGTGACGATATTGCTAAAGGTTGTGAAAGACTTTCGTCATCTTTTCACTGGAACTGGCTGCGTGAAAAAAGTGTATCACATGGTTCTTCAAGACAACGCTGTGCCAGTCGTTCAACAAGTGCGACATGTACCGTTGGCCCTGACGGAACCATTACGGGACGAACTCGACAGGATGGGGCACGCTGGAATCATCACAAGGGTCACTGAACCTACTGACTGGGTGAGTCCCCTTGTGATCATTAAGAAAAAGAACGGAAAGATTCGCCTCTGTATTGATCCGACGAAAATCATTGAGTGCATAAAGAGAGCACTACATGATACCGCGACGAGAGGATAGAGAAGCCGAGCTAGCTGGTGCAACTGTGTTCTCCCGCTTAGACACTAACTCACCGAATCCCCTTGGATGACTCTACATCGCGGATTTGTACGTTCTCTACCCCATTTGGTCGGTACCGCCTTCTACGGTTACCCTTCGGCATATCATCCGCCTCAGAAGTGTTCCAAAAAACGCTGAATGAAATTTTCGAAGGCCTTCCCGGCGTAAAAATATATGTGGACGATATTCTAGTATGGGGCTTGTCGATAGAAGAGCACAATGAACGTCTCAAATCCATGTTGCTGGCCACACAACTAGCCTGACCAACCGTGGTACCGTGTCGGCATTGACATTTTTGAATACGGCGGGAGGTCGTACCTGTGCGTTTACGACGCCCTGACAAACTGGCACGAAGTAGAACTCCTTAGAGATACCACGGCCAAAACAATCATTGACGCAACAAGCGCGATTTTTGCTAGGCACAGCATTCCGATAGAAGTGTGCTCTGAAAATTGCCCTCAATTTTCATGTCGCGAATTTGCGTTGTTCTCACAACTGTATGATTTCTGGCATGTAACGTCTAGTCCAAACTACCCACGCTCTAATGGGTTGGCGGAAAAGGGCGTACAGATAACTAAGCGCATGCTCAATAAAACAAGTGAAGCGAAAGAAGATTTCTGGTTGGGACTGCTTGCTTGCAGGACCACCCCACTCGAATGTGGTGCATCACCTGCTGAGCTGCTTAAGGGACGATGGCTCCGCACAACTATTCCCAACGTCCAGGGCAACACCAGGCACGAGGTGCGCCGGCGCCCTCAGACAGACCATTCTAGCAGACCATTGGCGTACCTGAGTCCGGGAGATACGGTCCGGATAAAGAAAGGTACATGGGCGACGAAAGCTAAAGTACTGAAGTCTGCTGGTCACCCCAGGTCGTATACAGTCGTCACAGAAAACGGCACGGTGCTCAGGCGCAACCGGCAGCACCTGATACTCACCCGGGAACCCTTTCGACGCAACGACTAATATGACGACGACGACTTTGAAGTGATGTCTAGCCAAAGCAACGCATCGGCACATCGACACGCAGAATGCTCAGCGCCGTCTGCGCCCGCAGAGCCCGTTGCCCCTACAAGCGTCTCGTCCGCACCAGCCATAAGAAGGTCGCTCAGACAACGTCGAGCGCCTCAACGTCTGACCTACGACCAGAGCTTCATGCAAGTGCCTTGAACTAAGTGCCTTAACTAACTTCACGCGGCGAAAAACGCGCGCGGTTATATGGTGCTCGGCTGCTGACCCGATAGGCGCGGGTTCGATTCCGGCCGCGGAGGTCGTAGTGGAAGGGAAAATACTACGGGCCTGCCACAACTTAGCTCCCTCCACTACGGCGTGCCTCATAATCGCATTGGGATACTGGCACCATTGGGATACTGGAAAGAAGACACGCAACTTATCTGCGCATGCTCAGGAAAGGTAGCGCCACTTTACAAACGGTTACACGTGCCGCTCTACGCCTGCACGTGTGACCAGACGAAAGCCAGATCGTGTGCACCCATAAAAATGAAGAAACGCGTTTAATGGTCGAGGCCTGGCATATCAGTATTAGTGGAAGCGCGTGCGTGAGTCAGCCGTCGACCAGCTTAAACAGAGAAGAGATAGAATGACTTAACAGTTGTCTATCACGTAGACCGGCACGTATAACCGTTTGACAGGTAGCGCTGCCTTTCCTGAGCATGCGCAGATAAGTTGTGTCTTCTTTTAGGGGCGAAGCTCCTTAAGGTTTGGGTCTGTCCGTCCGTTGTAGTAGCTCCTTACCTACAAGGAACGCGCTACTAGGCGCGCGAGCTCTCTCACTCTTCCATCTGCTGACTTGTGAGAGAGACAGAGAGAGCGAAAGGCGCGCGTTGACTGTGGAAACGCTCTTTCTTCGATGAACGCGCTACCAGCTCGCAAAGAAGGAAAACGCGCCCTCACCCGCGAGAGACAAGCTTGACGCAGGCAGCGTCTTCTAGCGAGTTTCTTGATTGAAAAATTGGCAGATCCCACGTGCAGTGGGAATCAAGGAAATGCGAAGCACGCATAAGGAACGTAAAATGGATTTGCATTGTTGTCTCGCTATACCGAGTTTGGTACATAAGATATTAGGGAGTAATAGTTGAGCGGCTCAGCGGGCCAGCGGGCCCAGCGATGGAGCGGAGGGGACAGCGGACCGCATGATGAAGAGAAGAGTAATAGCTGAGCCACGGCCGCTCGATTAGCAACGCACGAGGTGCGGCCTGCTACGTCGCGCGGCGAACAAAAGCGGAGCTGTGAAGCGAAAGTTGACAGTTTTCGCCGCTTTTTCGGAGGGGGCGCTACTGCTACGGGACAACTCTCCCAGCTGCGTATTTCCTTAACATATCCGGAGCAATGCGCAGGACGCGTTCTGCGCCGCTATTGGCCGCACGCGAGGCCACGTGAGCCCGCCTACGCATTTCCGGTAAATGTTTGTTTACAGTCGCACATGCCGGCAGCCGGCAGAGAGTAGCCTGCACGGGAAGGGGCTGCCGGCATTTTATCGCTGCCGGCGCATTTCCTGTTATAGCTATTTTAAGCGTGTCCGTGGTTCGCCCGTGTCACTGGAGGGCCCGTTGACATACGTTGCCGCTTCGCGGTGCGCCTTCGGCGCTCTCACTATTTTGCTCGTGTCACTATTGCCAGAGCCAGGCGCGTCAGCGACGGGCGCTAGCGCGCCCGCCGCTGAGACCAAAGCGATTGCGTTTTTAAAAGAACATTACGGCTCCTTCGGAGCAGTTGTGTTAGTAAGAATAGTTCCCGAGCGCCGAGCTCGTAGCCCCCTTGATATTTCTACTTCACCCCAAAAGAGAAAAAAACCAAAACAAAAACACACATGCGCCCGCATCCTACGTATTTTTCTTTCTTTTCCCTCTCAGAAAAAAAAGGATGAAAGAGCAGCACCTAGCACTTCACACAGCAAGCGTCAAACCAGCGTCGCTTAGCGCACGTGTTCACCCTGAACTGGCGTAGGTTTGAAAACCACCACCAGCGAGAAAACAATCGAAGTGGACACAACCCCCCGCGGTTCCTACAGAACGACGACGATGACGGGAGGCGGGCACTGCGCGTCTTAACGCTAGCATGGGCGCAGCCATATTGGGACATGTGCGACTGCTGTGAACAAACATTTACCCGAAATGCGTAGCGGCGGCTCCACGACGTGGCCCTCGCGTGCGGCCAATGGGCGGCGCAGAACGACGCGTCCTGTGCATTGCTCCGGATATGTTAAGGAAATACGCCTCCCGGCTCTCGCCGCGCGGGCCTCTCCGCGAACCAGTACGGGACGAGTTTTCTGTGTGTGTCGACGAAATTCTGCACCTCGCTCGCACGCCCTGTGACTACAACGTGTCGAGGTGCTTCTATTGTGCCATTGACTCCTATAATTTTGGTCGTGCGCGGCATTGTGGCGCGCAACTGTTGCGCGCCGCTGTGTGGCACAAACGCAAGGAAGGACTCTCATATACGGTACCACGAGTTTCCGTGCGACGTAGATCGCCGTAAAGTATGGCTAAAAAACATTTCTCAACAGGGAATAACTGGAAAAGGAAGCGTGTGCGAGGCAAATGACAGGTCGCTGGTGTACTCACGTCGCTTCCCTGACGGTGACTACAAGTTCACGAAGCTCAAGATATTGCCTCCAACGGCTGTCCCGACGGCAGTTCGTGCGCTTGGCGTCAACACTTCTACCAAATTGCGTGATATGTCGCGAACTGACGTGTGACAGGGGTGAACAAAGCCACACCGAGGAGACCTGTGAGGTGTTTCTGAGCACACTGTTGCGATAGACAGGGCCGGAGACCTGAACGCAACTGCTGAGCGGTTCAAACTCGCTTACAAGCGGAAGGTGCTGTGACTTTGATGCAACGAGTCGCCTTTCCGTGGATGTACATGTTGTAACTTCTAAATAAGGAAATGAGCCTGACACCGCCTTCCTTGACTTTTTTTTTATTTTAATCAGCCAATCCGAACTAGTTCCGTCCTTACACAGAAATGCAAACACGCATCTACAAAGCGGCTGAATGTTCATTTAGTTGTAGATGTCTGCCTCATATTTATAAAAAGCTGGAACTAAAACACTATATAAGAACATTATTTGGCCAATTCAGTAAGTCGTATGTACGCATTTGTAAGAACGTCTGATAAGACGAAGATCTTGCATTTCAGCCACTATATAGAAGAACGCCGCACCATTGCTCTATTGTGTTTATTTCACAAGTGGATTTATAGTAACAAATTTCACAGTTTGCCGCTTCATACTCCTTTGCGCACATCTCGACACATTCACAACGCGCGTAGTTTCATGCGAGTTCATGGTCGCACACAGGCATTTAACTCATCACCACTACCTAGAGCCACGTGTGCACATTGAAACGGTCTTCCTGATCACATTTTATCCATTGCTAACCGTGTAACATCCCGTCATAACCTAATTTCGTTGAGCTTTATTATTGTAGAACGTGTACTGCTTGCAATATTTGTCTGGTTTCTTTCTTTTATATTTTTCCCTTTATATATTATTTGTTTAATTTTTGTGTATTTTTCTGTTTTGTATATACGGATGCCCCCCTTACTCTATGCCCTTTAATGGGCCTGTAAGGAATTTTTAATAATAATAATAATAATAATCATAATAATAATCATAATAATAATAATAGGTTTTTCTTTCAAGAGCAAACAAGCGCATCAAGCGAAGCAAGTATTCAAACAAGCGATAAGGAACTTGCCAGTTATATTGAACGGTGGTCGAGTGTCGAAGCCTGCTGCATATAAACGCGCGGTTCAGGCTCGTGCGAGTCCATTAGCAGCCCAATGGCCGCACCGTTCTTGCAGGCAGCGTAGTGGTCTTATTTTGACAAAGCAATAAATAGTTGTGTGTGAATAAAATGCGAACTCTCGGCGCACCGCTGCGCGAAACATACTCAACCAGCGGCTCCTCCCGCGCGCGCTTGGATGGATGCTATGGATGGATGCTATGAGCTTCCCCTTTGTAACGGGGCGGTGACATGTGCGCCACCAGGCTCGTAAGAAGATTTAAGAACTTTTTTTCCTCTTTTAATTTTCCTCATGCCTTTTAAATTTACTTCAATCAAATCGATCATGCCATATCAAAAACGGAATTTCATATCCCAGTTCCCTGCCCCTTATGGCAGAAATTCCATATTTTTCCCTATAATTATTTTTGTCCGTTCTCTCTAGTTTTCTGCCACCAGTATTCTAACCGTCTCTTACTTATTTCAATCGCGGCTATGTTCAGCTTCCCGTTGTTCGCCCTAAAACCCAAGGCTTCATGTAGGGTGGTGCCCAAACGTACACCTGGGTGGATATTTCCGCATTCAATCAGAACATGCTCTGTCGTTTCCCTATCTTCCTCACAGCATGTGCATTTTTCTTCTTCTTTACTGAATTTCGCTTTATAAACACGCGTTCTAAGGCAGCCCGATCTCGCTTCAAACAATAAAGCGCTTCCTCTTGAATTATCATAAAATGCCTCCCTCTTTATTTCGTTTTTGCCCTCTCGGTAGTTATTCAGAGTCGGTTTTTTTTCCATCGCTGTCCTCCAGTAAATCTTCTCCGCCTCTCTGACTTTTCCCTTTACGCTCTTTGTTGTCAGTTCTCTTAGAGCCGTATATTTACTGGTGAGCCTCCTAGTTCTCTTTCTCCACTGCGTGTCAACGCTCTTTCTATATAAATAGCGGAACACCTTCACTGCCCACCTAACCTCTTTCATATTCCTTAGCCTTTCTTCAAACCTTATTTTGCTCTGCGCTTCCCTTGCCTCAAAACTCGCCCATCCCATATCGCCCTTTACAGCCTCGTTTGTAGTTTTCCCGTGAGCACCCAACGCGAGGCGTCCCACAGTTCTTTGATTCACATCCATTCCCGATTGTATCTCTGGCCTCATGCACACCACTGAGTTCCCAAATGTAAGCCCCGGTACCATTACCCCTTTCCACAGACCCCTAAGCACCTCGTACCTATTGTGTCCCCATAACGCTCTGTGCTTCATTATTCCTGCGTTCCTCTTTCCCTTTGCTGCCAAGGCTTTTTCCTGTACCTTCATGTATCTATCGCCCTCATTTACCCATACGCCAAGGTACTTGTATTCGCTTACTCTCGGTATTTCTTGGCCCTGTATGGATACCGCCTGGTCGTTGGGATCATTGAATACCATCAATCCGCATTTTGTTACACTAAATCCTAGTCCTAGATCCTCGCCTTCCTTCCCGCATATATTCACCAGCCGTTGTATATCATCTCGACTGTTTGCGAATAAGACAATATCATCAGCATAAAATAAACCCGGAAGCATCTGCTCAATCATCACGCCGCCCTGTTTGTGTGACAGATTAAAACCAATGTGGCTATCTCCTAGCGCTTTTTCCATTCTAACCATGTACAGCATGAATAACAGCGGCGACAAAGGACATCCCTGTCTCAGCCCCTTGCTAATATCAACGTTCTCTCTGCTACTTATTCCTTCCCATTCTATGCAAACTGTATTTTCTCGATATATTTCCCTCAAAAGCTGTACACAATCGTCGCCTATGCCCATTCCTTCCAAAATTTCCCACAATATTTCCTGATTAACATTGTCATACGCCCCAGTGATGTCTAGAAAAGCCACATACAACGGCCTCCTTTCTATTTTAGATATTTCTATACACTGAGTAAGAACAAATAGGTTATCGTCTAGAGATTGATCCTGTGATCCGTCAAGGTCATGGTCAAGGTCATGGCTCTCCGTCATGGTTTTATCCACTGGGGGAATCTCTTGGACGATCTTTTTAAACGAATCGGCTGTTACCTTCTGGATGTAACCCAACGCTTCGTACCCTTCCAATTGATTTCCTCTTTCATCAACAATATGTTGCTTGTCCCGTAGCAGTGGCGCCGCTGCGGCGGCGCGGAGAACTAGGCTCGTCACGCCGGTTTCGGGCGACGTCGCAGGCCGCACCACGTGCGTTATTATACAGCGGCCGTGGCTGAGCGACGCCCCGCTTTTTCAGCGGAACTTACCGCTGCGCCACCTGTTGAACAATGTTGGAGTTACTGTCGATCGAGCAGAGGTTTTTATCTGTCGAATAAATTGAAGTTACTGCGAAAAGTATATCGCAAAAGTAATTTTTCATTAGATCACAGGTGTGATGTGGAAACACATCTTCGTTTTTGCTGCATGACATGACGACATGCCGCCGCCGCTTGTGTTGGGGGCTGCCATCTTGCAAAACGGTCGCGCGCTGGCCCGCTGCATACGCTCCGCTACGAGACGAAATGAGCGGGCGAGCGGCTCGCTCCGTAAATGCGCTGGCTGTCCCAGCGGGCCGCGCATGCGCAGTTGGCGTCTCCGCTCGTTCGCTGGGCCCGCTGGCCCGCTGAGCCGCTCAGCTATTACTCTCTATTAACGAAACGGCCACAAAAGCACCAAGACTGTGGCATGTAAACCATGCCGCTCATACACGCATGTCATGATTCTAACGTTTTGACTTGTTATTTACGTTCGTCATGCAGTCGCGTTGTGCCATAGCAATATTGGTATACATCCCTTTAAGGAAACGAGTGGCTTGTAGATCATGCCGCTAATGACATGCATGTCACGATTTCCATGTTATGATCTGTCATTTATGACCGTCATGCAGTCATGTTGTGCCAAACTAATTTTCGTATAGGAAACGTGCTGCACCTACAGGTGGCGCGCTAATGCAGTGCGCCAGCGCGCCGTCAGCGCCACGAGTGGCCACTGAGTTGTTAACTGACGTGGGACGCATTCTCGTACGTCTCTCCTTCTGCTGCGCCCGCGTTTTGCGGACGTGCGTGTGCGCGATGGCTACTGGTATTATAAAGCACGCCGGCTTCAAGAAAGCAAAGAGCGCAGGGTTTTTCAGAGCCTCGAACGAAGAGAAAGGCGGCAAATTATGCCGCAGCAGGCACGTTTTCGACGTGGTTGAAGAGACCACGGTCAGACAGAGTATTTTGAAAGGGCGGTGTGTGCGACAAGCCAACGTGAACCAGGAAGCATACGCCGTCATCATCGAGGTTTGTGCGAACGCTTTTTCGTCATTTTACCTGCTTATTACCGAGCAAACGATGACATTAACGTGAGACATGTGCTGTAGCGTGATGCTGTCTTGAGGGCAACCGAGTGCGATCGGCGCTAGTACGTACAATCGCCTCCCGTCTTGCATTTAGTGATGCCGTAACGATTGTGCGAACCTTACTATGCTGCAGTTTCGTTTGTGGACGTTGCCCGGGCTGCATGAGTGATTGAGTAAATCTGTTACGTGTCATCTTCGCAAGTGATATCTTAGCCGTCGCGTAGCATAAAAACAGCGTGGCATGGCACTGCTTGCATGCGCAGCGCTGTCAAGGCGCAAATGCAATACAGGTGCATTAAAAGATTCGCGCGGTCCCCTGTGCATTGTGCCACACATTCCCGTTGGCGCGATAATTCTACAGAGCCAAACGAGCGACAGTTTCAAAAAAAAAAGTTATCGCTCTCGAAGCAATCGCGACGCGCGATATCCACGACGTTGCACAAATCGCGCGGCTTTCCAGCTGCCTGCGCAACAGGCTGAAAGCTTCGCACCTTGTACTTATTGTTGAACGCGGGAAAAGCCTCTCATAGCGCGACCTCTTGTCCTCAGCGATCGCCCAAGCTTTGCGGTACGTTGGCGGAAAAATAGCAGGAGCGTACGAGGGAGAAGCTGGATCCGTCGACGACTTTCCGCCAACAAAATGTGCACTGCAGACCCCAGACCATTTTGCCGGCTGCCACTCGGTTCCGTTTGCACTGTAAAAACACCGGTTCGCTAGCGTGGGGCGTAAATTCAAAGCGAACTAGCAACAACACGTACTCCATAACCATGCACAGGATCACTTACTTAACACGGCGTACGCTGCGAATCCACCGTTCCCGCTGGTCTACGAGGCATTGTCGCCCCGGAAAACGGAAGAACTTTGTTCCAGGAGGGCATTTCTCGTAACTATTAGCGCAGTCGACGACGCAGCAATTCATGCGCGACATTGGAAAGCTCCTCCACCAGCGTGACACGGCTCGGCTCGTGGAGCGGCTGCTGCACGTACCACGCCACTTCGTTTCGTTCCCTCCCGCGCAGCGGCGCCACCAGCTCAATGCACGTTCCCCATAGGCTCCGTGCAGTCGACTATTCCATGTGCGACACGAGCGCCAGAATGCACTGCCTGGCGGAGAGAAGTAGCGCAATTGGGCAGACTGTGACAGGAAAATACGCGAACGCGTTGCGCGTCTCCAACTCTATAGCAGCAGCGACCGCCCGTCCAACCTTCTTTCGTTTTATTTCCTTTGAGACGCGCGCTACAAACCTGCGGCAAACTGCCGCGGTGGTGTAGTGGTTACAGTACTCGGCTGTCACCCAAAATACGCGGGTTCGATCCCGGCCGCGGCGGTCACATTTTCGATGGAGGCGATAATACCAGAGGCTCGTGTGCTGTGCGTTGTCAGTGCACTTAAAGAACCCAGGTGGTCTAAATTTCCGGAGCCCTCCACTACGGCCTTTCTCTCCTCATCTCTTTCACTTCCTTTCCCCTACCCCCACGGACGCTTAGCCGTGCTCCCTACATGGGCTGCAGAAATTAGCGTCCTTTCCTAATCGAACCACAATCATCATCAATCATCAAACTGTTCCAAAGGGCGACGCCGCGAGCGTTTGTGTGGTTCGCAGCACGCCCGGAAAGCAGCGAAGTAACGCGCGCGTCGCTGTCGCCTCGGTTTCCACCGTGCGCGACTGAGTCGTCCGACGAGAGCTACGTAGCGCCCTCTGGTCACAAGACGGAGCCCATACATCCCATAAACGAAACGGGAGTATAGCGCCAGCACCATGGCATGTAAATCATGCCGGTCATGACAGGCATATCATGGTTTTCATGTTATGATCTGTCATTTACGTTCGTCATGCTGTCGTGTTGTGCCATAGCAATCTTGGTATACATCCCATTAACGAAACGCGTGGCATGTAAATCATGTCGACCATGACATGCATATCATGATTTTCATGTTGTGACCTGTCAGTCATGTTCGCCATGCAGTAATGGTGTTGCATATCAATTTTCGTATACATCCCATTAACGAAATGGCCAGGAGAGCACTAAGACCGTCGCATGTAAATCATGTCACTCATGACATGCATGTCATGATTTTCGTGCTATGACCTGTCATTTATATTTGTGATGCAGTCATGTTGTGACATGGCAATTTGCGTATGCGTCCCATTAACGAAACGCGTGGCATGTAAATCATGTCGCTCATGACATGCATGCCATGATTTTAATGTTATGGCCTGTCGTTTATGTTCGCCTGCAGTCATATTGTGGCATACCAATTTTGTATACATCCCATTAACGAGACGACCCGAAGAGCACCAAGACTGGCATGTAAATCATGCCGCTCGTGGCACGCATGTCATGACTTTCATGTTATGACCTGCGATTTATGTGCGTAAGGCAGTCATGTTATGCCATATCAATTTTCGCACACATCCCATTAGCGAAACGGCCAGAAGAGCACCAAGACAGTGGCTTGTAAATCATGCCGCTCATGGCATGCATATCGCGATTTTGATGTCATGACCTATCACTTATGTTCGTTATGTAGTCATGATGTGGCATACCAATTTTCGTAAACATCCGATTAGCGAAACGGCCAGGAGAGCACAAAATCGTAGGCGGCTAGATAGATAGATACGCTCAAACTCGCCGGAGTTCGCTAAGAAATGCTTCGCATTTAAAAATACCGACTGCTCGCGCTGGAGAACCGTTCACCGGCCACCCAAATTTTTATATAGGCACTGTATCTTGACTTGCAATGAAGTGCCGGTGAGAGATTTGACTTGTGCGTAGTTGAACCGTAGGGATTCGTAGCGTACGCGTTAACTAAACTAATCCGGAACTCGGCGCACGATCTACGATGAACCTCCGGAGCTTCGCCCACTCATCATCATTCACTCCGTGGATACGCTGTGAATTTTTTTCTTTCTGGCCTCTCTGCTCTGCTTCAGTTGACAGTCGGTGTTCGTGTTGTCCATTTCTCTTCGTGTCCGTGTTTTGCACGGCTGTTTTTTAGATGTGAAGCAGCTTATGGTCGGGGGGGGGGGGGGGTGGCGAGTCTGTTCCGTCCCTGCGCCGTGCACATTCCCACTGCGCATGGCAACAGCTGGCACAAGTTTGCAAGGAACGAGAACGCGCCCTCGCCCGCGAGAGACAACGCTGACGCGGCCAGCGTCTGCTACCAAGTTTCTTGATTGTGTAGTGAATAAGCCGGATCGCTAATGCTGCACTAGTGGGGCGTGAGCTGAACGTGATCGGCTGCCCTAGTTAAGCCTAGACGCGATCGTGTCTGCCAGTCCGACCTCGTCGTCCACAACCACGTCGAGCTTTCTTATCACAATTGAAAAATATTGGCAGATCCCACATGCAGTGGAAATCAAGGAAATGCGAAGCACGCATCAGGAACGCAAAATTGATCTGCATTGTCTCGCTATACCAATTTTGGTACATATGAAGTTAACGAAACAGCCGCAAGAGCACCAAGACTGTGGCATGTAAACCATGCCAATCATGACACGTATGTCATGATTCCAATGTTATGACCTGTCACTTACGTTCGTCATGGAGTCGTGTTGTGCCATAACAATTTTGGTATACATCCCATTAAAGAAACCCGTGGCATGTAAAATCATGCCGCTCATGACATGCATGTCACGATTTTCATGTTCTTAAACGTGTCACCCATGGTCGCCATACATTGTTCTCTCGCCATACCGATTTTGGTATATATCAAGTTAACGAAACGGCCGTAATAGCGCAAAGACCGTGACAAGCAAATCATACCGCTCATAACATGCACGCCACGATTTTCATGTTGTGACCTGCCGTTTAGTTCGTCATTCAGATATGTTATGGCATAGCAATTTTCGTATACATCTGTGATGGGGTTCTTCGAAAAGAAGAGGAACGCACGTTGCGTCTGACGACGGCAACGTGTTCAGAAAGATGGCGAGGCTGTTTTCTGCGAAGACTTTATAACAAAACCAACGACAAACAACGACATGGACTAAACAAACTAATAAATGAAAAATAATTGCAACACTTCGGGACAGAATGAAAGAAACACGAAGGAACACGCGAGTATAGTCAGAGTTCTGAACAGTCTCACCGAGGCTGGTCGACCGGTGCGCGAGAAGGACGCAGGTGGAGCGTCGGCGCCAGTCGGAGGTCGTCGCGGGAGGTGGTGGACGAGTAGTGCAGCGTCTACACTGGTGTGTCCGTGATGCCAGCGAAGGGACGACGAGGTACCGAAGCCGGCCCGGTACTCAAGGCCCGAAGAGGTAGAGAAGCACTCGGGACTACGCCCGACCGTGCTGCAGGTAGCGACGGAAATGAGGCCCTACCGAGTCGTGGACCTGTCTACGAGGTCCTAGGCCGGTGGTACAGCACTCGGGCCTACACCCGACGGAGCTGTTGGTGGCACGGGCCGCCCGTCAGTCGTTCCGTGGACACAGTCGGGAGCTCGGTGCCTAGCGGAGCTATACACTCCGACTCTTGGCGCCCTCCAGGCACTCGGGACTACGCCTCGACCGTGGTTCTGGCGGAGAGCTCCCCTGCCACTTCCGCGCTGGTGGAACGCCGCGTTGGTTCTCCCAACATGGCGCCTCACGAGCCCGCTCCGCGTGCAACACGGCGTTCGTGTTGTCCTTGTGTCCGTGTCTTGCACGCCTCTTCTTTGACTATGGATCCTTACCAACTCGCTCAACTTTCTGTCCTTTTATGCAACTTGGTGTTTTTTCCACAACAAAACAAAGGGTTTTAATTTAAACTGATAAGAAAGAGCATAATGAAAGAAACACTTGAAAGACAAAAAAAATTGACGGCAGATCCACGAGGTGAATGATGATGAGATTGGGCGAAGCTCCTGGAAGTAATCATCGGTTAAACCGTGAAATTTCTTCCGTTAATTCGCCCGATAAAATTGACGTGAAACGATTGACAAACCTGTATCGCGATATGGTTTTGAATATAAAACCATTGCTTTAGAAAACACCTGGCGTCTTTCGTTAAGCAGCTGGCGTCTTTTCGTTTTACAGAAACATCTGGCGTCTTTTCGTTTTGCTTTTAGAAAACATCTGGCGTCTTTCGTTGGTTTATTTCATCAATCAACGGCGTTTTGAACAAAATTTTTATTGTTTAATCACGCACAGGAGAAATCTCACCAGGCACTACCTGGAGGTAAACAATGGCTGCTAATGGGAATGAGAGACAGAAGTCGGCTTTTAGCTAACACTTACACTTCTACTTCTACTAACGTTTCCTACTGGAACTTGCCAATGGCTGCTAATGGGGAATGAGAGAAGCATTCGGCTTTTAGTTAACGCGCACGCTGCGAATTTTTTATTGTTCAACAACGCACAGGAGAAATCTCCCACCGGCACCACCTTGGAGGTCAAAGCGTAAGACTGGTTACGCACTACGACTACGACGAGGGACGAACGGGTGCCGCTTTAAGGAGCTTCGCCCCTAAAAACATCACATCACTAAGAAAGTAGCGCGCTCTAATAACGTCTCTGTAGGAGCTACGCGAGTCCTGGAAGTTTTTAGTCTTTAAGGGTCCGGTAGTGACGTGCGGTGGCGGCGTGGCAAAAGTTGATGGCTCACCAAATCATCGATGAGCTTGAGTGAAGACGAATGAGCGAAGTGCAGACGGCTCGGAAAGGACGACACCGGCTGTCTCGTTGCGACGGAGGACGTGGGCGGCTAGGCGGCTTGATGAGGTGGTAGCGACATCTTGGCCAGGCATCTGAATGTGGAACTCGGACCCGTAGCCTGACTGTTCCAGTTATGCCTACAGGCACAAGATAGAGTAAGTCCTCGCCTGGAGCTTGCGAGCCGCTGGAGTTCCGATGGCTGGAGTCAGGTCAGCAGCAGGTCCCGGTCGGGTCCCTTGTGGCTTGGGTCCGGATCCAAACTGCCGTCTTCAACGCCCGGCCCGGTGGACGATCCGCTGGCTTCCGCTGCCTTTCTGGAACTTTCTTTTTTCTTTTTTCCTTGAAGTTCTGGAACTTTCTTTCTTTCTTTTCTCCTTGTTATTTGGCTCTTGCCCACTACGGGGGATTGGCCATCCCCTCCTGGAACTCTTTTCTTTCTTTTCTTTTCTCCTTGTTATTTGACTCTTGCCCACTACGGGGGATTGGCCATGAAGCCGGCGGTTAATATAAAAAAGGAAAAAAAAAGTGAGCTAAAACAAAGGAAGAGTAAGGAATCGGTAATGTAAGGGAGAATGAAATGTTAGAGTGATAGACTATTTATAATACAAATGAACCATAATAAATAATTTGAGGTTTAATAAACTAGTGGCGGCAATTTCGAGGTACGAAGTTTTGGTTGGAAAGATGATTAGCAACGAATTCTTCTTGTGTCACGAAGGAAATTGCACATGGCTAAGCAGACGTTCCTGTTGCTGTAACCTAGTGAGGACGCTCCAAAGGACCCGAAGAATCCGATGCCGCTCGCTTTTCTTTTCCTTCTACTGATTCGTTATTTCCTGATTGGCGGCTGCTGCATTCTCGTGTCCTTCAGCCATTCGCCGCTGGGAATTCCGTGTGTCTTCCTCATTGGTCGTTTTCCTATTACTTTATTTTCTAGCGCCACGCCCTTCGTTCTTCTTCGTCTTCGTTTTCTTTCGCTTTGAGTCACTCTCACGCGCACTTTTCAAACCGTACTTCGCGGTCGCGCACTTCACACATCCCAACATCCCCTTAACGAAACGGCCAGGAATTCACCAAGCCGTGGTATGTAAACTATGCCGCTCATGGCATGCATGTCATGGTTTTCATGTTATGACCTGCCATTCATTTATTTGCTTATTTATTTATTTTAAAATATCCTTACAGGCCTCGTCAGAGGCATTGGGTAAGGGGGGCATAACAAAAGAAAAGGTCACACAAATGTTATATTATATTAAACAGGGTGAATTAGATAAGAACATATACATGACTTAAATAACATATTTCAGTATAAATCATCAATAATTGTATATGCACAGCGAACAAAAGAAGAATTCAATGCAATAAGCAATAATACAGGCAGAAAAACCATCAAGAAACACATTTTGAACACGTGTAGGCAGCTGAAATTAAAATGTACAAGTATACGAGCATGAGTAAAACGAAATAACCAAAACATGGTAGCTAACAAAACACACATATCGACGAGAAAAAAAAACCTCAAATGCATCTGCCGAGGTTACTCAGTGAAATGTGAAATGATGAGTTGATGAAACTTATCAGGATTTCTTTCAGTTACTATAAAATCGGGAAGGGCGTTCCACATGCGAATGGCACGAGGTAGCGCCGAAGAATTAAAAGCGTGAGTGCTTCCGTATACCCGTGTGAAACTGAGGTGATTATGTAATCTCCGTGACGTGCAAGGTGAAACTTCCACACGCAAGGTAGATTTCCTATCGGCCAGAATGTATTTGTGAAGCAGCGACAAGAGTGCAATGTCACGACGAGTACTAAGGGATGGAAGTGAAAGATCAAGTTTTATTCGCGTGATGCTCGATTTGAAAGTATAGTTATGAGGGATGAACCTAGCATCCTTATTTTGCACTGATTATAATAAACTAATGAGGTTATTACGATGAGGCGACCATATGGGGGAGGCATACTCGAGCTGCGGGCGAACAAATGTCTGAAAAGCTAGCTTGCGGTTGCTGGGGGGAGAGCTTCGCAGGGTTCGACGTAAGTAACCCAATGACTTAGAGGCTTTGGCACAAATGGTAGTAACATGAAGGTTCCAGGAAAGGTTTGACGTGAGATTAATTCCCAAGTACTTGTACGAATTGGCTGGTGAAATGGGGTTGTTATCTATGTGATAACAGAAATTGGAGACAGTGTTTACGTGTAAAGGAGACTACTTTGCATTTAGATGAATTTAGGGACATTAACCAAGTCTTCCACCAATCGAAAATAAGCTCAAGATCTTTCTGTAGTATTTGATGGTCATCGGGGCCGGATATAGGACTGTATATAATGCAGTCGTCTGCGAACAATCGCACACGGGAAGCCAAGTTTTTAGGAAGGTCGTTGATGTATATTAAATACAGTAGCGGACCAAGGACTCTATCCTGGGGGACGCCGGAGGTAACATAGCACAGGGGAGATGAAACATTGTGAACGATTGTGAACTGCAGGCGATTGGAAAGAAAGTTACGAATCCAAGATGGTGTCTGCGAATCTAACTGCAGAGCAGTTAACTTTGAAATCAAGCGGCAGTGTGCTACGCGGTCGAACGCCTTAGAAAAGTCGAGAAATATGCTGTCAATCTGTAGGTTACGGTCCATGTCGAAATGCAAATCAGTTGTGAATACAAAAAGCTTGTGTCACATGACAAACCTCTCCTGAACCCGTGTTGATTGTTGAAAAAGAAGTTATTTGATTCAAGATGATTGTACATGTGTGATGCAATGATGTGCTCGAGCATTTTACAACAGATACAAGTTAGTGAGATTGGTTGGTAGTTATTAGGTGAATATTTATCGCCGCTTTTCAATATGTGAACTACTTTCGCAGTTTTCCAATCAGGTGGTAGTTCTCCTAATGTTAATGACTGCCTGAAGACGTGATACAATATTTTGCTGGAAGTAATGACGTTATTCTTTAGTATTTTTGAATTAATCCCATCTACGCCGCAAGAATTAGATAACTTGAGATTATTTATAAGGGCCACAATGCCTTCAGTAGAAATCTCGATGGGCGACATATACTGGTAGTCAAAATCAGGAACTTCAGGTGTGGTGGAGCATTCCTCTGTACAAAAGATAGATGAAAAATATGTGTTGAAGCTTGAAGCACACTCATTATCAGGAAGAGGCACGCGCTTGCTGTCCCCCGCAGGGGCGTCTGCGCAAGCAGGCGTTTGGTGTGTAGCGACACCACGGACCCGAGCTAACGGGGGGGTTTCGACTCCCTCCCACGCCTAGCCGTGCGTGGCTGAGCCGTGTCCGGGGAAAAGGGGATCCTGGGGGTTGAGCCGACGCCGGGTGATTGGACCTTTAAGGCCCCCCGGCAGAGGCAACACACCCCTTTGGCCCGTGCTTCCCGTAGACGGCACCCCCGGACTGACCCACCCGGGGGAAATCGGCAGTCGCCTTTTCCTGTCTCTCACTCTCCCCATATCTTCGTCTTTCTCTCTTACTTTCAGTCTGTCCTGTTTCCTCCTCCCTTCCATTTACTTCCCCTTTTCTTGGCGGCAAGGGTTAACCTTGTGCAAGCAGCCGACCTCGGTCTAGGCGCATAAGGTTATAGTAGCGGTGTACGGCTGGCGTGTGCAAGTTACATGTAGTCCTAACTTGTAGCGTCCCCTTGTTGGGCTCCGAGGTGGGTGGTCGCCACTGCTGCCGAAGATTACAACTCCTCCTATGTATGCAACATCTTTTCCCCATCTTAATGATCGTACCGCTTCAAAGCGTGTACGCACCGAAGAGTCACTTAAGCTTTTTTCACCCAGAAACAAACCTTTCCGAAATTCCATGTCATCCACAGCATGAAGCCCGAAAAGCCTGGCAGAGTCATATCACCATTCCTCATTGCAAAGTGCCTTACTGAAGCAATAGGTCCAGGATATCAAGCAAACAAAATGCCTAGCGGCGACCTCCTTCTAGAGGTGCGAGACAGAACACAATTTGAGAAGCTTCCCAAACTTACAGGCTTTGGAGACGTGCAAATTTCCATCACGCCCCACCGCTCTCTCAATACTGTCCGGGGCGTCATCTCAGAACAGGACCTGCTCGAACTTACTGTAGAAGAACTCCAGGATGGCTGGAAAGAACAGAACGTAGTAAGTGTTCAAAGAATTATCATCAGGCGTGAAGGTAAAGAAATCCCAACTAAACATTTGATCGTTACATTTGCGTCTACCGTTCTCCCAGAATCTATTGAAACTGGATATACTAAAACTCGAGTACGACCTTATATCCCGAACCCTCGTAGGTGTTTTAAATGTCAAAGATATGGCCACGGATCGCAGAGCTGCCGTGGGCACCTCACACGTGCGAAATGTGGTGTCCAGGGCCACCCTGCGGATGACTGTTCAAATGCACCCCATTGTGCAAACTGTGAAGGTGACCACGCAGCGTACTCAAGGTCATGTGAATCATGGAAAAGAGAAAAGGAAATCATAACATTGAAAATTCAAGCAAACATCTCATTCAAAGAGGCCCGTAAAAGGTGCTCTCCGTTTCACAACACTCCATATGCTAATGCGGCGCGTCGGGGGGCAGCGTCGTATATGCCACCGCCACAGGCCCAGCCTGCGCACAGCAAGCTGCCGCTCGTGGCTCCTGCCCCCAGGGTGGTAGCCCCCTCTACTCCACCCAACCAGGAAACAGCCCCGGTTGCCCTAAGGCTACGGGCAACGCAGCTTTCTTCGGCAGGAGACTGCGCTACGCCGAGCGGAAGCGCAGCACTGCCTAAGGCCCCCAAGGTGGATGCAGCCAAGGCTGCTCCATCCCCTCCGCCCCCTCCTGGCTCTGGTGCCAATCAGCGCAGCCCGAGCCCGAAGGTAGCTCCATCGACCTCCGGGATGGTGGGCGGAAAGGTCTCGTCGTCTGCGGCGAGACTTCATAGAGATTCTTCACGCTCCCAGGAGCATGTGTCCGGATCCTCGCTTGAGGAAATGGACACGTCAACCATTTCCACGGCGCAACCTGCGCCAAAGGAGCGGCGAGACCATCTCGACCGCTCCAAGAAAGAGAAAAAGCCGATTACAGGACCTGAAAAAGCCTCTGTGCTATAAAGCAACACCTCTGTTTCGTACACACAGCACAAATCTACATTCAAAATGGAGACACAAATTATACAATGGAACGTCCGGGGCCTTCTCAGCAACCTCGATGACGTTCAAGAGCTGCTATACAAACACAAACCAAAAGTGCTGTGTGTACAAGAAACACACTTAAACACCAAACACAAGAATTTTCTCCGTCAATATGTAATGTTTCGGAAAGACCGCAGTGATGCTCTCGCATCATCAGGCGGTGTTGCTATTATAGTTGGCAAGAGCATGGCGTGCCAGGCATTACAGCTACAAACGACCCTTGAAGCAGTGGCAATTCGAGCTGTCCTCTTAAACAAACTCGTTACCATCTGCTCGTTGTACATTCCCCCACATTATCACTTAGACAAACACGAATTTCAGTCCCTAATAGATCAGCTACCCGAGCCATACCTTGTTCTTGGGACTTGAACGCCCACAGTGGCCTTTGGGGAGATGCTCACATCGACTCCCGGGGACGTCTTATTGAACAGTTTATTTTTTCTTCCGGCGCCTGTCTTCTCAATAAGAAGGAGCCCACCTATTATAGTCTCACAAACAATACTTATTCTTCCATCGACCTCAGCCTAGCCTCCCCATCTCTGTTACCTGATCTTCACTGGGAGGTCATTAAAAACCCTTACGGAAGTGACCACTTCCCGATAATATTGAGCACACCAAAAGCAAGTGAACTCCCACCAAGGGCTCCCCAGTGGAAGGTGGATAGAGCAGACTGGGTGAAGTTTCGAACACTTACAAGTAGAATTTCATGGGCTGAGATGTCTTTGATGGAAATTGATGCTGCTGTTGAGTATTTCACAACTTCCATAATTGAAGGCGCATCTAAATCTATACCCAAAGTGAGCGGTGTGGCGTGCAAACGCCGTGTTCCCTGGTGGAACGAAGACTGTCGGGCCGCTCGTAAAAATCAAAACAAGGCGTGGGCATTGCTACGCCGTTGCCCCACCGCAGAGAACCTCATCAATTTTAAGCAAGTAAAGTCTCAAGGCAGGAGAACACGCCGACAGGCTAGAAGAACGAGTTGGCAGAAGTTCGTATCAGGTATTAACTCATACACAGATGAGGCTAATGTGTGGAACAGAGTTAATAAGGTGAGAGGCCGACAGACCTATTCACTCCCTCTGGTAAATGCAGAAGGAGACAGCCTGGAGGACCAGGCGAACTCTTTGGGTGCACACTTTGAGCATGTCTCCAGTTCCTCACATTACTCTGATGCGTTCAAAAGATACAAAACAAATATAGAAGGAAAGAAATTGGAACGAAAATGCACAACATATGAGGCATACAACCAACCATTCTGTCTAGCTGAACTGCAGGCAACACTTCACTGTTGCAACAACTCGGCTCCAGGTCCTGATCGTCTCATATACGACATGCTGAAACATCTATGCCTTGACACACAAAAAACCCTGCTCTCCCTTTACAACGCTGTGTGGTCTTCCGGCAAGGTCCCGTCTGCGTGGAAAGAGGCTATTATAGTACCTATTTTGAAGCGGGGTAAGGATCCATCTTTGGTTTCGAGCTACAGGCCTATAGCGCTGACAAGCTGCCTCTGCAAAGTTTTCGAAAAGATGATAAACCGCAGACTAGTACATTTCTTAAAATCAAATAAATTGCTGGATCCATACCAGTGTGGCTTTAGAGAGGGCCGATCTACAGTTGACCATCTCGTGCGTATCGAGGCACAGATCCGCCAAGCTTTTGTCCAAAAACAATTCTTTCTCTCAGTATTCCTCGACATGGAAAAAGCCTATGATACGACGTGGCGGTACGGAATACTGAGAGATCTCTCACATATTGGTATACGTGGCACTATGTTTAATATAATAGAAGGTTATCTCTCCATTCGTACATTCCGTGTTCGAGTGGGAAATGCGTTATCACGATCATTTGTGCAGGAAACTGGGGTGCCACAGGGCGGTGTGCTCAGCTGCACCCTATTTCTTATTAAAATGAACTCCTTGAGGGTGTGCATACCACGAAACATATCTTATTCGATGTATGTGGACGATGTACAGATCGGATTCAAATCATGCAATCTTGCTATATGTGAGCGGCAGATTCAGCTAGTTCTGAACATGTTGTCGAAGTGGGCAGACGAGAACGGCTTCAGCCTAAACCCACAAAAGAGCACATGTGTACTATTCTCGAGAAAAAGAGGCCTCTACCCCGAACCTGACATTCGCTTGAAAGGGGAACGATTACCCGTGAATACGGAGCATAAGTTTTTAGGGATAACCTTTGACTCGAAGCTGACCTTTGTCCTCATATAAAATATCTTAGAGAGAAGTGCATAAAGACAATGAATATATGAAAAGTGTTGTCCCGTACAGATTGGGGTAGCGACAGGCAGTGTCTTATGAATTTGTACAAAAGTCTGATACGTACACGCCTGGACTACGGCTCAATAGTCTACCAGTCTGCTACCCAACTGCTTTGAAGATGCTTGATCCCGTACATAATTTAGGTATCCGGTTGTCCACAGGTGCCTTTAGAACAAGTCCGGTAGAGAGCCTCTACGTTAGTCCAACGAGTGGTCGCTCCATTTGCAAAGAACATACCTATCCTTTCTGTACTTCTTGAAGGTCAGCGCGAACGAGGAACACCCAACATATAGAACAATACATGATCTGTCCATCTCTCAACTTTTTTCAAAACCGCCCATCAATGAGAAAGCCTTTCTCACTTCGAGTCAGAGGTCTTGCTGAGGAAGTGGGAATCGCACTTTTAGAAGAGAACGTGATGGCCCCTGCCAACGCCCTCCCACCGTGGCAGTGGCGGCTCATAGACTGTGACTTATCCTTCTTGAATGTCAGTAAGCATGCTCCTCTCGCACATATTCATATGCACTATCTAGAATTACACAACAAATACGCTTGTCCAGAATTTTTTACAGACGCCTCCAAGTCCCACGGTGGCGTCTCCTACGCTGCCGTGGGTCCATCTTTTTCGGATGCCGGTGTTCTGAACCCAAAAACAAGTATATTTACTGCAGAGGCGTATGCTATACTGATGGCCGTCGAACACATTCAAGAGCTAAGGATCCCTAAGGCGGTCATTTACACTGACTCATTAAGCGTAGTAAAAGCTTTGGGAAATCTGAACAGATCTAGAAATCCTATAATCATGTCCCTCTATTCGATCTTATGCAAGGCTTATTCATCCAAGCAGCACATTGTGCTGTGCTGGGTGCCGGGGCACCGAGAGATTGAAGGAAACGAGCTGGCCGACCAGTTAGCCACAGCCGCCCATACAAGTACTGTCAATCCTCATGTCCCCGTCCCTGTAGTGGACTTAAAGACCACAATAAAGGAAACTGTCAGGGCCTACTGGCAGCGTCTGTGGGACGGACAGGACCACAACAAACTGCACATTGTCAAGCCCCAACTCGGTCACTGGCCCCTAGAATCAAAAACACGCCGTACACAAGTTATACTATGCAGACTTAAAATAGGACACACACACACCACACACACACACCTACTGTCCGGTGGAGACCCACCAATGTTTGATAAATGTGGGAACCCACTCACTGTGCTCCATATTCTTCTGCAATGTAGGCACCTAGAAGCTCTGAGGAAAAAACATTTTTCATTGTCCTTCCGAGAGCACCTCCTTTACACCCTGCCATGTTCTTAGGCAGGGAACCTGTTTTTAAACTTGACTCGCTCTTAGAAATTTTAAAAGACGTACATGGTTTTAATGTTATACTTTAAAAGGAACCCATAGCACGGCCTCTGAACAGAGGCCGCTGCTGCGGCTGTGGTGTTAAAGGCAGCACCTGCCTCCTCGACCTTTGGGCGCAAAGGCTTTAAGGAGGCACCCGTGCTATTTTCATGCCCAGGATTTTTAGCCTCCTGATCACTATCATAATTTGCATTGTACTATAATAGCATACTCATGTAAAATATCTTCTGTCACTGCCATGAACATGTTAGTTTAGCATCGCAGCTATCATTTCAAGACCCATCCCACCCGTCATGTCCTAATTTTACTTTACGCCATATACAGCGATCTGATTTTAGGCCCCTTTACAGCCGCACTGCATCTTGTAACTCACGAGTCACCACTATCGCTACATCTCTTGAAATGGCGCTCTTTGGCCACACTTGGCCCTTGCGCCAGTAAAAACTACATATCATCATCATCATCATCATCAGCGCTTGCTGTCATGCAGTGAAATGTGATTAGCGTCGCGGTTCGGGGAAATGACTTGCGAAAGCTTTTTAGGTTTGAATTCAGCAGGGATGGAAGGTCATTGAGAAAATATTTATCTTTAGCACTGCTCAAAGCAAAGTTATAGGTTTTTAACCACTCGCTAAATTTTTTAAACACTCACTGTGTGCTCTGCATGCAGTCATGTTGTGGCATACTAATTATCGTATACAACCATTAATGAAACGGCCAGGAGAGCACCAAAACTGTGGAATGTAAACCGTGCCGCTCATAACATGCATATCATGCTTTCATGTTATGACCTGTCATTTATGTTGCGTCAAGCAGTCATGTTGTGGCATACCAATATTCGTATACATCCCATTAACGAAACGGCTAGGAGGGCACGAAGTCGTAGGCGGCTAGATAGATAGATAGATAGATAGATAGATAGATAGATAGATAGATAGATAGATAGATAGATACGCTCAAAGTCGTCGAAGTTGGCTAAGAAATGCTCGCGCTGCACAACCGTTCACCGGCCACCCCATATATATAGGCACCGGATCTTGACCTGCAGTGTAGTGCAGGTGGGAGATTTGTCTGGCGCGTAGTTGAACAATAAGGATGCGCAGCCTGCACGTTCACTAAGAGTACTTCGGAACTCGGCACGATCTACGACGTAGGAGCGCAGAAACCTCATAAAGACCAGGAGCACAAATGACAACGCGTGTGTAAATACACACACGTCATTCATTTACATGCATGAGTGGACAATGTCAAGGGTGATTTACGGTAACACCGAACGATCCCCAGTGCTTCGCCCACTAGTCATGGTTCACTTCGTGGAGATGCGTGAATTTTTTTCACTATGAACTAAAATTAGCTTGCAGAGTTTCACGGCATCTTCAGTGGTCATAAAAATACTTTCATTGATACAAGGTGAATCTGCTTCTTGTAATGACAGGAATCGGCAAGGCCACAGCTATGGAGCTGGCACGGAGGAAGGCGCGCGTGATTCTCGCTTGCCGAAACACTGAGAAGGCCCGGAGTGCCGCCCAGGAGATATTGGACAGCACGGGCCGCTCGGTGGTCGTCAAGCAGCTCGACCTCGCGTCGTTCAAGTCTGTGAACGACTTCTGCGACGACATACTGAGGACGGAGACGCGCCTCGACGTGCTCATCAACAACGCAGGTATCGTCACAGGTACGCGTATTGCACCCCCACTGTGGTATTATTATATTATGGTGTCGGCACCTGAGCCTGGACATATTTAGCTGATGATATTTTTGTTTGACAAATACTAAGGAGGCACAAATATATTGCCGATAATGCCCTGCCAAGAGTGGTATTTCCTTTGCTATGAAGATTGTTGAGAGAATTGGGCGATGCGCACCGCTTACCTCAGGCAGCATTCGCCGCGTTAGCGAGACTGCAACCTCACCAAAGCGGCGCATGCTGCCCGAGGTAAGCGGTGCGCCATGGCGGCAACTTGGCTTCTGCGCAACGTGCGTGGGTTATCCGTCATCACATGGCACTGGAAAACAGAGCAACAGCTGGTAAAAAGGAAAATAATGAAGATTGAAGAGTTTATGCAAGACATGACATCGTCACACAATGGCATACACAGGCAAAAATACAGGTGTCCTAACGTGGCGTACTCTAAATCGCATGCTGTTAAGAACACAACAGAGATCACGGGACATGTCACAGTTAGTGAGAGCTTGCACAAAACATGACAGAGTTGAGCCTCCAATGGCGAATGAT